>JAYESA010000015.1:97961552-98494052 GCA_036927795.1 Iris macrosiphon | reverse complement strand
CATGGAAGAAATAGAAGCAGAAAGAGAAGAAATGAAGAAACACTTACTTGGAATGAGAAATTGGAAGAAGAAGGAAGAAGAAAAGAGTGGAGAGGAGTGGAGAAGAAGAAGAAGAAGAAGAAGTGAAAATAAGAATGGGGAGGGGGAAGTGTTCGGTCCAGATCTGGAATGGCCGGCCAAGTGCATTAAAGTAGGTTTAGGGCTAAGTCAAACGACTAAAACACCCTCCTAATTAGTCATGCTAATTGGGATTTAGGTTTACGGTTCCAAATGCACTCAAATTAACTCCTAATCACTCCAACTAACTAAAATAAAATTTAATAATAATTCTAAACCCATAAATAGATCTCACAAGGGTGTTGGTTGGGTCGAACATGGGTCCACTAGGGTCTGACATGGGTCTAAACTAGCCAAATCCCTAAAACAACCAATAAAAAATAATACAACCATCAATTAAATATGAATATAATTATTTATAAACAATACACAATTTATCAAATAAAAAAAAATCTTATTTTCTAGAATTGGGTAGTGACAATGCATACGTACCGACCCATCCTTCTTTGGTACAAAAATTACTGGAGCACCCCATGGTGATAAACTGGAACGGATAAAGCCCTTTTCTTGCAACTCATTCACCTGCTTCTTCAACTCCGCCAGTTCGCTGTTGTTTACTCTTTGAACATGCTGAGATATTGGATCTGTGCCTGGCACTAAATCTATAGAGAACTCCATATCTCTGTCTTGTGGCAACCCCGATAACTCCTCTGAAAAGACATCCATGAACTCTGCAATCAACGGATGTGGCGGTTCTTTCTCTTCTACCAAAGCTCCACAAAAATGCTCCTCAGACGAACTCGAACTTTGGCTCTCCTGGCATCTGAAATAAAACTCTTCCTCCATGGTAATCGATACTAGCGTGATGTCTACTCAACCAATCCATCCCGAGTACTATATCGTAACTCGAAAGTGGCATTACGAATAAACATACGCTCAACTCTCGGCCTTCCAAATAAACTCTCTAGTTCTTGCAAATATCACTGACCAGGATAATGCCACCCCCGGTCGTGATCTTGCAAGTCCTCGCCAATGGTTCAGACTCAAGATGATGCCTCAAAGTAAAAGATACTGATACAAAGCTACGAGAAGAACCAGAATCGAACAAAATATAAGCTGGAAAGGAATCGAGATAAACTAAACTTGAGATGACATCGCCAACCGACTCCTCCTTCTCGACAGTCAAGAAAAAAGCTCGCCCCTATCGCTGCGCACCTCTCTACTGCTGGTGCTGAGCAAACTGCTACTGCTACGGTGGTAGTAGTCCTCTCTGCTGTCCCGCTGGCGGTCTAGCGGGTGCTCTCTATGCCAGACCTCCGCCCTGAACTAGACAAGTTGGGACTTTAGGACAAGCCCTCAACTGATGATCTCCCAAACCGCAGAATAAGCATTGGCCTAGCCTCATCCTACAAGTGTCCCATCCGTGTCCTTGCTTCTTACAAAAAGTGCAAGGAACTGCTGCCCTCTGGATCTATTGCATCTGTTGTGCTGGCGCTCTAGCTGGCCCGTGATACTGTTGTCTCTAGTGCTAGTAATGCCTCTGGTATTGCTGCTAGAAATGAGGTCTCTTCGCTGGACCCG
This sequence comes from Iris macrosiphon, assembly GCA_036927795.1. Lineage (NCBI taxonomy): Eukaryota > Viridiplantae > Streptophyta > Magnoliopsida > Asparagales > Iridaceae > Iris > Iris macrosiphon. The sequence continues at coordinate 98,492,414 of JAYESA010000015.1, read as the reverse complement.
TGTTGGTGCGGGATCCAACTGTGTCCCTCGGCCTCTTAGAGCCAAGCTCTAAGTCATCCTCGGACCTCTGCGCTTGTCTGAGAATCTCCTCGAAGGTGGCGGTAGGATCTCCGTTGGTGTGGGATTTGACCTCCCGATTCAGGCCCTTCCTGAACTTCCTGGCTCTCACCCTGGGGTTCTGCCCCTCCACGAAGTGACCTAGTTGGCAATACTCCACCGCATACTCGTCCATTGACATACCTCCCTGGATGAGATACTGGAACTGGCTCTCGAAGGATGTAAGAGCCACATTTAGGAAGAACTTCTCCTTGAAAATCTTTTTGAAGGCTTTCCAAGTAAGTCCTGGTACTATGATCCTGGGGTCTGTCCGAAACCATGTCAAAGTAATGTCGAACATCATACACCCTGTTGCCTCTATCTGTAGCATCTCTGGAATCTGCGCTTGCCGTAGGATCCGCTCGATGTCCTCGATCTAATAATCCGCATAAAGGATCCTCTTTGTGCCTCTGAAGCCCTTCAGGCCCATCCTCTTGAAGTCTATGATGGTACCTGGCCTCGACTGCTGAGGAATAAACTGAGGTGGTGACGTATGTGGCTGGACTGTAGTAGCTCTCTCAACTACTGCAAATGCGATCTGGTGAGCATTCTCCACGCTCTATCATGGGACCTCTGACTGACGCTGTTGTGCCTCCATCATCTGCTGGAAGAGAGTGAACATCTGCATCTGATTGACTACTGGTGGTGGGGGTGGAAGGTCCTCGGAAGCTGTCTGCATTGTCCTCGATACCAGAGGTGGAGCAACTCCGAAAGCTGCTGCTGATATGCCCACCTGGACTGGTGAAACTGACCTCCTGAATATAGGTGCTGCACCATCGTCTGAGGGTGCTGCCCTCAAGGGTGATAAAGTGACTGATAGTGCTGTCGTAGCACCTGATCACTGGGAACGTTTCTTCGGCGGCATCCAGAAGATAGATTGAAATAAGAAATTAATATTGAATACAATACGATGTCATCAAAGAAGGACATAACTTTATTCAAGCAAAGTAAAGAATCAATAGATAAGGATTTGTAAAACAGATTTTTAGAATTTTCCTAGTTGTGATTGAGTAAACTCTCAACCTAATCCTATTTCCTAAAGCAGGCTCGTAGCACTACTTGTGAATCTAGACCTGCATGGGCCACCACTAAAAATGTGTCATGACCCACACCCGGATATTCGGGTTCGAGTACGTGGTTACGCCCAGCCTATGCCGCAGAATCGGCGGTAGAACGCTATCTGGGTCATTTCTAACTATCTAGCATCTCAACAATATAATATGGTACTTGTCAAATATCTCAACTCCAAACGGAGGAACAATATTATATCTCAAAAGTTTAACTAATCTCAATCACAAAACTAACTAAGGAAGATAATGCACGAATGGAATATCGAAGGAAAGAATAAGTTACAATCCATAATCTAAAATAATATACAAACTATGAATCTCCACAAATATAATAGTCTAATATATGCCAACACAAATAACTAGACCTCCTCGGGCTCTGCAACTAAGTCTTCCTGGTCTATAGGAGTATCCTCTATAGGTACACCGTCCTATGGCCCGTATAATATGGGACACTGCTCTAAAAGCCAATCATCTAGAAAAAATATATCCAGTCATGATTGGAGCGAAGTACATACCTTTGAAAGTAGTTTTAATAACATAATCGAGCATATAAAACAGATAATAGAAATAAAATACAAGATCACTAAACATATGAATGAATGAACAATAGATATACAGATAATATTCGAGAATATAGATCAACAATATGAATATCAGCAATATGATAAAATAACTGTAAACTAACTAATGTACCTCAGAATACAAGTTCATTATGTGATCGGTTTGGGTGAACATGATCAGGTAAGACGATTATAAGTGAGGTATGTTACCAGAATGTACACGATGAACAATGGGGCTTTGATCACATAATCAACTCCTAATCGTCCATCCCTAACTAATACCAATGGATACAATCATGACACTCTACGAACACGAATATGGCCACTGAACACGAGCAGTGGGTGTACATGAATATAATATCCACTGAACACGAGCAGTGGGTGTGCACGAATAAGCACACTGAACACGATCAGTGTGTGAACAAAAAATATAAATTAATACCCAATATACACGATGAAATACATGTACACGAGTACCCGTTGAATACGGTAGGGGATAACATCTCCTGACGGGGTTCATGTAGTACAAGTCTGTGAAATTTCTGTGTCGGAATCAAGTATACAATTCTAGAACATGCATATATACACTATTATGAATTAAAACCTATCAGAGAAATATACTCGCCTGAAGTCCTGAGAAAGGTGTGTCTCTCGATGCCCAAGCTGGTGTTACGCAGACCTATATATGGTATGTTGCATCAATATAAGGTTTGAAAATGATAAATAAGTTAATATGATGCAATTCTAGGTCAATAAGCTATTTCTAAGTCAAACCGATTAAATCTAAGTTGCAAAAGTCTAACACTAAGACACTAAGTCAAAACACTATAAAACTAAACTATACTAGCTAAGCTATGACACTAAAAGACACTCAAAAATCCATATCCTATGATACGCAAGTTTTAATATATGAAAATAGTGTTTTAGATATATATATACAAGTCAATAATTATAATACTATAACAATCAATAAAAATATGATACTTTGGCCTTGTACCAATACGTATCACACCAATCTCGATGCCCAAACTCAATACCTTGAGTATCGACCCTAATACCTTGGTATTACCTTGGTATCCCAAGGTAATTCAATACCCATGACTATAGCTAATATATAGATAATACCCCATCAATATACTAACTATAACCATATACTAACTACTAACTTATATTATGTATCAATACATCATATAATACATATATATGATTTAGTGCATATATATGATATCACACTTAACTAATAGTCTAACTAGTAGGTATATATATATATATATATATATATATATATATATATATATATATATATATATATATATATATATATATATATATATATATATATATATATATATATATATATATATACTATTTAGAGAATAAGGTAACTATATACATAACTATCTAACTATTAACTATTACTAAAATTAACTAACCATTAGCTGTTCTTAATACTACCTATCAAAACATCACAACTATAGACTACTAGTCAACCAACCATCTAGTTATACTACAACCACTAACCCATAACTCAAACTACCTGATACCAACTAACTGCTAACTCAAAACCTAACTACCTTAAGTCAATAATACCCAAAATACCTTACTTGAACAAGATCCCTACTAACATATTGAAACATGGATTCACTGATATTGAAAGGGTACCCAAACTCAACTACAAACTTAAACTATACTAATATGGATACCTGAATGGATACTGAAACACTAATACATCTAAATACTAACTACCCCAAAGACACTGATACCTGATACTGTTGCTGCCTCTGCTTGGTTCGCACTGCGCAGATACTACACTTGCTGTGCTCGAGTTGCACAAGGCTGCTAGTGCCCTACCCCCTTGCTTGTTGTACCTTCCTATTATAGTTGAACTGTAGTATTCCTGTACTGGCTGCCACTTGCTGCCTATCCTCAGTGCTGCAACTGCTGCCTTTCATTTGGTTTGTACTGCAGTATCCCCTTGCTGCAGCAACTGCTTACTACAGAGTGCTCTCTGGACTGCTTGCAAGTGAAAGCCACTGTTGAGCTCCTTGCTGTACCTTCATGTGCATTCCCTACTGTTGCCTCTTGTCCGAGCTGCACTTGGCTCAGTGACCCGCTGCTGACTTCCCCTCTTGTACGAGCTGCATTGCCATGCCTCATCTGCTGAGCACTGTGGCAAGGACACTGCTCGATACCCCCTTTGCTGACACTTATGCTCTCACTCACTCACTCACTCACTCACAAACAACACATCACATAACACACAGCACACTCACTCACATATCTTTCTATATGAATTTAATATCTACTCATATATAGATAACTAGCTATATATATACATACATACATACATACATATATATATATATATATATATATATATATATATATATATATATATATATATATATATATATATATATATATCAAGGTATCACAACTACTTATGTATATAGATACATATATATACTCTCACACTTAAACACAAACACACAATAAATATATATATAAACACTAATACACATTTATATACAAACATACACACACACACACACACACACACACACACACATATATATATATATATATATATATATATATATATATATATATATATATATATATATATATACACTTACACTTACACACACACACATACACTTAACTATATAACTACTCATATACATATACATATTATATAATATTATATATATATATATATATATATATATATATATATATATATATATATATATACACATGTATAAATATAATTAAAAGCAAATTACCAAACACATGGAGTGTACCGCACCCGTATCACACTAATTCTATGATGCGCTTGCGATACGGCTCCAACACACAACCAAATGTATCTTGGAAGACACTAGCAAGTCTAATACACTAAATATGAACAATACGTATAGTAATTAGATCAACTATGTGTCCGTATCACAATGTGATATGCACAAGTCCCCGTGTCGGAGGAAACCCCCAAAATCAACCCGTTTTGTCAAATTAACGAGATACGGCCTACACGTATCCAATTGTGGACACGACACTAGTCACAAACAATCAATCATATGTCCTATTGATCTATTAGACCAATTGACAAATACCACATATGCCAATCTTGAAATTCTTCCAAAATTGACACCAAAATGCACATAACTTCAACCATAGGTCTCCTATGAACCTAAAACAAATTTCTATGGGTAGACTATGCATGTGGGTTGGTTTCTTATGGTTAATCTTAGATTTAGAACCTATTAGAAGAGAAAAAACTGAAATATACCTATTGGGAGATGGATTCCTGATAAAAAGTCCCCAAATAGAAAGTAGCTCCTCTCCTTGTAGACCTTGGCCTCCTCCTTCTTAATCATTGCTTCTTTCTTGTAGATCCTTGATGTAGAAGCCTCCAATGAATAATAGGAAAGGAATTTGTGAAAAAATTGGTGGTAAATTGATGAGGGAATGAAGGAAATTAAAAGAGGGAAAAACTAGATCTAATGGAATTGGAAATTAAAATGAGAGAGGCACTCTCTCTTTTCCCTCTATGGCCGGCCCTAGCCCTCTCCCCAAGAAAGTATAAAATATCCTTATTACCCCTTAGGGACTCTCATAAAGAAATTAATTAGGGAGAAAAGGTTCTAGTCTAATGGTTTCACTAATTAATCCAACCTTCTAACAATGGGCCTAATTCATGGGCTCAATCTAAACTACTATGAAATATTGAGTTCATGCAACTAATAAATTGGTTAGGTCCACTACACAAGTCCAAAATAATACTATAACTAATAATAATTAAATAATGCAATAATTAAATAATCAAGCATGCACAATATTTAAATAAAAATCAAGCCTAAAATTATAATACCCATATCAATTACCAAACTACCCTCAAATAAAAATATGAGGGTGACACCATAGGGGCTAGGTTATCTTTCATTTACCTGGTGGAGAAGAGTTCTTATTCTTGAGAGGTGCAGTAGAGTCATCAGAGGTTACACTGATGATGACAAAGGCCGATGAGGCACAGTTTCCGAAGGTAGTTTGTGAGTTTCCTAACGTATTTCTCGATGAGCTACCAGGCGTACCACCAGTTAGAGATGTGGAGTTCTATATTGATTTGATCCCGGGAGCAGAGCTAGTTTCAGAGGGATTTTATACGATATCACCATCTGAGTTGGAGATCTTGTACCGAATGATTGAGGATATGAGAGACAAGGGATTCATTAGACCTAGTACATCGCCTTGGGGCGCCCCATTACTTCCTGTTAAGAAGAATGATGGTCCATCGCATTTAGTTATTAATTATAGAATACTTAATATGACAACCATTAAGAACAAGTATCCTTTGCCCAGGATAGATGACTTGTTTGATCAGCTCAGTGGGTAGATGTATTTTTAAGATGTATTTACGGTCTGGGTATCATCAGATCAGAGTCAGAGAGCAGGACATACCCAATACGACATTCAGATCTAGATATGGTCATTGGAAGTTCCTAATTATGCCATTTAGAGCTACCAATAAACCAGCTATATTCATGTCTCTCAGGAATAGCATCTTCATGCCTTACCTAGACCAGTTTGTGATAGTATTCATTGATGATATCTTGGTCTATAGTCGGAGTGAGGAAGAGCATGACCAGCATCTTCGCGTAGTTCTTCAGATTCTTCGAAAGCAGCAGTTGTACGCGAAGTTTAGCAAGTGTGAGTTCTGGTTTGATCGTATCTCATTCTTAGGACATATCATTACTGGTGGAGGAGTCGAGGTAGATCTTAAGAAGGTGAAGGCTATTGGGAGTTGGCCAGTACCTCATACAGTTTCAGATGTGTATAGTTTTTTGGGTCTAGCAGATTATTACAGGTGGTTTATGGCAGACTTTGGGAGGATCTCTGTACCCCTGACATGGCTGACGTGTAAGGATGTGTGCTTTGAGTGATCAGATGCATTCCAGACTTATTTCGAGAAGCTCAAACAGAGTTTAATTTTTGCTCATATTCTTACACTACCAGTAGGACCATGTGGGTTCTCAGTTTATTATAATGCTTCGGGAGTGGGACTAGGATGTGTCCTTATACAATATGGCAGAGTAATAGCTTATGCGTCTCAGCAGCTTCGAGACCATAAAAAGAGTTATCTGACGCATGATCTTGAGTTGGCAGTAGTAGTGTTTGTACTAAAGCTCTAGAGGCATTACCTATATGGTGATCGAGTGGATATATTCATAGACCGTAAGAGCTTGAGGTATGTGTTCACACAGAAGGAGCTCAACATGCGACAAAGAAGGTGGCTCGAGTTATTGACGAACTATGATGTTGACCTTCAATATCATCCAGGGAAGGCCAAAGTCGTAGAAGATGCCTTGAGCAGGAGGGAAGGAGTTTACTACTTGACGGAGCAGTGTCATATTTTGGAGGATTTGCAGGAGATGGGTATCGAGGTAGTATTACCTGGTGATACCGGTTTTATGGCGAGTCTGCAAGTTCAGTCTTCTATAGTTGAGAGGATCAGAGTAGAGCAGGCTGGTGATATCAGACTTCAATGACTCAGATCAGAGTGTGAGTCAGGACTCAAACCAGAATTGAGCATTTAAGAGGATGGGACTCTCAGGTTTGGGAGTTGTCTTTGTATGCCGAGAGGAGATATCCGACTGGAGATTATGTCAGAGGCCCACAGTTTTCAGTACTCAGTGCAACCATGAGGGACAAAGATGTATCGGAATATTTGTCAGCACTTCTGGTGGAATGGTATGAAGAGGAAGATAACTCGATTCATTTTTTGGTATTTACTCTGTTAGTAGGTCCAGACTGAACATCGGAGATCGACCGAACTACTTCAGCCTTTACCGATTTTGGAGTAGAAGTGGGACCATATCACTATGGACTTTGTGACTAGTCTTCCTAGATCCCCGTCTGGCAGAGATTCTATATGGTTTATAATGGATCGACTCACGAAGGTTACTCACTTTCTTCCTTTTATAGTGGGATAGTCTACAGAGCAGCTAGTTGAGATATACATGAGTCAGATAGTCAAATTATATGGTGTGTGTCACGCCCCGATCCCGTGGAATCGATAGTCGTCCCCCGGGCGTGACCGCCGTGGGGGCCTAGGTTGCGCACCGCACAAGGCTAAATATTTTTGTTTCGCATAGCGAGCACATATTCAGAGTACGCAGATAAATGAAACACATATTGAAACATGGAAAAGTTCTCTTTTATTGATAATATGAACATCTATTACAAACTCCTTGAACTGAGTCATAAGGATTGCCTCTATGGGCTTACAAAAGTGTTGACACAAAATGAGATAGCAGTCCTGTACATTACATCCCTTACTAAACTCAAAATATAAGACCTTGGGACGGAACGACTGCCTTGCCACGAAGTTGCATGGTTGCTTGGTGGCTAGCTTCTAACTTCAAAATGCTTCTTCTTCTTCTTTAAAATGCTTCAAAGGTAGCACGGTCGAGGCGTGCCTACAGCTGGACTGGATTGGGGGTTTGTCTCTTGCTCCTCGTTCGGTTCTTCCTAGCGCGGGGAACCTGTTTCAACGAGGGTCAGTACATCGAAACGTACTGGTAAAGGCAAGCTAACCCAACTTTACCAATCAATACGTTGTTTTAATGAAGCATGCATATTTGTGGGTTTCTATCTTGCCTTAGTTTATTTTACAGCAAGACATATATATAGAATCATTGAAATGACTCGCTACCGTTCGGTGACATTTACCTGCCCGTCTGAACCACCTGCATAATACTTACCTTGCCTTCCCTGCCAAGAAGACACAAGTTAGTAGCAACAGGTTTAAATATACAAAGGGGATCACTGGCACGTTGCCATAATGGACGGGCTAGTCTCAGTACGGAGTGCCGTGCGACGCATAGATCAGGACGTCCCAAGGCATTCCATCCTATAGCAGGCGACTATCAGGAGTTCCGTCCGGATCGGATCGGTGTCAGTGCCCCAGCGACCGTCCGCAGGAACTAAGACCTTGTACACAAGTTGTCCGTGATCAACGCAGTACACTAAGTTAGCAATCGAGGCAAATCAGGGCATATCAGGAGCAGGGCAGTACAGGGCAAGATTTACTTTTGCATAGCCTATCTGTTCAGTTTATGGCATTGAAAATGAGTTCTATACATAGCACAGTTCTAAGAAGAAATATTCATTCTAACTTATATTTATGCATATGATGAACATTCCAAACGAGCAAGCATATAAGTAAGTAACCGTTCACAGGTTTCGTTGACAAGCAATATTTCCCAAGCCTATTCCCTTATTATCTTGATATCTTTTAGTTATTTACTTGGTATCGTTTGATCGGGCAAGGCACGAACACAAGATTTAGATGTGAAGACTAGCAAGTAGGGCTAGCTAATCGGGTTGGTAGCCACTCACTTTGGTAGTTGGAAGGAAAGGGAAAGAAGTGCTTTAGGAGTCCGCTCGAGCGACGACTACAGCTGGTTCACCTGTATTGACACGAACAGCTGATCAGTACTTCTTCCTCTCTTTCCCTTATCGGAATTGAAGTGCAGTCCTAAGAACGAAAGCAATAAAATCCATCGAAACCGTTCAAGAAAACCCAAGCAAATTCGAAAACCAACTCAAGGCACGAAAGCAACAAGCGACAGCAAAAACTAGGCAACAAAGAATACAGCGGAGAGGTCCCTCCTGACTCTGCCGCTAAGTCGATCCTTGGGGCACGGTCCACTGAATATGGGAATCGATTCCGAAGAGACAAATCCATAACGAGGATGAGTTCTTGATTCAATCTATCCCGATCGAACGATACCGTCTTGTATTTCTTAGCCGCGCTCCCCGAATAGGGGGAACGGGGCACCACATCCTACCCAACTAATTGGAAGTTTCGTCCCGAAACTTAAGAAATAAAACCTACCACTAGGAAATAATAAGGGGAACCGTTCCCTCATATCAGATTCAAGCTCCCAAGTAGATTCTTCGACAGAGTGATTCCGCCAAAGCACGCGCACTAGAGGAACCGAACGGGTTCGAAGCAGCTTTTCTTTTCTATCCAAAATTTGTACCGGCTGTTCTACATACGTCAAGTCGGGCTGAAGGTTCAGTTGTCCCAGGTCTACCACGTGGCTTGGATCGTACACATATTTTCTAAGTTGGGAAACATGGAATATATCATGTACGTCAGCTAGGGATGGTGGTAGAGCGATCTGATAAGCAACTGAAGCTACCCGCTTTAGTATTTCGAACGGGCCGACAAATCGTGGACTTAGCTTTCCCTTCGCTCCGAACCTGCTGACCCCTCGCATGGGCGAGACCTTGAGGAATACCCGGTCACCTACTTGAAACTCTAGCGGTCTCCGATGAACATCCGCATAGCTCTTCTGACGACTTTGAGCTATCTTTAATCTGTCCCGAATCAGCCGAACCTTCTGGACGGTCTGCTCCACGAGCTCAGGGCCAAGTACTTGCCGCTCCCCGACTTCGTCCCAACAGATAGGAGATCTACACTTCCGCCCGTATAGCGCCTCATACGGCGCCATTTGAATGCTTGATTGATAGCTATTGTTGTAAGCAAATTCGGCTAGAGGTAGATGAAGGTCCCAACTAGTCTTCGTGTCCAAGGCGTAGAGTCGCAGCATGTCTTCGAGGATTTGGTTGACGCGCTCTGTTTGGCCATCGGTCTGTGGATGGTAGGCGGAGCTGAATTTCAACTTCGTCCCCATTGCTGACTGCAGGCTTTCCCAGAAACGTGATATGAATCGACCATCTCGATCGGAGACTATGGTTACGGGCACGCCGTGGAGTCGGACGATTTCGTTGAGATATATCTGAGCCAGGCGGTCGGCACTCCAAGTAGATTTGATAGGCAGAAAGTGAGCTGACTTGGTGAGTCGATCGACGATAACCCAGACTGCATCATGTCCTCGTTGCGTCCTCGGCAAGCCAACAATAAAGTCTATCGTTATATCATCCCATTTCCACTCCGGGATAGCTAGGTTCTGAAGCTCTCCGCCTGGTTTCTGGTGTTCGGCCTTTACTCGTTGACAAGCCATGCAATGCGACACAAACTGCGCCACATCCCTTTTTAAGCCGTGCCACCAAAATGTCGTGCGAAGATCCCGATACATCTTAGTGCTACCCGGATGAGAAGTATAACTAGTATAGTGGGCTTCCGTGAGTATCTCTTGTCTGAGGGCCGCGTCGTTCGGAACGCACAGTCTTCCCTTTACTCGAAGCGTCCCATCCGTGCTCACCACAAAGTCGGACGCCTTTCCTGCTAAAATGAGGGCATGTATCTTTCGCAGGTACGGGTCGTCCTTCTGAGCGGCCTTCGTTTTATGTAACAAGTCGGGTTCGAGGCGCAGTTGGGCTACCTGCGCCCACTTCTTATATCTTATTTTCAGTGTAATACCCAGTGATTCAAGATCTCGGCGCAGCCTATCATCAATAACCAAACTCCCTACAAACACTCGACTCAACGCGTCAGCTACTAAGTTCCCCTTTCCAGGTGTGTATCTGATCGTGAGATCGAAGTCGCTCAGGAGTTCAAGCCATCGCCGCTGCCGAAGGTTCAAATCCTTCTGAGTGTACAAATATTTCAGGCTCTTATGGTCGGTATAGATTTCGCACGGCACGCCATAAAGATAGTGACGCCACAGCTTCAACGCAAATACTACCGCGGCAAGTTCGAGATCATGCGTTGGGTAGTTCTGCTCGTGAGGCTTTAGCTGTCTAGACGCGTAGGCTATCACCTTATCGCGCTGCATCAGGACACATCCTAGACCCTTTCCTGAGGCATCACTATATATTTTAAAGTCATCCGGTCCGTTCGGCAGAGTAAGAATCCGGGGCAGAGATGAGGCGCTGCTTTAACTCCGCAAATGAAGCTTCACAGTCCTCTGTCCAAGTAAACTTCGCACCCTTTCGTGTCAACTGAGTCAAGGGCGAAGCAATCCTAGCAAAATTTTGTATAAATCTCCGGTAGTACCCTGCTAGACCAAGGAAACTTTGGATGTCGCTAGCTGACTTTGGATGTTTCCACTGTGTAATGGCTTCCACCTTCTTCGGATCAACTGAGATGCCTTCCGAGGAGATGATATGCCCCAAAAACGAGATACTGTCTAGCCAAAATTCTGATTTGCTTAATTTGGCGTACAACTTGTGGTCTCGAAGGGTTTGCAGCACCATCCGCAGGTGTCCTGCGTGCTCATCCCTAGTCTTCGAGTACACTAAGATGTTATCGATAAACACCACCACGAATTTATCGATGAAGGGCCTAAAGACACGGTTCATCGTATCCATGAATGCAGCAGGAGCATTCATCAGTCCAAACGGCATCACGAAAAACTCATAATGGCCGTAGCGGGTTCTGAAAGCAGTCTTGGGCACGTCTTCTGGCTTAATCTTCAGCTGGTGGTAACCCGAGCGAAGATCAATTTTAGAAAACACCGTTGCCCCTTGTAATTGATCAAACAAGTCATCTATCCGTGGCAGAGGATACTTATTTCTGATTGTGACTTTGTTCAATTCTCTATAGTCGATGCAGAGGCGTAGAGTTCCGTCCTTCTTCTTCACAAAGAGCACGGGAGCGCCCCAAGGAGACACGCTCGGACGGATGAACCCGCGATCAAGTAATTCCTGGAGTTGGCGCTTTAATTCATTCAGCTCTGCAGGTGCCATTCTGTACGGAGGCTTTGAAATCGGCTGTGTATTTGGAAATGTGTCTATAGTGAATTCAATCTCTCGGTCTGGCGGCATACCGGGTAGTTCGCTCGGGAACACATCGGGAAACTCTGCCTCAACGGAAGTTGACTCAACGTTTGCGTAGTCCTGCCGTGTATCCCGAACCGATGCTAGGAATCCCTCGCAGCCTGTGTAGAGCATTCGCCGAGCAGATTTTGCCAAAATCACCATGCAGGCCCTGGTCGCATTGTTCGCTGGACTACTGGTGTAACAGAACACGGCTTCTCCGGGCAGACGGAAAACGACTCGCTTCTCTGCACACTCAATAGTTGCCGCGCACAGCGTCGAGCCAATCCATTCCCAAAATGATATCGTAGTCCCGCACATCAAGAACTAAGACATCAAGTGACAGCTTTCTCTCCCCAATACAGATATAACCGCCTAGGCATGCTGAACAGACAGGAATTTTTGTACCAGATGGGGTGCTAACGCTTAAATCTAAATGCAACGGAGTCATTTTAACATTGTTCTCCGTGGCGAAGTTCGTAGAAATAAAGCTATGGGTTGCACCTGAATCAAATAGAACGCGAGCAGGTATATTATTGAAAAGCAAAGTACCTGACACGACGGTATCCGAAGCTAATGCTTCTTCTCGTGTCATGGTGTAGACTCGGCCTTGAGCTTGATTACGCCCTTGCTGAGGCGCCGCTCGATTTGCCTGAGGAGCCGGAGTCTGATCTGGTTGTTGCGGTGGACGACGCGGACAGCTGCTAATCTGATGGCCTGGATCGCCGCAACGGAGGCAAGTCCCAAGCTTGCGGCGACAATCTTTTTCGATATGCCCTGGCTTTCTGCAAAAATTGCAGGTCTTGTTGGTGTCTCCACGCTGTTTACCGCCGTTATTTGGACGCTTTGCAGCGTTGTTTCCTCTATCGTTGCCTTGGCGTTTGTGATTGGAAGGTTGCACAGCGCCGGCGGCAACATGAGGATACTGCGGTTCGAGCGAAAGGGCGTGGTTTAATACTTCCCGCATCGTCTGATACTGCGGAACGGCTACGTGCCCGTGAATGCCAGGACGTAGCCCTCCTTCGAATCGTCTGGCACGACTCGCTGCATCCGATAGATAAGCGGTAGCAAACTTGGCCAGTTTGTTGAATTCTGCCGAGTATTGCTTCACCGTCATGCTGCCCTGCCGGAGTTGGACGAAATCGTTTTCCCGTTGACGGCGTAGAGGTGGGGGTATAAACTCCTCCTCGAACGCGGCACGAAAAGTTGTCCACGCGATCGCCTCCTCTCCATGGCCAAGTTGAAGAGATCGTCGATGCACGTCCCACCAGTCGTGCGCATTGAGGCAGAGCAGTAATTGGGCACAGGTGACGCGCTTGTCTTCCGGCACTTCTAGGAGAGAAAAATGATCTTCAAGCTCGGCGAGCCAATCTAAAGCCACGATCGGGTCCTCAGTCCCATCAAATGTCGGGTTACAGACCTTCTTGAAGTTGCCAAAAGCGAAGGCAGTCACTTCCTTCGTCCTTGGCGCGGGCGGTAGTTCAACTTCAAGCGCTGGCTGCTCCACTGGTGTAGCTGTCGTTGCGGCAGAATGGTTGGAGGCCAGGGTCTGAACAAGCTGTTGCAGGGTATCTACCTGCTTTTGTTGGACTGAGAGCCGAGCCTCTAGGTTGCTCTCGAACTTGGCTTGGCGGGCATCATCCCTCTGTCGTTGTTCCGTGAACATTTGCATCACCTGCTGAAGGGAATCTGATTGAGACATGCCCCGTTGGCTCCGAGAGCTTCCTGAAGTTCCGGAACTGCTCTCCTGAGTCCTTGTCTCGCCTGGCGCCAGCGCTGATGGTTGCGCTTGCGTCGTTCCTTGAAAGGAAGGTAAATTACATCAGGATCATAATGTATTATGGACTTATTGCATGAACGTATCTCATTTTGGCCTTAACGAGTTCAGGAGTTCGCACAGGGATTTATCGTTAAGGGAACTTTTCCAGTTTAAGAGTCAAAGGAACTTTGAATCTGTGCTCTGATACCAACATGTCACGCCCCGATCCCGTGGAATCGATAGTCGTCCCCCGGGCGTGACCGCCGTGCGGGCCTAGGTTGCGCACCGCACAAGGCTAAATATTTTTGTTTCGCATAGCGAGCACATATTCAGAGTACGCAGATAAATGAAACACATATTGAAACAAGGAAAAGTTCTCTTTTATTGATAATATGAACATCTATTACAAACTCCTTGAACTGAGTCATAAGGATTGCCTCTATGGGCTTACAAAAGTGTTGACACAAAATGAGATAGCAGTCCTGTACATTACATCCCTTACTAAACTCAAAATATAAGACCTTGGGACGGAACGACTGCCTTGCCACGAAGTTGCATGGTTGCTTGGTGGCTAGCTTCTAACTTCAAAATGCTTCTTCTTCTTCTTCAAAATGCTTCAAAGGTAGCACGGTCGAGGCGTGCCTACAGCTGGACTGGATTGGGGGTTTGTCTTTGCTCCTCGCTCGATTCTTCCTAGCACGGGGAACCTGTTTCAACGAGGGTCAGTACATCGAAACGTACTGGTGAAGGCAAGCTAACCCAACTTTACCAATCAACACGTTGTTTTAATGAAGCATGCATATTTGTGGGTTTCTATCTTGCCTTAGTTTATTTTACAGCAAGACATATATATAGAATCATTGAAATGACTCGCCACCGTTCGGTGACATTTACCTGCCCGTCTGAACCACCTGCATAATACTTACCTTGCCTTCCCTGCCAAGAAGACACAAGTTAGTAGCAACAGGTTTAAATATACAAAGGGGATCACTGGCACGTTGCCATAATGGACGGGCTAGTCTCAGTACGGAGTGCCGTGCGACGCATAGATCAGGACGTCCCAAGGTATTCCGTCCTATAGCAGGCGACTATCAGGAGTTCCGTCCGGATCGGATCGGTGCCAGTGCCCCAGCGACCGTCCGCAGGAACTAAGACCTTGTGCACAAGTTGTCCGTGATCAACGCAGTACACTAAGTTAGCAATCGAGGCAAATCAGGGCATATCAGGAGCAGGGCAGTACAGGGCAAGATTTACTTTTGCATAGCCTATCTGTTCAGTTTATGGCATTGAAAATGAGTTCTATACATAGCACAGTTCTAAGAAGAAATATTCATTCTAACTTATATTTATGCATATGATGAACATTCCAAACGAGCAAGCATATAAGTAAGTAACCGTTCACAGGTTTCGTTGACAAGCAATATTTCCCAAGCCTATTTCCTTATTATCTTGATATCTTTTAGTTATTTACTTGGTATCGTTTGATCGGGCAAGGCACGAACACAAGATTTAGATATGAAGACTAGCAAGTAGGGCTAGCTAATCGGGTTGGTAGCCACTCACTTTGGTAGTTGGAAGGAAAGGGAAAGAAGTGCTTTAGGAGTCCGCTCGAGCGACGACTACAGCTGGTTCACCTGTATTGACACGAACAGCTGATCAGTACTTCTTCCTCTCTTTCTCTTATCGGAATTGAAGTGCAGTCCTAAGAACGAAAGCAATGAAATCCATCGAAACCGTTCAAGAAAATCCAAGCAAATTCGAAAACCAACTCAAGGCACGAAAGCAACAAGCGACAGCGAAAACTAGGCAACAAAGAATGCAGCGGAGAGGTCCCTCCTGACTCTGCCGCTAAGTCGATCCTTGGGGCACGGTCCACTGAATATGGGAATCGATTCCGAAGAGACAAATCCATAACGAGGATGAGTTCTTGATTCAATCTATCCCGATCGAACGATACCGTCTTGTATTTCTTAGCCGCGCTCCCCGAATAGGGGGAACGGGGCACCACAGTGTGCCAGTCAGTATAGTCTCAGATAGAGATTCGCGGTTTACGTCTCACTTTTGGCAGAGTGTACATCAGAGTCTGGGTACTAGGTTAAAGTTTAGTTCAGCCTACCATCCGCAGACAGACGGGCATTCTGAGCGTACTATTCAGATTTTGGAGGATATGCTTCGGGCTTGTACACTTGACTTCAGTGGATCTTAGGAGGATCACTTGTATTTGGTAGAGTTTTCCTATAACAATAGCTTCCAGGCGAGCATTCAAATGGCACCCTTCGAGGATTTGTATGGTATAAGATGTAGATCACCGTTAGCTTGGGATAAGATTGCAAGAGGCAGATGCTTGGTCCAGAGATGATTTCTCAGTCGGTTGGAGTGATCAGGAAGATCAAAGAGCATCTCAGAGTGGCTCAGGATCACCAACGTCATTGGGCAGATCAATATCGTCGTTATTTTGAGTTCTCTTTCGGAGACTATGTATTTCTGAGGATTTTGCCTACACGTGGAGTTATCAGATATATAGTGAGAAAATTTTTTATTCCCAGTTGTATAGGCCCGTTCGATATTCTCGATCGAGTTGGAGATGTATCTTATCATCTAACTCTTCCACCATCGCTTTATGGGGTATATGACATCTTTCACGTATCTTAGTTGCGCCGGTATATTCTAGACCTGAGCCATATTCTGGATCATTCTGAGTTGGTCATTGGTACCGACCTATCGTATGAGGAGAGGCCCATATCTATTTTGGACCAGAGGGAGAAGTTTCTAAAGAATCGGACTATTCGATTGGTTCGTGTTGCTTGGGGGCCTTACTCAATGGACGAGTCGACGGAGGAGCACGAGGAAGATATGCGTACTCGTTATCCATTTCTCTTTGACTAGGGAGGTATACTTGTTCGTGTAGCCCTTTTCTATCCTAGCTTGTGCATGTGATTGATTGTTAGCTTATCTGTTATGCCTATTATTGTTCTTTTTGATTTTTTTCCCCAGGCAATTTCATGCTCACATGAGTTTTCTGCTTATTTTAGTTCGTGCTTACTTTCTTGAATTTTCTTGATTGTTGGTTTTGGATCCTTATAGAAATTTTGAGGGTAAAATTTTTCTAAGGAAGGGAGGGTTGTGAGACTTGTCTCTCAGTATTCATATTTTATACGGATACATATTTTTGTACTATTTGTTGCATTTTATTTGGTTCTCGAAGCAACTCAAAATTCTCAAAAATTGAAACTTTACTACCTGACCGGTATACCGACTGTATACTCCAATATACCGACGGTATACCGATCATGTTGATATTTGATTCACTTTTTGAGATTCCTATATATAGTACTTCTTTTCTTTCTTTCTCTTTTCTCTCTCTCTTCTCTTCTCTTCTCTTCTTCTTTCTCTCTTGAGCTTGGATCTTGGTCTTGCGACCTGGAGTGTGATTTCTGAATCCCTTCGAGGAGATGGACTAGAAGACTTAGGCTGGGAGCTCTCTTTAGGCAAGTACACCTTGTCGATTTTGTGATCTTCTTTTACTTTCTATCATTTTTCTTCCTGGAGCTTTGATTGTTGCTTTTTAGCTTATAATTGCTTTACTATAATTGTTTTTCTCATAATTTCTAGTCTTTTGACCGTCTCGGTTTTGGATTCTGGTAGAATCCTGTCCCGTCCCTTTTTGGTAACTCGATAACAGTGACGCTACCGGAGTTGTGACCATGAGTTTTAGTCTATATTGTAATATGAGACTTAACCCTTGATTTGACTTTTTCTAGACTTGTGTTTGGTAATTTTTGGGGTTTGATATGGGTCTCAGAAATTAGATCTATCTTTGGCCTATTTTTTGTCAGAAAATGGCATACAGACGGTAAACTGGGCTTGTCACGCCCCAGTCCCAAAATGTATGGGACCTGACACGTGGCAATGGCCAGCTGTGTCACTACCACATTCTGAAAACAGGGGTATTTTCGACTTTTTATAATATTTAATATTATTGTAGTTATAATTAATTAATTGCATGATAGCGTATTTGATTTAAATAATTTTGTGCGATGTGTAATTAAATATATAATTATATGCAGTGTTAATTATTTATTTTAGCTAGCAGACTAGACCTAGAAGCCCAATAGACGAACCCCTGTCCGAATTATAGAATTCTGGATTTTATTATTGTATTTAGAATTTGATATTTGGAGATTGTAATTAATTACTGTATTTTATTTAATATTTTTGCGCATTGCCTTTGCTTCGATATTCGGAGCACTACCCTGACTCTTGTCTCCCAACAAATTTCACAATCTTGCCCTAGACATACCCGCCTTCAATTCTGCTATTTTTGCAACTCATAATTGTGCTTTTTGTACATTATTTTTGGCCGCACAAAAATCGTCGCGGACGTTTATTTTAAAATTCCTATTTTGTATCGTTGTGCGTTCCAATCGAAAATTGGAGGCCATCTTGACCTATTTTTCGTGCGGCCCAAATTAGGATAATAATCTGTTCTGAGTCTTCTTCATTATTGGTATTGATGACCTGACCTGATTTTGGCTCCATGTACTCATAATTAATTATTGAACACAACTTGCATTTAATTCTATTTAAATTGAGGATACTATTTTATCTGATTCTAAAATCCCAATTTAATTCTAGTGCCCTGCTAATTGAGCCCGTACCAGTCTTACAGCGTCCCCTGACCCTACAAAACACCGGACCCCGAATCGTCCGCCAAATTTTCGTCATTTTATGTGTTTGTGCACTTTCCCAAATTTAAGGGGGTTAAATTGCAAATTGGCATTTTGTGTCAACACCCATTGATTAAACCAATGAGGGAGTCTATTAATTTTTAATTAAAAACCCTCATCCCTACATAAATTATTTCCCTTCATGAAATCCTGGCCACCTATTCAAGGGATGCAATCACCACCCTCCATCACACCCTCTCTCTCTCTATTTAATATCTTTTACCCTCAAACCCTAATCCCAAGAAACCTAGGATTCCCCACCTCCACAAGCCCCCACATCCCCTCTCTCATCCGTATGTAAAAATTTTCTTCCCTTCTCCTTCTCTTTTCTTCTTCTTCTTCTTCCTTTTTCTTCTTCTTCTTTTATTTTTTGGGTTTGAATTCAAAATCTGAAAAAAGGGGGGGGGGAAACATCCTGTTCATCCCCGGCCGGCGGCCCTCTGTGAACCCGACGGCTTTTCCTCCCTCCGCCGGGCATCACGACCACCATCAGCCAGCGGCCGAGCTCCCTGTGATACTCCCCGACTCCTCCCTGCCGAGCTGCGCCACCATCAGCCACCCAACAGCCCGGCCTCCCTGCTGCTACTCCGGCGACGACGTACCCCGCATCAACACCCACCGGCGGCCGAGCCCGACCCGCCGTTCACCCGCATCTCCCCGCTGCTGTGTCCATCTACCTCCGGCTACATCTCGATCACCTCCATCTACCTCCGGCCTCCCACCATTCCCTTCCCGGCCAACTCCTCCACCTCTACTCTCCCTCTGCCGATTCTCTAACACCACCACCACCATTACTCCCCTGGGCCGACTGCTCTCTCACTCCGGCCTACAGCCGACTCCTCCCCCTCGCACCACCGCTGGCCTGCTGCTCGACCACCAGCCCCTTCCTCTGCCGATCATCCCTCCGGCGCCGGCGCTCCACCATCCTCCGGTTGCTCCCATTCCTCCATCATCTAACACCATCTCCACCACCTTCATCATCTCCTAGCCACCACCACCACCAACAGAGATCCGGCTACATCCCCACCAGCCACCTCTCCTCCACTCCGGCGAGTCTCCGGTCGTACTCCGGCCGACCCCGCTGTAAGTATTCTCCCTCTCTCCCTCTTTCTTCTTTAGTTATAGTTATATATATATATATATATATATATATATATATATATATATATATATATATATATATATATATATATATGTATGTATATATATATATGTATGTATATATTTATATATATACGTATATACGTTCATGTATATACTAATATATGTATTTGTATATATTAAATAATGTGTAGGTACATGTATGTGTAAAATTAATTTATATGTAAATGTATATATTTAATTAAAGTGTATGTATGAGTATGTATTTAATTTAATTGGTATGTAGATATATATGTATATATATATATATATATATACATTGATTTATTTCTATAATCTCTATTTAATAAAAGTATATTAGTATAATTTAAATATGTACTAATTTTAGTGAAGGATATAATTATATCGGTATATATGTACTATATACATATTGGTATGTGTATTTGTATATATATAATTAATGTAAAGCATCTATATATATTTAATTAATGTATTAGTATGGTTAATGTAATGTATATATTTTTGGTATATATTTAAATAATGTGTAGGTATGTGTATATAGTGTATTTCTACTTAGTGTATATATATTATATATAGATAGATATATATGTATATATCTTGCGTATTTCTCTATTTTCCTATATATGTATATTAAAATGTATTTTATTATAAATACGTATTAAACATATATGTGTATAAATTGTCTGTATACATATAATACATGTTAATGTATGTTTTAGTATTTAATATTATGTGTTGTATAATATAAATTGGTATATATAAAACCGTATTTTGGTATATATATATATGTAGATTATATTTTCGTATTGGCTTGTATATATAATATAAATTGGTATATTTACCTGTATATAGTATTGTATAATTTAACTGGTATAAATGCATATATTTTTATGTGTATAATTATTTTGATATATATATGTATGTATATTTGTATAAAACCTTAGCATATTTTTAATACATATATACATATATTTTGTATATGTATTTAATTTGATATGTATATTGTGAGTACATATGTTAATTAAGTTGTGTATATTTATGTATCTAGTTACTAGGTGACCAGTATCATACCTAGAGAAGGCCCTGAATTCAGTGTTTTAGACTGTGTTAGTGTAGCATCTGATGCAAATATGGTTTTGCTTGTGATGTGGTTCTAGGACTGCTACTTCACCCAGGGGATACTCTGGAACAGGACATCCATAAATACCAGCTAAGGACCCAAGGCAAGTACATTCTCTGATAATTTCCAATTCTTGATAATTTCTATAAGTTCAATGATCTTGAAATGTTACAACTGAATCTTTGACACTGTGCTACACGGACTAGTATAGCTTGGATCTGCAGTCATGAGATGTTACCTTGATTATTGTATTGACATTGTACACGACATGTATAATTAGACATCGTACATGATAGACTTGACTTGCTCGTGTATCGTGACGTGTCATGGTTGGATCCACAGTACTAGTTGGGGGCGGGGAAGTAGTTAGTAAGAAATGTGATCATAACCTCTTATTGTAGTATAGAAATTGTAAGTGTTAATCATGCTCCTCACCCATGATTAGCCAGGCCCTGTAGCTATCGTACATGTTCCCAAGCCGATCACATTTTGAAGCTACTATTTCAAACACTTAGAATAAATTACAGTTCCCTATTTTAAATCATATACTACATCACCGTATATGATACTGTTCCTTGTTCTTTTTATTTCCATACATGCACTGACTGTATCATATTGCCTGTCTTTTTATATTACCTGTCTCTCTTAAATTGCCATTTCAATTATTTCACTGTCTTCTCAGTAGCTAGCATGACATGTTTTATTGTATTATAGACATTATCAATTAATGGAACTGTTATTTGAGATTGTGCTTTGCTCCTTCCTGACTGGAAATATTTTTCCAGACTATGCCTTAGAGGACCGCTGTCCGACACTTATGGTGAGTAGCTGCAGACTTGATAGTAGTTGTGATTCCAGGAGGTCTAGCTGGAAATTACTATTTTTAGTTAGTTCTTTTAACAGTCTATTTGGTACCGGATTTGTCTCCGGCATTTTTGATGATTCTTGGATATTGTTGAGTTAGAATATTACTTGTGGACTTGTGTTGTGTTTAATTTTAATTTTTGTTTCGAAATCTTATCGTGCTGTAATCCTGTGATTGAGTATGTGTTCATCTTATTTGTGTCATCTGTGCCTCCTAATGAAGATTGGATGCTTGCGTGACATTAGTTAGATAGTATCAAGACCTTGACAGCGTTCTACCGCCGATGCTGCGGCGTAGGCTGGACGTACCCACGCACTCGTGCCCCTAAACCGAGTGCGGGTCGTGACAAGCTGGTACGACTCCATAGGGATTTCCAATTTAATGGACCCAACGAAGCGCACTTACGCTGTCCATGGTCAAGTGATCCAATTAATAATTTATTTCTAACATGCAACAACTAAAACTAAATCTCAATCCATGGTAAATAATCTTAAGAAAGAACGATACACATTATCAGTCTGCAGCCCAATAATACATCCGTTCAAATAGACCAAAAAACAACATAGGTCTATAAACACTAGGCTATAAAAGCAGAATCAAAAATGGAAAGTAGTACATGACTGTAAAAGCTGGAAATATAAAGATACCTACAATGATGTCCATGCTCCACTAGATCAAATATCTTATAAACTGCACAAATAACCTGAAAGGGAACCAGGTCCTCAGAGGAACGTAACAAGATACAAAAATACATGCCATAAAGTAAATACCGTGAAAACTCAAAGGTGAACTAACCAGCTAAGTAAAACAAAATTTGAAGACAACTTAGTGCATATGGGAAGTGTAGGCTAGACATATGCTGACGTAATTTACCAATCATCGTGACTTGCTAGTATATGACACATATGCCCCCCATCTTAGGGCACTCTGCAATATAATAACATCCAGCTCCGAAGAGCGTGGTATCTACAATATATATATACGTCCGTATCACTCCACGGAGTATGATATCTGTATAAAGGGGGTGGGTGTCCCATACGCCTACTAGTCATCATCCCCGTCCAATGCCAATTACAAATCTCAAGTGAGACATGGACATCTCGTACTATAATGCAAGTCACTAAAGAATGATACAACTAAGCTAAATACCGTCACACGTGCTGCTCATACCGATGGCCAGTCAAGCATGAAGCATGCGTCCCTACATGAACTCACTCAGTGCCGTGTAATGATACGTGTCAAGGTCTGGGGAGTCATATTGATAACTCCACAACTTTAGGTGGGTCCACTAGACACTAAGTCAGACACAAGTCCTAACGTCAACGCCTTCGTTGACTGCACCCGAGTCTTTCTCGGACGCGTACAGTTAAATACAATAAAACATGCAACTAAGTAATACCTGAATTTAAACAGTACAACAAGGCAAGGTATACTTGCCTGGTAGCCAGGCGAAGATTCGAACACGAACTTGCCATGAGAGTAGTAGTACAGCAATGGAAACTAGAGCTGATATCTCCGGATGTTGTCACAAACATCACCAATAGTCTCAGAATGAGTGAGATACTCAGAAAAGTATATACATACGTCCAATTTGGACACAGGGGCAAAAATATAGTTTTTGGTCAACACGGGGTCCACAAGTGGGTCGTCTTGCACCGAAAAATGTGCCAGAGTCAAGGTTCTCCAATTTCGTCAAACTTAGTGTCTACGAGTCCAAAATGATGATACGAACCCAACGGAACATCCAGAACTGGATTCCCATGAACAGATCATGAAATCGCCCGTCATGTGGGACCGTGGGGCCCACAAAACGATGTTTCGTCAACGTTCTCAGAATCAAACCAAACTTGGGTCACAGGACCACCGTAACGATGCGAATTCGATGGCGCAAGTTTTGTTACAAAATGATAGGCACACACGAGATTTGGACGAGTGTCAGAACTGGCCGATATGGTACTTTTTGACGGATACGCGTTGATTCTGGTATGCTCGTACATCCAAATCAAGTTCCGTGAAAGCCCATACGTCCACGTTGACGATGCGCATCTTTCGGCGCAATCGCTATGTGACGAGGTTGCCCAGATTGACGGGACCTACGCCATATCGGAGTAATTTAAATGTTTTAAAAACTAATCTTTTCTTCGATTTGGAACTCAAATAACTATCTATATAAATCAAACAAAATTATTCTAATTGAACATATGTCATGAGGGTCCAGTAGTGAACACACCTGCGGAGGGGGCTCATAAAACAGTCGTGAGACGGAGGTATAATTGCGTCGTAAAGTGGGTTGGTCGAGGCTCGGTTCTGTTAATTGAAGAAGAAGAAGAAGAACAGTGGCGGCAACAGCGTTCGCAGTCGCCACGATGGTTTGGAGGAGGAGAAGGGGAGGGGGAAGCCCTGGGGGTGTCGTCGGTCGTCAGGGGAGGGTGCTCGGCGGCCAGCTCCGGCGGTGGGGAGTCGGGAAGTCGAGTGGGTATAGGCGGGGTGGTACTGGAGATGCGGGTAGTCGAGCCGGTCGTGTGGAGGAGGTTGGCCGAGGGGGAGGAGTACAGTGGTGGTTGTGGTGGAGAGGAATGTGATGGACGTAGGGTGGCCGATCGGGTTGGCCGGAGGATGGTCGACATTGGTGGTCGTGCTCGACGTGGCAGCGGGGGTAGAGGAGATACGGCAGTGCGTGGGGGGGCCGTCGGAGAAGAAGGAGACTCGGCGGTGGTTGCACTGCTCGGCCGGAGTGAGTAGTCGGAGAAGGAGAAAAGGGTGTGGAGGTGGTGGAGCTCGGCCGGAGGGGGAGTGATGGCCGGAGGAGACTGGTCATCGAGTGGACTCTGGTGTAGTGGTGGAGGCTGCGAAAGGAGTTAGTACAGTCAGTCAATGGTGGTTATGCAAGCACTGATGGAGGAGGGAGCTCGATGGTCGACGGCCTGAGTAGCAGAGGTGGTCGGTTCTTGGGGTGCAGCGGGATGAAGGAGGGAGCTCGGTGGTCGATGTTGGCGATGGTGGTGATGGTGGTACGTCGAAGAAGGAGATGGCAACGGGCACGGGTGGTATCAGGCGGTGGTTGGTCGACTGGAGGTCGGAGTAAGGGTGGCAGCGGGTGGTTTGGTTTGAAGAAGAAATGAAGAAGAGGTGAAGAGGAAGAAGAATAAGAGAAAGGGAAAATGAAGAGTGGAGGGGTTCAGTCGGCTGGGAGTGTATAGTGAAGAGGGGGAGTGTAGTATATGTAGGTGAGAGAGAGCGGGCTCTCCTTGGGATTAAGGCTGGCTGGAAAATATTTTTGGGGAGGTGGAAAACCTCAACATGATGAAAGGAGGGTTAGGATGGAGGGATTTTGATTGGAGGGTGAGGATGTAAGGAGGAAAAGTTGTAGGAAGTACAACAAATAGGGGAAAAAATAGGGTGGACCGGTCAAGGAGGGGGGATGAGGTTCTTCATGTGTTGGGGCCAATGAGAGGGGGATACCTCATTGCATATTTGCATAAAAGTCCCTTAACAATTGTAAAATTGCATAATTAATGGAATTTGGGATTGGA
Organism: Iris macrosiphon; assembly: GCA_036927795.1. NCBI lineage: Eukaryota > Viridiplantae > Streptophyta > Magnoliopsida > Asparagales > Iridaceae > Iris > Iris macrosiphon. Next base: position 98,466,834 of record JAYESA010000015.1, on the reverse strand, counting down.
TGAGACAAAACATCATGTTTGTTGTGATGTAGTGGCTAAAATGGGTGTGTGGTATTTAATATGAACCTTGAGGGTGTGAGTGGGGGTTTGGTTTGGTCTTAGGTCTAGTTTTGGGTTAAGTTGGGTCCTTTCACCAATTTAATTACAAATAATATAAATGGTGTTCTAAAATTAATTGGGAATGCATAGTATTAAAATTGGGTGGGACACAAGTATCATGGATGTAGTAGATTCAGAATAAAATAAGGTCATTAATTGGGTTGGATAAAACGGGTTGAGGTTGTGTCTCCAATTTTGATTGGAACGGACAAGGATGCAAAGTTAGATTTATTTGAATTTAAGAACGGACGTTTGTAACGAATATTGTGTGACTAAAATAAAGCACAAAAGAAGGTATTTATGAGTCACACAAGGGTCAGAATGGAAGGCTGACACGTCTAAGAAAAATATATGAAATTTGTTTGAAGGTAAATGCTAGTGTAGCACTCCAAATATCGAAGCAACGGTAAGGTGCACTAAGTATACAAAATTGCACAATAATTCTAAAATACTGTGTTCTAATTCTAATTGGCTTTAAACTAACCCTAGTCTCTCTATCTAATTCAAGTAGACCTAAATTTGGTCAAGAGGTTTTACAGGGCTGTACCGACAATATACCGATTTTGACTTCCAAATATTTTTTTGAACCTTATTGGCATACCGATGGTGCACTACAGTTTACCGACGGTATACCGATCCTGCCGATACTTTAGGATATTTGCCTTGGCTGGTATACCGACGGTACACTGGGTTGTACCGATCGTATACCGATTTGTGGAACTTTATTTTCCAGCAGCTTTCTTGCCTACTTGGAACGACATACTGGTGGTATACTCCGGTATACCGATGTTATACCGATTTTGTGGAATCTAGAACGCTGTGTTTTTGCTATCTATTGACCGGTATACCGTCGGCGTACTGGACTATACTGACGGTATACCGATCCTGTCCTTTCTTTAGGAATTCTTGGTATTTTATGATTTCGTTTGTTTCTTCTGGCTTTGTTTGGACACGTGAATGTCTTGACCTGACAAAACATGAACTTATGTGGCTTCAAATGACTTAACTTGACATGACATTACTCAGTTTCACCCGGCCTTGCCCAGCTACATGTTGCATGATTGATTGGACTCGGCTTGGCATGACCTTATATGGCTTCATCGGACACGTATTGACTTGGTTTTACTTGGCTTCACCTGGATTGGCATGGCTTCATGCGGTTGTATATGGTTTTACTTGGCTTTACCTGGTTTTACATGGCTTAATTATTGTCGTAGCTTACATGCGTCCATTTTTTCCTGTATATTGAAACTGGATTATATTACTATTAGAACTTGATTTATCTTCATCATGTCTAGGATAGATTCTGTGGAGTTCCACACCCAGATTCATACAAGGAAATGCCAATGATTAAACAATAAGAGACTCACATAGTTCATGGCTAGGGATTTTCCTAGATTGCATGCAGTCCCGGTTACCCACAGTAAATAAATGAGTATATGGCTTCATCGATTGGATTACATGGCTTCATCGAGTGGATTTACATGTCTTCATCGAGTAGATTTACATGGCTTCAATGTATGACGATGGGTATCTCGGACGGACAACAGGGGCATGCGATAAGAAGGAACTCTAGCATCGCCTTGTATTACAAATGTTAGTAATTAAGAATTATGATAACCCTAGTTAGTTAAAGTATCATGCCGTACATATATTATTTGCCGTGATTGATAAATGATGTTTAGTTTAGGCCTTATATGAGATCACCCATTTACTTTCAGCACTTGTCATTTATTTCCTTTCAGTTTTTATTTTTATTATTTTTGTATCATTGTATTGCTGGTTTAAGTTCCTAGATTGGCTTCCTTTGTGGTACTTGCTATTTTGGGGTCTGAGCCCACTGGTTTTGCATGGCCAGATCCAGAAGCTGTACCAGTGGATCTCCCGTATCTTTCCGAGGATGGTGACCACCTAGTGCACCAGACTGCTTGAGTGGGTTCCCTTACTTCCCCGCTCTTATGTACATTATACTTTTGTTGGCATTTAGCCACCGGGCACGTGTTTAGCTCATATTTTGGATTTATCTGTTTGCCTACAAGTATTTACATTATTGTCATATCCTAGAGTTGATCATGTATGATTTAGAGTCTGACTAGTTTATTTATTTTGTGTTTACTAGTTTCATGATCATCTGTATATTATAGTTTGGGATGCTTACATCTTGTTATTATATCTGTTGTTCCTGTGATTGAGACATTATTGCTTGTTGGACCTAGGCTTGACTGTTGGATTGTAGTAGTGATCCCTCATGTCTTACAGCTTTACTGTATATACGGAGTACCAGTGTGCTCTGATTATACATAGCTGGCCTTGTCGGTCCCTCTCTCCAGTATTCTGGTTTTGGGGCATGATACATGGCATCTCAATTCCAATATGGTTCGACATATGAACCATATGAAGAGGCATACTTCATAGTGCCAGCGAGACAAGACAATCAATATCATATAATTTTTGGCATAGCTAGAAATAAAAGAGTCGCGTAGGCTGATGGTTCTGACGAGGATATGGAGAAGATACAACCGTATTGTTACAGCCAACCAGCCAAGAACATTATATAAAGGATAGGATACAACTTAAAATCTAGCTTGGGACAATTATGGAAAAGGATTACGGACTCCAATATGTTACACCACCAACATGTCAAAAACATACTACTAACGGAAACAAACTACCAACGGACTGGTCGTAGCTTTGGGATATGTTACACCGCCAAGAAGTTCTGAAAGTTCAGAATAAGAAAAAGAGACGCATTCTTATTCCTCCGACTCATCATTGTGGGATTCTGACGAAAGCATAGGTAACATATTCAAACATATTTTTTTTGTAAATATGGTGTCAACTGCCCCATATGAGGAAGACGTTGAACTATTGGAACCATTCAAAAATGATCCATAGGCACAACAAATTGATACTCATTGGAAGCTTCGGTTTAAGAAACGTTAACCACCTACGGATGATGAAATAGTCAAATTGATGTATGAGAAGAATCTTCCCCAAGACCAATCTTCATTAGCAAGAGTCATCCTGTAGAAGATCAACATGCTTTACTTCGGCTAATAGAGGAGTATATTGATGCCTTCGCCTGGAGTTATGAGGATATGCTTGGACTAGATCTTCAAATAACCATACACAAGCTCAATATTCTTCTAAATGCTAAACTGGTGAAATAGCAACAATGACGGTTTCATCTGGATATGATGGATGCAATTGAAGCAGAAGTTAAAAAGATCATAGAATATGGTTTCATTCGAGAAGAGCAACATCCAGACCGGGTAGACAATGTCTTTTCCGTCATGAAGAAAAATAGAAAACTTCGGGTCTACGTAGATTATCGAGATCTGAACTCAGCCTGTCCAAAAGATAAATTTTTTCTTTCCATCACAGATGTCATGATCGAAAATACATGTGGCTTTGAATGTATGTCCTTCATGGATGGATTATCAGGATACAATTAGCTTAAGATGTTGCCTGATGACGAAAATATGCCTCATTCCGTACACCGTTGGGAATTTACTGTTATACAGTCATATCCTTTGGCTTGAAGAATACGGGTGCAACGTATCAACGAGCCATGATTATGATTTTTCAGAAGCATTTACGAAAAATAGTAGAATACTTTATGGAAGACATCGCTGTCAAGATTTGCTACAAAAATGATCACCTTTAAGATTTGAAGACTATGTTCGAATTGATGCGCCACCACCAGTTCAAGATGAATCCAACTAAATCCTTTCTAGGAGTCTCCAGTGGCATGTTCCTTAGATTTTTTATAACTTCCAAAGCTATACACATTGACCCTGATAAAATCAAAGATATCGTCGAAATACAGTCTCCACGTAATCTCAAAGAACTCTGTGGTCTGCAAGGTCGTCTGGCATACATTAGGAGGTTCATCTCCAATATCTCGGGTCGATGTCAACCCTTCATTCAGTTAATGAAAAAAGGTGTATCCTTTGTCTGGAATGAACTATGTCAACAATCATTCGATGACATCTAACAATATTTAACAAATCCGCCAATTCTGGTGTCTCCGATCGTAGGAAAACCCTTTTTGATGTATGTTCGAGCAATGGATCACTCCCTAGGAGCTTTTCTTGCATAAAAGAACGACGAAGGCCATGAACAGGCGATCTATTATCTCTGTCACATGATGGTCGACGTTGAATATTGATACAATCTGGTAGAAAAAGAATGCCTCTCTTTGATGTTTGCTATTCAGAAGACACAGAATTACGTTTCAGGTTAAACCATTCATGTCATATCTAGGGTAAATCCCCTCCGGTATTGATGACCAAGCCGAGCAGACTCAATTCTCGGTTGGCTATATGGGCAATGCTTCTATCACCTTACGGCGTGGTATATGTCCCGCAAAAAGCAGTGAAGGGTCAAGCGCTAGTTGATTTCCTGCCAGCTCATCCAGTACCAGAAACTTCAAAACTTTATGATGACATCCCAAATGAAGTCTTAAAATATAATATGGCAATGGAAGATGACACCTGCAGCTATTCTTTGACGGTGCATCAAGAATAGGACTCAATGGCAATATAGTAGTTGGATTTGGCATTGTCCCAGTATCTCCTAACAAACTACTCATTCATCGAGCATATTCTCTCAGTCAACCAAGTTCCAATAATATGGCAGAGTATAATGCTTTACTCATCGGCCTCCAATTAGCTAAAAAATTGGACATAGAATATCTTAAAGCCTACGGAGATTCTAAACTGATAGTCAATTATATCAGGGAAGAGTACGAGGTTCGGCATAAAGACCTCATCCCTTATCATCAAGTGGCGATCGAACTGGCTTGCACTTTCAAAGGATTCTTCATCGAGCATGTGCCTCATTTACAGAATATGGAAGTTGACGCTTTGTCCGGCCTAACAGTATCATTGGTTGTTCCCATAAAGAGACGACACTCAATTATGATAACTGGACGATAGTTGTTCTTTACAAAAAACAACTTGCACATTTAACAGAGTTACGTCATAACTTCAACCTCCATGGCTAAAGATTGGAAAAACCCTTTTATAGACTATGCTGCTTATAGAATTCTTCCAGAAGATCCGAATGAAGCCACTTACATCAAAATCCCTCACTCCAATTCTACAATAATGCTTCGTCTAAGACATTATACTGTAGCTCTTATGATGGATTGCTGCTACATTGTCTTTTCAACCCTGAAGCGAGGTAATCACTCTGTGAGGCTCATGATGGCATATATGGAGCACATCAGTCGGGTCCTAAATTACAAGACCGCCTAAGGAGAATGGTTTATTATTGGCCAACCATGGTGGCAGATGCCATAGACTACGCCGGTAAATATAGATTATGTCAAATTCATGCTGGTTTTATCCACCAACCGGCAGAGATCTTACACACTATAGCTTCCTCCTGGCCTTTTGAAGATTGGGAATATATATTATTGGTCCAATCAGCCCTTCTTCTTCTAGAGGACATTAATTTATACTTGAAATAACCGATTACTTCTCCAAATGGGTAAAAGCAGTCCCGCTTATCAAAGTTAAAACATCCAACATAATTAACTTCGTCAAACACCTTGTTATCTATCATTTCGGTGTTCCTCGAAGAATAATACATGACAACGGGCCACCATTTGTCAGTCAAGCATTTTATCGATTCTGTGACAAGAATCAGATCCAGAATGTAGCATCTATGACCTACAATCCAGCAGCCAACAGCTTAGCAGAAGCCTTCAACAAGACCACAATCAAACTCCTTAAAAAGTTTATTTCATCCAACAAACACGATTAGAATGAGAAACTCGGGTAGTATTTATGGGCTTTTTGTATGACAGTTCAAACTCTAACTGGTTGTACACCATACTTTTTGGTCCTTCCACTCAAAATCCAGATACTTTCTCTCAGATTAGCTATTGCTAATGAGCTAACAGTAGTGAATAATGATCGATTACGCCTACAAGAATTAGAAGCATTGGATGAGAAGTGCCTGCACGTTTAACAACACATTGAACTATACCAAGCACGCATTTTAAGAGCTTTTAATCGATAGGTCAAAAAAAGAATATTCCAGGTCGATGAATTGGTCCTTTCAGTGAGGAGACCTATGATCACAACCCATAAGATGGAAACAATATTCTCCAACGGCGCCTAAAAGCTGGCTAAGCCTAATGGAGATTTGATAATGATGCCTATCAATGACAAATTTCTCAAGAAGTATTATGTCTAAGCACGACATATTCTTCTTCATCTCCAATGGATTAAAGAAAGACACATTATGTTTAGTCCCCAGCAACTCATATCCTACACGGCCTCCCGAACTATATCTATATTCATTTTTTTGAATAATACATGGGTAATAGGTCCTCAAAGTTCCACAACGAGACAATACTCAGATCCAACGAAATATTCTCGTTGAGGTCACCTAAATGATTCTCCCCAACCAAAATATTCCATTCTTAAATCCTAACTATTTTAAGGATATCCTATTCCTGATCCCCAGTTGGGTTGAAAATAATCTCACATGACTCACCAGTCAGAGAGGACTATTCAGACGGATGGACAGTCAAAAAGGACTATTCAGACACTCGAGGATATGCTTCAGACATATGTACTAGATTTTGGTGGCTCGTGGGAGGACCATCTTTACCTAGCAGAGTTTGCATACACTAATAGCTATCAGGCCAGTATCGAGATATCTCCTTTCGAGGATCTGTACGGTAGGAGATATAGACTCCATTATGTTTGGACGACGTGGGCGAGAGAGCACTTTTGGGACCAGAAATGGTAGTTGATACTGCAAAAAGGTAAAGCAGATTAGAGTGAGACTTCGTGTGGCCCGGGACAGATAGAAGCAGTAGGCCGATAGCCGTTGGAGACCGTTAAAGTTTGAGGTTGGTAATTTTTTATTCTTGAGGATTTATCCAACACGTGGTATGATTCGTTTCGGTGGAGGTGGAAAGCTTAGTCCATGGTTCATCGGACCCTTCAATTTTTTAGAGAAGGTCGGGGTTGTAGTCTATCGACTGGAGTTACCGCCTATATTAGAAGGAGTACACAATGTGTTTCACGTATCACAGCCGAGGCATTATGTGGCATATCCTAGCCATGTACTAGACCATTCAGAGCTCGAGGTTGGACCAACTCTCCATTATTCGGAGCAGCCGGTAGAGATCCTAGATCCCAGGGAGAAGGTACTTCGTAACCAAGTGATTCCGTTGGTTCGCGTTGTTTAGAGACATCACTCCTCCGGCGAGTCCACTTGGGAGCGGAAAGATGAGATGTGTGAGTGTTACCCCTATCTTTTTGCACCATGAGGTATTTTTCCCTTCTTGTACTTGTTCTACCATAAATTTCGAGGACAAAATTTCTTTAAGGAGGGTAGGTTTGTAGCACCCACTTCCCGAATATTCTAAGAATAATATGTTAAATAATAATATGTACACCTTTAGGATTTATACTACAATAAGGGAACATTAGATCCTTAGTACTCATTGAAGCTTATTCTAGGATTTGGAACCAAGGTTAGGCCATTAAGGATTTTCTGGATATTTTCTGTAATTATTAATAAATAAAATCTAGCTCTCTTGGACTTCTAAGAATTTCTGTGGAAAACTTATAGCCCAAATTTGAGCCCAAACATTTTTTAGGGTTTAATATTAAGTTATATATTGTCTAGAATTTTTCCATAATTTTTTGACTATTTTTAATATTTATTATAAGTTAATTAAATTAAAACTAATTTAAAAACTATTTTCTGAAAACGAAAACCCTATTAAAAACAAACCAACCCAGTCAACAGCGCTGGGAGCCCATGTGTCAGCGACAATATCCAGAATGCAGGCTCCATCTGTCAGCGGGCGGTGTAACTAATCCACTCTCCAGCCGGATTCCATAGCCGACTCAGGCTCAATTTTGACTCAGCCGAGACGAGCGCTCTGACAGCCGCTCGATCGTGAGCGAGATCTGCTGTGATCCTGCCACATGGCACTCCCTTTAGCCGTGGCTCAGCCCCTGAGTCTATATATATATATATATATATTATACGTTTAGGTTTTTATCAGAATAATTATTAGAGAGGAGAGAGAGAGAGAGAGACTTTGAGGGGGTTCTCATCTAGGGTTTGTTCGACTTCGCGAAGCCATTACTCATAGCTCTGAACTCCAAACGCATCCCCATTTCTTGGATTGGAACCATATCGAGGTTAGCAGCCAGAATATGTAATTTTTTTCATAAATTCTGAACCTATTTTTCTAAAAAATTCGTAGACTGCCAGTTGTATGAGATCTGACATATTTTTGTATTTTCAAGATTTTGAGAGATCCCGAACTCGAAATCATGAACCATTTGATGTTTCAAAAATCTTCCAAGATAAATTACGACATATATTTTTATTAGAATTAAATATGCTATTTTACTATTCTGTAAAATTTGTGCAACCTAGATGTAGTAAGGGAATCGACAAAACTGTCATCTGAGCTCCATATTGGCCATAACTTTTTACCACCTTATGAGTTTGTGAAACCATCCCTTCTAACATTCAACTAGCACTGAAACTATAAGAATCTATACAAAAACCTATATTATATGTTGGTTGACTTTTTGGTCAATAGGATATCTCGATTTGCGTGCCACGAGTCTCAAGTTGGCAAATTCGGTTTCTTTGGACAAAAATTTGAATATAATCTAAAAATTCAGAATAATAGGATTAAAATAAGATATAGACTAATTATTTTAGAATTAAATAAATTATCTTTTGACGTAGTAATTCGTACTACATAGGCAATTTGGACTCTGATTTGGGACTTGATTCGTACCGGAACTAAGGACCACATGTGAGTACATTTTCGTGATTACTTTCAGTACTTGATAGTCTCTATAATGCATGCTTAGTATTGATTATTTGATTCATGACACTCGTTACACGGATTAGTAAATGGTGGATTCTTGTACGAGATATGTGACTTTCTGGACTATTGTTATTTCTTCGTGTTTGGTTCAAATCCATGGTGTACTAGTCGGGAGGGAAAATACTTAGTAGAAGTGTGAACTAATATTTTTATCTCATGGTCTTTCTGGAATAATAGCAGCCATGCACGACACGTGTGGTTTGCCGGATTTTACCCTTAGTCGTTCACATATCGACAAGGTATTTTAAATCATGCAGATTAGTTTATTCCTATTTGTTTCTCCCATACTTGTAGTTACTTTCTATGACCGCTTGTGATTATTGTACATTATTGCCATGACAGGACTTCAATATTTATTTATTCTGGTTGCCTTATTGTGATTTCAGTTCTTTTGCCATCATATTTTTTTACTATTTATTGTCGTATAGCTTCTACCATGTGTTAGAACTATTTTTATTGTAATTTACTCGTTCCAATCCTGACTGGATAACAATATTTAGGTGACTACGATGAGGACGAGATTCCCACATATTATGAACCATAGGTCGGCGAAATAGCTGAGCCTAATCTTGCCCTTCAGAAGGATCATGGAGAGTTAGCAGCTCAGACACCGGCTGCGCTTGAGTACACTACAACAAATAAGACTTACTATAGCAGATTTTTAATACCGTTCGGGTCTGAACGCTATAAAGGACTATTAATAATAGAGTTCGTTTAAGAAATGCTATTAGAAATGCAAGTTCATTCTCAAATTCGCTTTCCTCTAATTATTTTTGGAATGTCATAAAAAAATTCAACAAAATATTTTCCACCAGCCTCGGCCCATTTTTTTTTTCATTCCCCGATATTTTTCAACCCCTAATCAAAAACCCCTCTCTCTCTCTCTCTCTCTCTCTCTCCACTCTATTTCTCTCTCCCTTATTTACTCTACCTCATCTAGAGAACCCTAAATCACCTTTTCTCCTCTCAAATTCCAAACCCTAACCCATCATCTTCTTCTCCTCATTCTCATCTTCCCCAAATCCTACGTTCTTCTTTCAAATCCTGAACCCTAAACCTCCCTAAACCCTAACCCTAGGAGCCACCCTATCACGACCTATACACGGTGTATGGATGCAAGTCGGGAACAATGTGCAGCCTACGCCACAACATCGGCGGTAGAACGCTGTCTTGGTCAACTATACTATCTAAATATCTCATAATAATATAAATTTTGCTAATAATATCTCACACAAAACTCAATCATAATTCTAAAGCACGAGAAGATATAAAGAAAGTCTAAATATACATTCAAAATATATATATCAATAATAAAAATAATAATTAAAAATTCAAATATAAGCCGAAAAACAATCTGGTACCAAAATGCTAAAGAAACTAACTATGAAAAACTAGTGATCCGGATAGACCTCCCAACAATCACTCTAGAACTAGTAGGTCCAAGTCTGCACCATCTATAAGTCGAAGTCCACAGTATGTCGGACACCACTCTCTCGGATCCTCTGAAAAATATTTTCCAGTCAGGAATGGAGCAAAGTACAACCCAATAGAAGTTCCAATTAATTAACAAAAACTACAAAACAGTAAAGTAGAGGATGTTATCTATGATGAGAATATAACTGATGCTCAAGAACAATGAAGAATAGGAAATACTAGCAATAGAAATATAAATCAATGCGTACAAGAATGAAGGAATAAAACTATAATGTCAGAATAGAATAAGGTAATCAATGAACTGAATAATGGAATCTACAATAACTATGTGTTTTGAGATACTAAATAAATATGTGATCGGCCTGAGAGATTCAATGATTACACTAAGGAGCTAACTCAACCATACGTGAATTGCATGGTTAGTTAGTAGCCAATGATTACACTATAAGCCGATTATTTCTTGATCACATATTTAATTGGCATTTCTCCCGCCCCGACTGATACGATGGATCGAATCATGACACGTTACTAGCCAATTTATCCAATATTTAATCTATAATTTTCAATGTTATCCAATACCAACAAGGACAGTATCCGATACCATCTCCATAATCAAGGTAACATCCCATGACTGACGATCCAATAACAATACCAATCCATGTACCATCGTGTCAAGAATCATAAGTAACATTTTTAAATACTTGAATTATAGTGGTAATCAAATAATGGAAACTATCAGAGAATGTACTCGCCTGTGGTCCAGAGCAATGATGCAAAACGGTGTCCGAACTGGTGTCACAGACTTATATATAGAATATTGCATTAATACAATATTTTGGGAATGAGAATAAATTAAACTAGTCAACTTCTAGGTAAAAGTCATTTCTAAGTCAAACTAGGTCAACTCTATGCCAAACTAGTCAAACTTGGTTAAACTAGCTATTTCTAGGTTGTATGAGTCTATCTCAATGATATTGGGTTCGTACACTATGAATCTAGGCCAAACAAACTAGATCTAAGATACTAAGAAAACAATAGGATACCGTATCCTAAGATACGCAAGTTTTTAATAAAAAAATTAGTAATTTATATATATACACAAGGCAATACATATAGTACTTTAGTTAAATAATGCAAATAGGATACCATGGCTTTGAACCAAAGCGTATCACACTACCTACACACCCCTCCCGATACTCAAACCCAATACCTTGAGCATCCCTCAATACCTTGAGTACCAACCTGATACCTTGACATTTACCTTGGTATCTCAAGGTAATATGCTCTTAGTATATGTTACTACCCAACTCTAATTATAAAATAATAAATTAACTAATAAGATACTACATAATATTATACTAACTACTAAAACACAATAACATATATATATATACATATTCATACCTACATATATACATATACATAGATAGAGATACAAATATATACATATATATCACTAAGTAATACAAGTATATATATAGGTAACTAACTACTAAACCAAACTGGCTGCTGCACCTCGCTACTGCCACTGCACGCGTTGTTGTACGCTGCAGCCGCTGCGCTGCTGCTGCTGCTGCAGACCGCTGCGCTGCCTCGGTGTAGCCGCGGCACTGCTGCACCATGAAACCGCTGCTACGACACTCTAAAACTACTGCTGCTGCGCTCTGAAACTGCTGCTGCTTCTAGTACTCGCCGCGCTGCGCCTCCACCCCTAAGCACACACACACACACACACACAAACTATACATATATTTATATACTTCTATATATATATAGATACATAACTATAAGTAGATATCAAGATATATATCTATACATATATACATCACAACACTCTCTCACACACACAAGTATATATACACAACACCTATAAGTATACAACTATATATATATATATATATATATATATATATATTTATACACACATACACATACATATGTAAACATACACATAGCTATACATATATCAATATACATCTTCATACATACATATTTATATAAACATACACATATACATATAGATATATACTCTCTTATACATATACACATATATACCACCATACACATATACACTTAGATATATCATATATACATATATAACACATTGATATATATATATATATATATATATATATATATATATATATATATATATATATATATATATATATATATATATATATATACCTATATAAACACATATTCATATATCACTACTTATGTACATATATATAAATCACACTTCACACACACACACACACACACACATATATATATATATATATATATATATATATATATATATATATATATATATATATATAGAGAGAGAGAGAGAGAGAGAGAGAGAGAGAGAGAGAACTATGCATACATATTTACATATAGATGCATATAGATATCAATATACATATATAAACACATAATCACATAGCTATATATACATAACTATATGATATAATATAAATACATACACTATACATATATATATCATATCTAATATATCATACTAATAGTTATACACAAGTCAATTGAATTAAAAAGCAATAAAGCAAACACGTGGAGTGCATGCACCCGTATCACACTAGATCTATGATACTCTTGTGATACGGGTCCACCACACAACCAAACGTACTCCAAAGGACACGAGCAAGTCTAATATATTATTTATAAATAATACAAAGATTCAAACACATAACTACGTGTCCGTGTCAAAATATGATATGCACAAAGCCCCGTGTCAGAGGAAAAATCTTCAAATCAACACGTATCACTAAATTATTGGGATACGACCTACACGTACCCAATTATGGATACGACACTAGCCCCAAATACACAAACACATGCCAAATTGATCTATAGAACTAATTAACAAACACAACAAGTGTCAATCTCGGAATTCTCCCAAAATTGACACAAAAAGTACCATAACTTTCTCAATAGGTCTCCTATGAACTCAATTTCAAATCCTATGGTTAGCCTATGCAAATGGGTTAATTTCTCATGGTTAATTCTCAGATTTAGAACCTAAATTAAGGGTAAAAACTTAATTTTACCTATTAGAAGATGGATTCCCAACGAAACCTCCAAAATTGATAAAATTGGCTTTCAACTTGTAGATCCTTGCTCCTCTTTGTAGATCCTTGCTTCCTCCTTCTAGATCATTTCTCTACTAGTCTCCAATGGTGATTTGGGAAGGAATTAGGGAGAAATTTGGTAGAAATTTGATAGAATTTGGTTGAGGAAAATTCTAGATCTATATTTAGAATAAAAAATATAGAGAGAGAAAGTATTCATCCCCTTTATATAGGCCTCACTTGCCCCCCCCCCCTCAAGTTACTATATAAAGTCTAATATACCCCTTATGGGCTCTCATTAAGAAATTAATTAAGGAGGAAAGGTTCTAGCTAATGGATTTAACTTAATTAATTTATCCTCTTAATAAATGGGCTTACTATTGGGCTCAATTCTAACTAGAATTAAATGTTGGTCCATGAATCTATTCTAAACTAGTTAGGTCTACTACATAAGTCCAAAATAAATCTAACATGCTAACCATAAATAAATAATATATTAAATAAATATTTAATATGCACAATATTTAATTAATTACTAAAAGACTAAAATACCCTTTCCTAGAAAATGTGGTAGTGACAAGGCTACCCCCTTAGAAGAATTTTATCCTCGAAATCAAAACTCTCATCTCTCTCTCTTAGGCTAGTTATATCCTATTCATACAAATCTTTCTATGGTCAAACTCTATCTATCACAGTCTAACATAGTATATATCTTATAATATACAATCCTACCATTCTACTGAAAAAGAAATCATACTTGGATATAGTCTCTTAACTATCATGAAATCAGTCTCTGCCCTGCTGGGGTGTCTCCCTCTACTGGTGCGGGATAACCTGCTATGCCACCTGTGGCCTATTCCATTACACACTAAGCATTCACTAATCATCAACCTAGTCAAGATATTCTTAATACTGAGGGTTACCAAATACTAGTAATATACTATAGTTCTAGGTCATGGACATGCTTCACTCCCTGGCACTTGCTACCTAGGATACTATACAAAATACCGCTAAGATACTGCCTCCTTTATCTGTTTCAGTTCTTAGAATCACCAAAATTTCTCAGCCATTCTCTTGTAAGGAACACTTGTATATTTTTTCAATCATGTATTTTATTAGCACACCCTTGTCCAACTTGAATACCCCTAATAGGATGCCTACTCAAATCTTGTTACTGTCTACACAAGGTACCAACTCTCATATGCATTTTAGATGATATCCTCATACCAAGTTACTCAGGTCTCTCCTCTACTTCTTGGATTACTTGTACTATTACTTCCAAATGATTTTTTATCCATATTAACTGATACACCAATCCAATATTATCACACAAGGTACTTACTGTTACTAGCACATTACTCAACTAATCCTTGATATAGAAACATTAGCACTCCTTATATAGTAACACAAGATTTCTCACTACACAATATATGCTCTTAATGTTCTAGGACACTACCTTCATCATTAGATCACCTCATCACTCACTAGAACTTATAATCACTTGCATCCAATGCACTAGTTATTAACTTCTATAATACACATGTTTCACTTCACTCTCAAAGGCCGGCACATGGTTCCATATCTCTATTGATGTATATGTATCTCCCCTTAAACCTTTTACAGACTGATACACTAATCAGTGATACACTATATATCTTCCATGACCAATCTTGATATTTCTCAACCCCTGACACACTATTAAAATTTCTAATTCTCGGGCTTCCACTTTCTGATATTCATGAACTTACACACTGATACTCATCACCCACTGTGCATTATGCACATAATTTCTAGACACTCTTCTATATATTGCTTCCAACATATCACTAACCTCAATATCAGGTGATATACCTATCACTAATTATATACTGGTACACTTCTATCTACTCACATCAAGGCTCTACTTCTAAGCTAAAGAATGATAGGACAACAATCTTACAATAACAGGAGTGGATAAGTATTGAGATAATACTTTAAGAACCAATTTAAGATATAATCTGATAATCTTACACGTTTGTCCAAAATTATGACACTCAGAATCCTCGCCACGCTAGTAAACATAGCTGCGATAAATGATAGATTCCATAACTAGGGTATTCAACTCTATAATCATGTCATCTAGAATCCTTACCACGCCAACTGTATGGCTGTGAGAAACTCTAAATTTTATAACTAATATATGTACATCCGAAGTCAGGTCCCTACATTTCTGCTATGCCAGCTAATATGGCTGTGATAAACTTTATGCTCCATAACCAAAGCAGACGTTTCATCTTTTCCACTGTCCTCATCAACATATGTCATCAGATGATACCGTAACTTAGTCCATAAAATTTCACTCGATATGGAATCAAACTCAATAACGAACACCAAGAATTAAAATCAACCGATCACCAAGAATCAAATTCAATAATCGATCACCAAGAATCAAATTCAACAACAATAAGTGAGAGCAGACAAAAACAAGGGAAAAGATTTGAAATGAAAATTGTAATAAGATTCTCAAGGGTCATCTCAGGAATCTCTCAAGAAATTTGTGATTGAGTATCCTCTCATTCTAATATCTTATATCCTATAGCCTATATCTCATATCCTATCGTAGGCTCGCAGTAGTACAACTAAATCATCGCACTACCACGATATCGCATAACTTGCGAATCCTAACCTGCATGGGCAACCACAAAAAATATGTCACGACCCGCACCCGGTGTAGGGATGCAAGTCGGGAACAACGCCCAGCCTACGCCGCAGCATCGGTGGTAGAACGCTGTCTTGGTCAACTATACTATCTAAATATCTCACAATAATATAAATTCTGCCAATAATATCTCACACAAAACTCAATCACAATTCTAAAGCACGAGAAGATATGAAGGAAGTCTAACTATACATTCAAAATATATATATTAATAATAGAAACAATAATAAAAAAACTTAAATATAAGCCGGAAATAAATTCGGTACCAAAATGCTAAAGAAACTAAATATAAAAAACTAGTGATCCGGATAGACCTCTCGACAATCACTCCAGAACTAGTGGGTCCAAGTCTGCACCATCTGTAAGTCAAAGTCCATAGTATGTCGGACACCACTCTCTCGGATCCTCTGAAAAATATTTTTCAGTCAGGAATGAAGCGAAGTACAACCCAACAACAGTTTCAATTAATTGACAAAAACTATAAAAGAGTAAAGTAGAGGATGTTATCTACGATGAGAATATAACTGATGATCAAGAACAATAAAAGAATAGGCAATACTAGCAATAGAAATATAAATCAATGCATATAAGAATGAATGAATAAAACTATAATGTTAGAATAAAATAAGGTAATCAATGAACTGAATAATAGAATCTACAATAACTATGTATTTTGAGATACTAACTAAATATGTGATCGGCCTGGGAGATTCAATGATTACACTAAGGAGCTAACTCAACCATACGCGAATTTCATGGTTGGTTAGTAGCCAATGATTACACTACTAGCCGATAGTTTCTTGATCACATATTTAATTGGTATTTCTCCCGCCCCGACTGATACGATGGATCGAATCATGACACGTTACTTGCCAATTTTTCCAATGTTTAATCTATAATATTCAATGTTATCCAATACCAACAAGGACAGTATCCGATACCATCTCCATAATCAAGGTAACATCTCATGACTGACGATCCAATAACAATACCAATCCGTGTACCATCGTGTCAAGAATCATAAGTAACATTTCTAAATACTTGAATTATAGTGGTAATCAAATAATAAAAACTATCAAAGAATGTACTCGCCTGTGGTCTAGAGCAATAATGCAAAATGGTGTCCGAACTGGTGTCATAGACCTATATATGGAATATTGCATTAATATAGTGTTTTGGGAATGAGAATAAATTAAACTAGTCAACTTCTAGGTAATAAAGTTATTACTAAGTCAAACTAGGTCAACTCTATGCCAAACTAGCCAAACTTGGTCAAACTAGCTATTTCTAGGTTGCATGAGTCTATCTGAATGATATTGAGTTCATACACTATGAATCTATGCCAAACAAATTAGATCTAAGATACTAAGAAAACAATAGGATACCGTATCCTAAGATACGCAAGTTTTTAATACAAAAATAGTAATTTATATATATACACAAGGCAATACATATAGTACTTTGGTTAAATAATGCAAATATGATACCATGGCTTTGAACCAAAGCGTATCACACTACCTACACACCCCTCCCGATACTCAAACCCAATACCTTGAGAATCCCTCAATACCTTGAGTACCAACCCGATACCTTGACATTTACCTTGGTATCTCAAGATAATGTGCTCTTAGTATATGTTACTACCCAACTCTAATTATTAAATAATAAATTAACTAATAAGACACTACATACTATTATACTAACTACTAAAACACAGTAACAAATATACATACATATTCATACCTACATATATACATATACATAGCTAGAGATACAAATATATACATATATATCACTAAGTAATACAAGTATATATATAGGTAACTAACTACTAAACCAAACTGGCTGCTGGGTGCCTCGCTACTGCCGATGCACGCGCCGCTGCATGTTGTAGCCGCTGCACTGCTGCTGATGCTGCTGCAGACCGTTGCGCTACCTCGCTGCTGCCGCGACGCTGCCTCAGTGCAGCCACGACGCTGTTGTGTCCTGAAACTGCTGCTGCAGCACTCTAAAACTGTTGCTGCGGCGCTCTGAAACTGCTGCTGCAGCACTCTGAAACTGTTGCTGCGGCGCTCTGAAACTGCTGCTGCTGCTAGTACTCGCTGCGCTGTGCCTCCACTCCTAAGCACACACAAACTATACATATATATATATATATATATATATATATATATATATATATATATATATATATATATATATATATATATATATATATATATACATCACAATACTCTCTCATACACACAAGTATATATACACAACACCTATAAGTATACAATTAGATATATATATTTATACACACATACACATACATATGTAAACATACACATAGCTATACATATATCAATATAAATCTTCATACATACATATTTATATAAACATAAACATATACATATAGATATATACACTCTTATACATATACACATATATACCACCATATACATATACACTTAGATATATCATATATACATATATAGCAGATAGCTATATATATACCTATATAAATACATATTCATATATCACTACTTATGTACATATATATAAATCATACTTCACACACACACACACACACACACACACACACACATATATATATATATATATATATATATATATATAGAGAGAGAGAGAGAGAGAGAGAGAACTATGTATACATATTTACATATAGATGCACATAGATATCAATATACATATATAAACACATAATTACATAGCTATATATACATAACTATATGATATAATATAAATACATACACTATACATATATATATATATATATATATATATATATATATATATATATATATATATATATATATATATATATATATATATATATCATATCTAATATATCATATTAATAGTTATACACAAGTCAATTGAATTAAAAAGCAATGAAGCAAACACGCGGAGTGTATCGCACCTGTATCACACTAGATCTATGATACACTTGCGATACGAGTCCACCACACAACCAAACATACCCCGAAGTACATGAGCAAGTCTAATATATTATTTATGAACAATACGAAGATTCAAACACATAACTACGTATAAAACCCCTATTCCTAAAACCCGTATATGACCTTTTTAATTAATTATTAATTTATTTGTAGTAATTAGTGGCTAATTAGGAGCAATAGATTTTTATTAATTTTTATTTTAGGTGTTGGTGAACTTAGAAGATTTATGGGACCATCAGGAATTTTTTCGAATTTATTTCTTGTGGGAGACCCCTTGAGCAGTTGCTAGCTTAATGGTATGCATTAGTATAATTCTAGAATTTTTCTACGAGTATATACGTATGTGTGTGTGTATATATATATATATATATATATATATATATTTAAAGGAAAATATAAATGAAAAAGAAAAAGAAAAAGGAAAAGGAAAAAGTAAAACAATCTGAATCACTAGCAAATCCTTAACCCTTTTTTTTTTTTTTTGCTTAAAGGACCCGCACCCCCCTTTCATAACTAGCAACAACAACAACTTTAGATTCCACCCCCTCCCCCCCCCGTGAACAAATTGCCCCCCCCTCCCCCGCGAGCAAACACACGACCTTCTCTCTCTCTCTTCATATATATATATAACATATCATCCAACCAAACCCTAACCCTAATCCTCCCTCTCTCCACCGCGACCACCACAAGCCACCCGGAGCCGCCACAGACCGCCGAAGAACCCCGGCCGACCGCCCACCGCGATGCCGCGTGCGCGAGACAGAAATTGATCGAACAGCGTACCTGTATTCATGCTCCGGTTCTCGCACCACCGCTCGACAAAACTCGACCCCGTCTTCTCCGGTATGATCCTCACCTATCCCCCTTCCATAATTATATGTTAGTTTATCCTGAACCATGCGCAAACCTAGGTAAAAATTGATGCCAAGTCGAAGAAAAATGACGACTTTTTAAATTCCAAAAATTTTATTGCGATGACCCATGTTCCCGGATTCGTATCTCCCACCACAGAGATCCGAATTTGATTTTTCTTTTTGGTATATGGAGACCACTTGACCTACTTTAATTTTTGTTAAATAACATTAGATTATTAACTGTTGTAGGTAGAATTAAATTTGTTGGAAAACCCCATAAACATACTTTTTCCAGATTTCTAAAAGTTGTGAAATGGATCACGCCCCGTCAAACGGGACCGCCCTGCCGTGTACCTAGTATACCAAATGGTGTGCACAGCATAATAGGACACGTGAGAGTTCGTAAAAACTGATTCGGATGTGTGTGCGCGTCGGAATCAGCCCGTATCCGCGGATATTTTCCGTGTCGCAACTTTTGCGAAAGCCGCACGCATTTTGTGCACGCTCGTCAGATTGTGACAAAACTTGCGCCACTGGACTCGTGGTAACGCGCTGGTCCTGTGACCCAAATTTTCACGCAATTCTGAGACAGTTGACCAAGTCGCCAATTGGCGGATCCCACGGTTGACTTTTTGGGCAAAATTGTGTTTGGCCCATCGGAATCCATATTTGGACATACCGTTAGGTTCGTATTGACATTTAGAGTTTGTTTGACCTATAATTTGTCCCATTTAGAGACCTTTACCCTTGGTATGCTTTTTGGTGCAAAGTGGGCCACACGTGGACCCCATTTTTATCCGAAATTACCGTTTTGCCCCTGTGTCCAAATTGGACGAAAGGGAAGTACTTTTTAGCATCCGGAGACATTTGTTCTGGGGCCATAGCTTTTGGTCCTGTGTGTTGGACATCTAGACGTTATATTTTGTAACTTCTTACCAGGCAAGTATACCTTGCCATTGTACTGTTATTTATATTCCATATGTTGCATGCATCTTTATTTTCTGTCTTTAGTTCATATATTTTAACTTTTATATAAAATGCGCGCGACGGTGTCGTCGCGACATATTTTTATTTAAGTATTTGTATTGACCTTGTTTATGAGACTGCCCCATTTTTATGTAGCATTATTAGATTTCATTTAACTGTGACACATTTTTACATGAGTTGTGAGTCTCATATAGATCACGGACGTACGTATTGACTGATCATCGGTACGTGTGGGCCGTGCGTTAGGGATAACTGCTGTTAGAACCTTTGTATGCTAGAAGACTTAGCAGTTATTAGAGGTATTATCGTGTCATAGATGTGACATGCTTAGAGCATGGGGTAGGAAGAACAACAAGTAAGGCGTGTGGGTTCCTTTGCACTTTTTCCCTTGTAACCCGTACGCTTCGCCGGAGATGCATGGTCATGATGACCACTATATATTATATTATTATTAGGCGGCCTCTGTCATTCAAAAGACGACATACTTTGTAGGCCCCTGGATCTCCAAGAGAACCATGTCAATCCCATTTTGGCCAGATAGCCCACGCGTTGGAAAAGTTGTTCTTAAACTGCATTCACTTAGACGGTTAGGCGACCATTAGATATTTATTTCAGTACTTTATTGGCATGCTTTTATGTATCTTGTTATGTCCCTCTGAGGACCTGGCCCTTCCAGGTGTATCTGTTCTTGAGAATTAGCAGTAGCGTAGATTCGGATGGTTATATGTGTTTCGAGGGTGTCTTCTCTTCGAGCCCCGTGGTCGTTAGCTGGTATTCTTATATTGTGTTTATTGTGTTGTACATATCCATTCGAGTTGGTAGTAGATTTGTTTTCATCCAACTATCATCTTTAGATACTTTGTATTAAGATCTAGTTTCATAGATATTGGTTATTTATTTATATTCAATTTTTGTGGATGAGATTTAGATTATACCCTGTGACTTGTGACATATATTTATACCACTTGTGGATTAATATTCATATTACAGCGTATGTATGGGTTTGGTTTTCATATATTGGAGTTGCCATATCCATGCGGCTGGCATGCTTACGTGTCCTAGTCCTACGTATTTTTGGGACAGGGTCGTGACATATTTTTAGTGGTGGCCCATGCAGGTCGAGAGCATATTGTCTCGGTTACGTTACTGTACCGAACAAGCCTGCACCTAGGACTAGAGTATAGGATCTCATCCACATTGACTATGATTCACCTTCCTTTCAATCTATTCTATTTGAATAATCACATCCTGCTTGATTCATGTGCTTTCCTTAATAGTTTTTTGAGTATAGCCTTCTCCTAGAACATAGGAACCCTTGTTGTAGAATGATAATTAGGATAATGATCCTACTAAGAGTACAACTAGAGTGTTGACAACACCACTAAGTTTAGAATATCTAGTGAACCCTAGAATTCCTTATCTATAGATTGGTTTACCATTATCCCTTGATGTATTATGAAGGACTTGAGAGTAGTATAGATACTACTAGGGTTAGTTAGAAGTTTGGCCATATTGTTTGATCCTAGTATTGAGGAACCAATAGAAAACCAAAAATTAAAAATTAGGACTGAACCTAACCTTCATAGTTAGATAGTATTGGAGAACTGTAAACTTAAATCATTATCTTATTATTATTAGATAGCACCTTAGGAAGCCTAGAGGAATGTAGTCAACATTTTTTCCTTGGTCATACCTCGAACATAGCAACTAGCATACCACTCCCCCTTAGAAAACCCTGATGCTATCTAGAGCCCTCTATTTTTTTTTCCATGTATTGTTCCTCTGCGACCTTAAACGTTCTCTAATTGCACGACGACTAAATTTTGTTCTTTTTTTCTCCATCTTTCAATTTGTGCCATATGACGCTTCTGATTGTAGATCGAGTGATTTTATTCTATGTTAGGATACACAGTTGCTAGGATTATAGTTGTAGTCTTGAATTTTGAAATTGTGTGCTTAGTAGTTAGAACTTGATGGTTTAAGTTAGTCTTGTAGATTGTGACCTGGTGATTATCCCTTAGTTTTAAATTGCGTAGCATGTACCCCTACCTCGTTACGAGTTGTATCCCCTTTTTTCCTTGAGGCTAGTAACCTTCCATTCCTGCTATTGACACTTGTTCCATGAGCACTATGATTAAGACTTAAGGTAACCATCACCTATGTAATATAAGAGGATACCCTAATAAGCACCACGACCCCTTCTCGTAGACCTTAAATAGGAGTTTCTATGGTATCCTTAAGACAATTACAGTATTAGTTTATTGTTATAAGTTGGGTAGTATACCTCAACCTAGTATCACATAGTCCTTTTGACCCATCGATGTAGTGTAACTGAATGACATTACTTGTATGCTAGCAAAAGACAACAGTGTTTATTCAGACGGTAGAATTTAGAGGCCCATGCCCTATTTGCTCGATTAGAGACTTAGACAAGGAGTTTGTATGACAACTGTAGAGATTGTATAGTCTTAACTTTTTGTGGACTTGAAATATTTTGTGACTTCTTGCATCATGATCTAGCACATTTATATTTCATATACTACCTTGACTTATGTTGCTATTTTATAGCCTAGTTTTGCAAGCTTATTCTTTTATCAAGCTTGATCATGAGATATGTATTATTGGGGACGCCCACTGATACAATTGTCTAATCAGAATCAATGTATTACGGTCTGGACAACCTTAGTACATTTTGGTTCACCCTTCCCAATACTACTTTGCGTGGATTGAGATACATAGTTGATTAGTAGACAAATATACTTGCCCTAGACATGTCTGACATATCGTATCGGTTGCATAACTATACTAATACGAGCATACGAACAAAGAATTACCAAAATAGGATTTTAATCCACAACTGCTTTGACAATTTCCATTCGAATTCTTTAAACGCCTTGATCCCGATACTTCTATTCTATTACCTCTCCCTTGAACTCTTTATTATTGATCTCCGTCTTCCCTTATTTCTGAAAGACGAAACCTCGTGCTTGGTATAAGTTTGATACACAGAGAGTACTAGATATACCCCATAGGCCGATCACATACTTGAGGATCATTCTTTTGTAATTAAGGGCATATCATATATGATATAATCGGCGTTGAAGTTTCGAGGATTGAATGACATGAGTAAATAAATTAAGGAATTTTTTTTCTTAAAGTATATAGCCCTATGTGATAGATGGTAAATTCTAAGTTGGGTAGCAGTGCATTGTCAACTCGAGAGGAATTTCTTTTAGATTGTGATCGAGTAAGATTAGATTGGGAGAGGTTCAAGTCATTTTTGATTTTGAGAATTTTAGAAGAATGACTAAGATGATGAGGATTAATGAATTTTAAAATCTTGATATTGAGGACCCAATATTTATACCTTAAGTAAATGATTTAAATTCTTGAATATTGAAGGTAAAATCATCAATTTGAATTTGGAGAATAAATATAGAATTTCAGACTTGAACATTGGTGGACTACATTTAATTTTTTTTTTAATTTGATGATTTAAATTAAGAATTAAAATTTGATGGTTGGACTACCTATTTGAAATATTGAGGATGTGAATGGAATTTAAAATTTTGAAGAGTACAAAATTTTATAAGTAAAAAATAGGAATAATAATTGACTAGAATCATTTTCTAAAGGAGATTATGATAGATGGAGATCGTAATATAAATTTGATATGTGTTATTTAAATCTTGAAGATGTTATATGGATTCAATTTAAATTTGGATATTTATAATTTAAAAAAGTGAAAAGAGATTACAATAGATTGAATTTTGATTGGAACAGTGATTATCTTAACCTTGAAGTGATTGCGATGGATATGATGAGGATTTTAATTATCACAAAAAGATTGCGACCGACTTGCCTTATGTACATGAAGGATTAACAAATTATGCCTTATTTTAATTTTGAGGATGAGATTGTTTTAGTTGGCTAGATTGTAAACTCCCTCACCCAAAATTAAACCTACTTGGCTTAGATAGTGGGACTAATGCTAGTTTGAATCCAATTAGAGATAGAACACAATTTTTTTTTGAATCACTTAGCGCACCTTACCGTTGCTTCGATAATTGGAGCACTACACTAGCCACTGCCTTCCTACAAACTTCGCATCCTTGTCCTAGACATGTCCGCCATCTATTCTGACTTTTGCCGTGACTTATAATTAAGCTCCCTTGTGCTACATTTTAGTCGCGCAACATTCGTCGCGAATGTTATTCTTAATTCTAAATCAATTCCGACTTTGTATCCTTGTGCGTTCCAATCGAAATTGGAGACACAATCTTGACCCATTTCGTGCAACCCAATTTTTTATTCTATCCTGAGCCCTCTATGTCCATGACCCTTGCGTCCCACCTAATGTTATCCCATGTACCCCTAATTAATTCCTGAACCCCATGCGCATTAATTTTAATTATTTAATCCAATTTTTATCTTTGTGCAACATTTCAATGGTTGGGCGCTTTTATGCAAAAGAGCATTTAGGTGTTGTCACGACCCATACCCGGTGTAAGGATACTAGTCGGAAACAACGCCCAGCCTACGCCGCAGAATCGGCGGTAGAACGCTGTCTAGATAGTCTATCTAAAGTAATGAACCACCAATAATGATAGAATACTCAATCACAGAACTTAAGATGGAAATGAGCATGAATCAGATAAGAATAGAATAGTCATCATACAACTCATGAGTTTAAAATAATACATCAATGAGTCTAAAGAGCAACAAAATAAGCTGGAGACAAATCCAGTACAAAAGAATACTACAATACTACAAAGCTACAACTCCAGGGTCAACTGTCTCAGTTGGGATAAGTCCCTCTTGAGTCAGGGTCTCAGAATCTAAACCCACAACATCCTGGGGTCCATAATAGGTAGGGTACTCCTCAGTGTCATCTGAAAAAATATATCCAGTCAGGAAAGGAGCAGAGTACAACCCTAACAGCAGTTCTCAATTAATGATAAAAACTATGTAACAGTAAATAGATGTGGATAAACAAGATGCACAATAGGAATAAGAGATATATAGACAATAAGGAAATACTGGAAATAAATACAATAAGGAACAATATGCTAATGAAACAATAATACTAATGACTAAGTGTGTGAGTACTAGCTTAACATGTGATCGGCTTGGGCAAGATGCAATGCTGCCTGGCTAATCATACGTGCGGTGCATGATCAACACTATTCGCTTACCAGTACTTTATTCAATAGGGATTTGATCACATATCTATACTAATACTCCCCACCCCCAACTGGTATAATAGATCCAACCACGGTATGCTATGGCACTAGATTCCCCAAGAAGAGAGCGACTCCTCCCGAAAATCGGTGTCTGTACATGTACAAGATAACCAATGAAACAATACTTGCACCATATACACCATATACCAAGGAATAACATCTCATGACGAGATCCGGATATACCAATCCGTGTAACCATAGTGTCAAGAGAAACATGTATATCTACACTAGATACAACGAACATAGAGGATATCATAAATGAGAAACTATCAGAGAATGTACTCGCCTGAAGTCCAAAGAACAGTCTCACAGATGTCTGACTCGGTACCTCGAAGACCTAGATATAGAATACCACATTAATACAAGGTCCCGGAAAGAGAACAAGTCAAACTAGTCAACTTCTAGGTCAATAAATAAATTCTAAGTCAAAAGTCAACTATGGTCAACTCTAAAGTCAACTAAAGTCAAACATGGTCAAACCAAGGTCAACCTCACAAGAAATCTATATAAATAATATAGAAAATAAAATACAACAATTTAGGAATCAAAATTAGATCCCAAAAGATACCCACACAAGAATACTAATAATACAAATAATGCACACTCTAAATAATGTATATACAAACCAATATTTATACAAATAAAATAATATATTATTATTAGTATTATACCTCACAAAAACACCTATATATATACATATATAAATCAAAATGCATATATATATATATATATAAACAATTTAATAACTATATACTTATATATACATACATATAAACTTACAAAATTAAAATACCAAACACATGCACATATGTACGTATTTTACATGGCTAGAAGCACACATAAAAATACATTCATTAAATTAACAATTAAATATATAATAATTATAAATAATATAATTACACATTTAAATACATAAATATATTTTATAAAACATTTATGTATAATTTATGTTATTAACATAAGTACATATATATTTGCATGCAAGAAAGGTACATACATATATTTATACATCACATTAGAACACATAAAAATATAGATCTATGCTACAATAAATACCATAATAAATACACTAAAATAATATATAATATCTATATATATTTACTAGTTATAAATGAAGAATTTTAAAGTATAAATAATTAGATCTACATAAAAATACACCAAATTGGAGAGTATCACACCGTATCCCACTAGATCTAGGATACGCATGTGATACGAGTCCAACACAAAACCAAATGTACCCCGAAGGACACAAACAAGTCACAAATAATATTTATGAATAAATCAAAGTGTCAAAAGTAGATCTATGTGTCCGTGTCAAAATGCGACATGTACAAAGCCCCGTGTCGGAGGGAAAACCCCCAAAATGATACGTATCACCAAATAGTTGGGATACGAACCACATGTACCAAATATGGACACGATACAAGCCCCAAACACATAAGCATATGCCCAATTGATCTATAGGATCAATTGACACACACAACAAAATGTAAATTCGGAATTCCAACAAAATTGACACAAAAAGCACCATAACTTTCTCCATGGGTCTCCTATGAACACAAAACAAAGTCCTATGGGTAGTACATACATATGGGTTGATTTTACATGATTAAATCTCAGATTTAGAAGCTATTTTAATGGGAAAAACTGAATTATACCTATTGGGAGATGGATTCCCAATGAAACCTCCAATTGAGATGAACTTGCTTCCAAATTGTAGATCCTTGCTCCTCTTTATAGATCCTTGCTTCCTCCTTCTAGATCCTTGCTTCTCAACTTTCTAATGGTGAATTGGGAAGAATTTGGAATGAATTTGGTAGAGAATTGGAATGGGAATGGAAAGAATTTGGGAGTGGAGAATTCTAGATCTAGATTTGGAATGAGAGGAGAGAGAAATTTCCCCCCTCTTTTAATAGGCCGGCCTTGCCCCTCTCCCAAGCAATTGTAAAATGTCCAATGTACCCCTTGGGGCCTCTCATGAAGAAATAATTAAGGAAGGAAACTTCTAGTCTAATCACTTAATTAATTTAATCCATCTCCTTAACTATAGGCTTTCTAAATGGGCCAAATCTAACTATTTAATTCATGTTGGTCCATGGGTCCAAACTACACTAGTTGGGTCTACTAAAATAAGTCCAAAATAATTAAATAATATCCAACAACAATTAAATAATACAACAAAAATTATTTACCATGCACAATATTTATTTAAATAGGAAATTACTAAAATACCATTTTTCCTAAAATGTGGTAGTGACAAGTCTACCCTCCTTAAAATAATTTCGTCCTCGAAATTTAAAGATAAAAACTACCCCCAGAAAATCACAGAACAGAACTAAAGAATCACAATTAACTAATGAACAGAACATAACTAGAAAATAACATACCTCAAGGTACAAACAAATATGGATAACGCTCTCGCATGTCATCCTCTCTCTCCCAGGTAGACTCCCCCGGAGAGTGATGCCTCCATGCGACGCGTACCAAAGGAATAGTCTGGTTCCTCAGCACCTTCTCTCTCCGATCCAGAATCTCAACTGGCTGCTCTGGATAGCTAAGAGTAGGGCCCACCTCTATCTCTGAGTGATCCAATACATGACTAGGATCTGCCACGTATCGTCTCAACTGCGACACATGAAACACGTTGTGCACTCCCTCCAATGCAGGTGGCAAGTCTAGTCTATAAGCAACTGCACCGACCCTCTCTAGAATAGTGAAAGGTCCGATGAATCGCGGACTAAGCTTTCCGCCTCCACCGAAGCGAATCGTGCCTCGTGTCGGAGAAATCCTCAGAAATACCAAACCACCCACCTAAAACAAAACACCATCTTAAGAACTTAATCCATAACAAACAAGAACAAGCACAAACAAAATCTAAACTATACCTCGAACTCCAAAGGTCTCCGATGGCTATCGGCCCAATGCCGTTGTCTGTCCTGCACCACTCGAAGTCTGTCTCTGATCAACTGAACCTTCTCCGCTGCATCCACAACCATCTCTGGTCCAAGCAAAACTCTCTCTCCAACATCGTCCCAAGATAAAGGAGTACGACACCTCCGACCATATAGAGCTTCAAAAGGTGACATCTCTATACTGGCCTGGTAACTGTTGTTGTAAGCAAACTCTACCAAATGGAGATGGTCCTCCCAAGAACCCCCGAAATCTAGTACACAAGTGCACAACATATCCTCGAGAGTCTGGATAGTCCGCTCAGACTGCCCATCTGTCTGGGGATGATATGCAGTACTGAATTTGAGCTGAGTGCCCAAACTCTCCTGCAAACTCCTCCAGAAATGAGAAGTGAAACGACTATCCCGATCTGAGACTATGCTGATGGGAACTCCATGTATCCTAACGATCTGCCTCACATACATCTCTGCCAGCTTCTCCGTAGACAAACCCACCTTGAAAGGTAAAAAGTGGGCCGACTTGGTCAACCTATCAACAATGACCCAAATCGCGTCTTTCCCTTCTGGAGATCGTGGAAGTCCGGACACAAAATCTATAGTAATGTGTTCCCACTTTCACTCTGGAATGGGTAATGGCTGAAGTAACCCTCATGGCCTCTGCCTCTCGGATTTCACCTGCTAGCACACTAAGCATCTGGATACAAACTGTGCCACTTCCCTCTTTATGCCATACCACCACACACTCTCTCGCATATCCCGATACATCTTGTTAGCACCTGGATGTATGGAATACTGAGAGCGATGCACTTCCTGCAACACCTCCTCTCGCAACTCCCCACTAGGCACACACAATCTAACTCCATGCCTCAACGATCCATCCTCTGCAATAGTGAAATTATCCTCCAATCCTGCCCTCACTTGAGCTCTGATACTCCTCAAAGATACATCATCATACTGTGCTGCCTTAATCCTGTCCATCAAATCTGAGTGTATCTGCAATCCCCACATCTGCATAGCACACCCAGGAACAATCACCTCAATGCCCAAGCTCTCCAAGTCCTCCAACAAATATCGATCCTGCGTCAAGAACATAGCTACCGGATACCTGCTCAAAGCATCGGCAACTACATTGGCTTTCCCAGGATGATATTGCAAAGAGATATCAAAATCCTTCATCAGTTTCAACCACCGATGCTGCCTCATGTTCAACTCCTTCTGCGTGAAAACGTACTTCAAGCTTTTGTGGTCTGTGAAGATCTCCACACGCTCTCCGTACAAATAATGTTTCCACAACTTCAGGGTGAATATGACAGCTGCCAACTCCAAATCATGGGTAGGATAGTTCTTTTCATGAGGACGCAATTGCCTGGATGCATAGGCAATCACTTTTCCATGCTGCTGAAGAACACAACCTAAACCCTTTCCCGATGCATCACTATAAATAGTGAAACCTCCGGACCCTGATGGCAACGTCAAAATAGGAGCAGACGTCAACCACTTCTTCAACTCTTCAAAAGTAACCTGGCAATCCTCCGTCCAAACAAACTCCACATCCTTCCTTGTGAGTCTGGTCATCGGCTCGGCAATCCTCGAAAAATCTTGCACAAACTTCCTGTAGTAGCCTGCCAATCCCAAGAAACTCCTGATCTCTGCTACCGAACTCGGAGTCTTCCAAGATTCTACTGCTGAAATCTTCTTCGGATCCACTGAAATACCATCACCAGTCATAACATGCCCCAAGAATTCTACCTTGTCCAAGAAAACTCATATTTGGACAACTTCCCATACAACTTCTCCTTCCTCAGCACATCCAACACAATCCTCAAATGCTCCTCATGCTCCTCCGGTGTCCTCGAGTATATGAGTATGTCGTCGATGAACACCACCACGAACTTATCAAGGTACTGGTGGAACACCTTGTTCATCAAGTTCATAAATACCGCCGGTGCATTAGTCAAACCAAACGGCATCACCATAAACTCGTACTGACCATACCGAGTTCTAAAAGCAGTCTTCGGTATGTCCTCCGGCTTCACCTTCACCTGATGGTAGCCTGATCTCAAATCTATCTTAGAAAATACCTTCGCACCACTCAACTGATCAAACAGATCATCAATCCGTGGCAAAGGATACTTATTCTTGATAGTGAGATTATTCAAAGCCCTGTAATCAATGCACATACGCACCGATCCATCCTTCTTCGGTACAAACAATACCGGGGCTCCCCATGGTGAAGAACTCGATCTGATAAACCCCTTATCCTGCAATTCGTCCACCTGCTTCTTCAACTCGACCAGCTCGCTGTTGTTTACTCTATAGATATGTTGCGAAATTGGTTCTGCACCTGGCACCAAGTCTATAGAAAATTCAACATCTCGATCTGGTGGCAATCCTGGCAATTCCTCAGGAAACACATCCAAGAATTCTGCTATCAACGGATGCGGCAACTCCTTGTCTTCCACCATAGCTCCACAAATAATGCCTTCCCCCTGCTCCGTAGCTCCTCTAGCAAACTCAAACTCTGGCTCTCCTGGCGAACCAAACAAAACTCTACCTCCTCTACAGTCTATGCTAGCACGGTGCCTACTCAACCAATCCATCCCAAGTACAATGTCGTAGCTCGGAAGTGGCATTATAAGTAGACATGCACTCAACTCCCAGCCTCCCAGAGTAACTCTCCGATCCTTGCAAATATCATTAACCAGGATAATGTCTCCCCCGGTCATGATCTTGCAAGTCCTAAGCAAAGACTCAGCTACCAAACTATGCTTCAGAGCAAAAGAAACAGATACAAAACTATGGGAAGCACCACTATCAAACAAAGCTAAAGCTGGAATGGAATCAAGAAGAATAGAACCTGCGATAACATCTCCGGTGGGTTCCTCCTCTTCGATGGTCATAGCAAACGCTCGTCCCTGTCGAGCACCTCCCTGCTGTTGATGCTGGACAAAACGCTGCTGCTGTGTCGGAAGCGGTCCCCTCGGCTGTGCTGCAGGTGGTCTCGTCTGTGTCCTCGGAGCTGGAGCTGCTCCCTGAACTGCACGACGAGGACACTCCCTTGATTGATGCCCTTCAGTACCACAATACAAACAAACTCCTAACCTCCTCCTGCAAACTTCCCAGATGTGGCCAGGCTTCTTGCAGAAGTTGCATGGAGCTTGCTGTATCTGTCTCTGCTGCTGAGGTGCCTGGTGAAAAGGCGCTCTAGCTGGAGTCTGGTTCTGCTGTGGCTGCTGGAAAGGTCTGGACTGGAAATGAGGACGTTTGGCAGATACTGCACTGCCGTTGGCCCCCAGAAAAGAATCACGGTCTCTCTTGGTCTTCAAACCCAGATCCCGCTCAACCTTGCGTGCCTCCGCAAGTATCTCCGAGTATGTCTCATAAAAAGACGGAATGAGAAATCAATATGGCACATGATGTAAGACATCAAGGAAAGGACAAGTTTAAGGGATCAAGTATCAATGTCAAAGGAGAATAGTTGAATCAAAAGAATTTTCCTAGATGTGATTGAGTATCTCAGCCTATATCCTATATCCTATCGCAGGCTTGCAGTAATACAACTAAGTTGTCGCACTACCACGACATCACATACTTGTGAAGCTGGACCTGCATGGACCACCACCAAAAACGTGTCACGACCCATACCCGGTGTAAGGATACTAGTCGGAAACAACGCCCAGCCTACGCCGCAGAATCGGCGGTAGAACGCTGTCTAGATAGTCTATCTAAAGTAATGAACCACCAATAATGATAGAATACTCAATCACAGAACTTAAGATGGAAATGAGCATGAATCAGATAAGAATAGAATAGTCATCATACAACTCATGAGTTTAAAATAATACATCAATGAGTCTGAAGAGCAACAAAATAAGCTGGAGACAAATCCAGTACAAAAGAATACTACAATACTACAAAGCTACAACTCCAGGGTCAACTGTCTCAGTTGGGACAAGTCCCTCTTGAGCCAGAGTCTCAGAATCTAAACCCACAACATCCTGGGGTCCATAATAGGTAGGGTACTCCTCAGTGTCATCTGGAAAAATATATCCAGTCAGGAAAGGAGCAGAGTACAACCCTAACAGCAGTTCTCAATTAATGATAAAAACTATGTAACAGTAAATAGCTGTGGATAAACAAGATGCACAATAGGAATAAGAGATATATAGACAATAAGGAAATACTGGAAATAAATACAATAAGGAACAATATGCTAATGAAACAATAATACTAATGACTAAGTGTGTGAGTACTAGCTTAACATGTGATCGGCTTGGGCAAGATGCAATGCGGCCTGGCTAATCATACGTGCGGTGCATGATCAACACTATTCGCTTACCAGTACTTTATTCAATAGGGATTTGATCACATATCTATACTAATACTCCCCACCCCCAACTGGTATAATAGATCCAACCACGGTATGCTATGGCACTAGATTCCCAAGAAGAGAGCGACTCCTCCCGAAAATCGGTGTCTGTACATGTACAAGATAACCAATGAAATAATACTTGCACCATATACACCATATACCAAGGAATAACATCTCATGACGAGATCCGGATATACCAATCCGTGTAACCATAGTGTCAAGAGAAACATGTATATCTACACTAGATACAACGAACATAGAGGATATCATAAATGAGAAACTATCAGAGAATGTACTCGCCTGAAGTCCAAAGAACAGTCTCACAGATGTCTGACTCGGTACCTCGAAGACCTAGATATAGAATACCACATTAATACAAGGTCCCGGAAAGAGAACAAGTCAAACTAGTCAACTTCTAGGTCAATAAATAAATTCTAAGTCAAAAGTCAACTATGGTCAACTCTAAAGTCAACTAAAGTCAAACATGGTCAAACCAAGGTCAACCTCACAAGAAATCTATATAAATAATATAAAAAATAAAATACAACAATTTAGGAATCAAAATTAGATCCCAAAAGATACCCACACAAGAATACTAATAATACAAATAATGCACACTCTAAATAATGTATATACAAACCAATATTTATACAAATAAAATAATATATTATTATTAGTATTATACCTCACAAAAACACCTATATATATACATATATAAATCAAAATGCATATATATATATATAAACAATTTAATAACTATATACTTATATATACATACATATAAACTTACAAAATTAAAATACCAAACACATGCACATATGTACGTACTTTACATGGCTAGAAGCACACATAAAAATACATTCATTAAATTAACAATTAAATATATAATAATTATAAATAATATAATTACACATTTAAATACATAAATATATTTTATAAAACATTCATGTATAATTTATGTTATTAACATAAGTACATATATATTTGCATGCAAGAAAGGTACATACATATATTTATACATCACATTAGAACATATAGAAATATAGATCTATGCTATAATAAATACCATAATAAATACACTAAAATAATATATAATATCTATATATATTTACTAGTTATAAATAAAGAATTTTAAAGTATAAATAATTAGATCTACACAAAAACACACCAAATTGGAGAGTATCACACCGTATCCCACTAGATCTAGGATACGCATGTGACACGAGTCCAACACACATCCAAATGTACCCCGAAGTACACAAACAAGTCACAAATAATATTTATGAATAAATCAAAGTGTTAAAAGTAGATCTATGTGTCCGTGTCAAAATACGACATGTACAAAGTCCCGTGTCGGAGGGAAAACCCCCAAAATGACACGTATCACCAAATAGTTGGGATACGAACCACATGTACCAAATATGGACACGACACAAGCCCCAAACAAATAAGCATATGCCCAATTGATCTATAGGATCAATTGACACACACAACAAAATGTAAATTCGGAATTCCAACAAAATTGACACAAAAAGCACCATAACTTTCTCCATGGGTCTCCTATGAACACAAAACAAAGTCCTATGGGTAGTACATACATATGGATTGATTTTACATGATTAAATCTCAGATTTAGAAGCTATTTTAATGGAAAAAACTGAATTATACCTATTGGGAGATGGATTCCCAATGAAACCTCCAATTGAGATGAACTTGCTTCCAAATTGTAGATCCTTGCTCCTCTTTATAGATCCTTGCTTTCTCCTTCTAGATCCTTGCTTCTCAACTTTCTAATGGTGAATTGAGAAGAATTTGGAATGAATTTGGTGGAGAATTGGAATGGGAATGGAAAGAATTTGGGAGTGGGGAATTCTAGATCTAGATTTGGAATGAGAGGAGAGAGAAATTTCCCCCCTCTTTTAATAGGCCGGCCTTGCCCCTCTCCCAAGCAATTGTAAAATGTCCAATGTACCCCTTGGGGCCTCTCATGAAGAAATAATTAAGGAAGTAAGCTTCTAGTCTAATCACTTAATTAATTTAATCCATCTCCTTAACTATAGGCTTTCTAAATGGGCCAAATCTAACTATTTAATTCATGTTGGTCCATGGGTCCAAACTACACTAGTTGGGTCTACTAAAATAAGTCCAAAATAATTAAATAATATCCAACAACAATTAAATAATACAACAAAAATTATTTACCATGCACAATATTTATTTAAATAGAAAATTACTAAAATACCCTTTTTCCTAAAATGTGGTAGTGACAGGTGTCCACACCATTGACATGACACATGAAGAAATCTATTTTTCGTTCATGTGGATTTTTCCATAATTTTCGGAATGTGCAACGTGCAACATCGTCCCCTCCATTAAACCTAGCCTTGCATTTTAAACAATACAAATCTTATACCATCATTGGCTTTCTACCGTTGCTTAATTTTAATTTCGAGGACAAAATTTTTATAAGTTGGGTAGAATGTAAAACCCCTATTCCTATAACCCGTATATGACCTTTTTAATTAATTATTAATTTAATTATAGTAATTAGTGGCTAATTAGGAGCAATAGATTTTTATTAATTTTTATTTTAGGTGTTGGTGAACTTAGAAGATTTATGGGACCATCAGGAATTTTTCCGAATTTATTTTATGTAGAAGACCCCTTCAGCAGTTGCTAGCTTAATGGTATGCATTAGTGTAATTCTAGAATTTTTTTATGAGTATATACGTGTATATATATATATATATATATATATATATATATATATATATATATTTAAAGGAAAATATAAATAAAAAAGGAAAAGAAAAAAAAGGAAAAGGAAAAGGAAAAGGAAAAAGTAAAACAATCTGAATCACTAGCAAATTCTTAAGCTTTTTTTTTTTGCTTAAAGGACCCGCACCCCCCTTTCATAACTAGCAACAGCAGCAACTTTAGATTCCACACCCCCCCACCCGTGAACAAATCACCCCCCCCCCCCCCGCGAGCAAACACACGACCCTCTCTCTCTCTTCATATATCTATTCTACTATATAATGCCAAAACTAGGCTTCACCGTGAAAATTTTTCATTACAAAAATACCCTTCATTATATTTCAATATGTATTAACTTTGATAAGGATATCTAAGTAATTAAAAACAGTAATTAAATACGTATTAAATGTATGTATGCATGCATGAGGCAACTTGGGAAATGATAGTTAATAAAACAAAGATATGCATGTATGCAAAGTAGGTAGTTTGGAGAATAAAACAAAAGTTAATAAAGAATGAATGCAAAGTAGGCACATGAACCCAAGAGATAAGAGAAACCTTTCCTATTCCCATCATTTAATTTCTCCCAACTTTCATGCTCCTGCCTATTATATTTCCACCTATAATAAAATTAAGAAATTATCGTTTGCTCTTTTAATAAACTATTATTTTTTTCAAGTAATATGGAATACGTGCAACGCACGTGCGTATATACTAGTATATATAACATATCATCCAACCAAACCCTAACCCTAATCCTCCCTCTTCCCTCTCTCCACCGGGACCGCTGCCAGCCACCCGGAGCCGCCCCAGACCGCCGGAGAACCCCGGCCGACCGCCCACCGCGACGCCGCGCGCCTGAGACAAAAATTGATCGAACAGCGTACCTGTGTTCATGCTCTGGTTCCTGCGCCACTGCTCGACCAAACTAGACCCCGTCTTCTCCGGTATGATCCTCACCTATCCCCCTTCCATAATTGTACGTTAGTTTATCCCGAACCACGCGCAAACCTAGGTAAAAATTGACACTAAGTCGAAGAAAAATGACGACTTTTTAAATTCTAGAAATTCTGTTGCGATGACCCATGTTCCCGGATTCGTATCTCCCACCACAGAGATCCGAATTTGATTTTTCTTTTTGGTATGCGGAGACCACTTGACCTAGTTTAATTTCTGTTA
This sequence comes from Iris macrosiphon, assembly GCA_036927795.1. NCBI lineage: Eukaryota > Viridiplantae > Streptophyta > Magnoliopsida > Asparagales > Iridaceae > Iris > Iris macrosiphon. The sequence goes on along the minus strand of JAYESA010000015.1, from coordinate 98,429,375 downwards.
AATAATACTAGATTATTAACAGCTGTAGGTAGAATTAAATTCGTTGGAAAACCCCATAAACACACTTTTTCTAGATTTCCAAAAGTTGTGAAACAGAGCGCGCCCCGCCAAACGGGACTGCCCTGCCGTGTACCAAGTATACCAAACGCTGCGTGCAGCGTAACCGGACATGTGAGAGTTCGTGAAAACTGATTCGGACGTGTGTGCGCGCAGGAATCAGCCCGTATCCGCGAACAATCTCCGTGTCGCAACTTTTGCGAAAGCCGCGCGCATTTTGTGCACGCTCGTCAGATTGTGACGAAACTTGCGCCACTGGACTCGTGGTAACGCACTGGTCCTGTGACCCAATTTTTACGCAATTCTGAGACACTTGACCAAGTCGCCAATTGACGGGCCCAACGGTTGACTTTTTGGGCGAAATTGTGTTACCTATAATTTGTCCACATTTGAACATACCGTTGGGTTCGTATTCACATTTAGAGTTTGTTTGACCTATAATTTGTCCCATTTAGAGACCTTTACCCTTGGCATACTTTTCGGTGCAAAGTGGGCCACACGTGGACCCCATTTTACCCGAAATTACCGTTTTGCCCCTGTGTCCAAATTGGACGAAAGCGAAGTGCTTTTTAGCTATTTTGCTTATTCTGGGAACGTTGGTGATATCTATTTCAGCATCCGGAGATATTTGTTCTGAGGCCATAGCTTCTGGTCCTGTGTGTTGGACATATGGACGTTACATTTTACAGCTTCTTGCCAGGCAAGTATACCTTGCCATTGTACTGTTATTTATATTCCATATGTTGCATGCATCTTTATTTTCTGTCTTTAGTTCATATATTTTAACTTTTATATAAAATGCGCGCGACGGTGTCGTCGCGACATATTTTTATTTATGTATTTGTATTGACCTTGTTTATGAGACTGCCCCATTTTTATGTAGCATCATTAGATTTTATTTGACTGTGACACATTTTTACACGAGTTGTGAGTCTCATATAGATTACAGACGTACGTATTGACTGATCATCTGTACGTGTGGGCTGTGCGTTAGGGATAACTGCTGTTAGAAACTTTGCATGCTAGAAGACTTGGCAATTATTAGAGGTATTATCGTGTCATAGATATGACATGCTTAGAGCATGGGGTGGGGAGAACAACAAGTAAGGCGTATGGGCTCCTTTGCACTTTTTTCCTTGTAACCCGTACGCTCCGCCGGAGATGCGCGGTCATGATGACCACTATATATTATATTATTATCAGGCGGCCTCTGCTGTTCAAAAGATGACATACTTTGTAGGCCCCTAGATCTCCAAGAGAACCATGCCAATCCCATTTTGGCCAGATAGCCCACGCGTTGGGAAAGTTGTTCTTAAACTGCATTCACTTAGACGGTTAGGCGACCATTGGATATTTATTTCAGTACTTTATTGGCATACTTTTATGTATCTTGTTATGTCCCTCTAAGGACCTGGCCCTTCCAGGTGTATCTGTTCTTGAGAATTCGCAGGAACACAAATTCGGATGGTTACATGTGTTTCGAGGGTGTCTTCTCTTCGAGCCCCGTGGTCGTTAACTGGTATTCTTATATTGTGTTTATTGTGTTGTACATTTCCATTCGATTTGGTAGTGGATTTATTTTCATCCAACTATCATCTTTAGATACTTTGTATTGAGATCTAGCTTCATAGATATTGGTTATTTATTTATATTCAATTTTCGTGGATGAGATTTAGATTATATCCTGTGACTTGTGACATATGTTTATACTACTTGTGGATTGATATTCATATTATAGCGTACGTATGGGTTTGGTTTCCATATATTGGAGTTGTCATATCCATGCGGCTGGCATGCTTACGTGTCGTAGTCCTAAGTATTTTTGGGACTGGGTCGTGACACTACGTGTCAGTGTTAAAATATGACATGCACAAAGTCCCGTGTCGGAGGAAAAACCCCCAAATCAATACGTATCAACAAATTATTTGGATACGACCTACACGTAACCAATTATGGACACGACACTAGCCCCAAATACACAAACACATGCCAAATTGATCTATAGGACCAATTGACAAACACAATAAGTGTCAATCTCGAAAGTCCCCCAAAATTGACACAAAAGCACTATAACTTTCTCAATATGCCTCCTATAAACTCAATTCCAAATCCTATGGGTAGCCTATGCATATGGGTTTATTTCTCATGGTTAATTATCAGATTTAGAACCTAAATTAAGGGGAAAAACTTAATTGTACCTATTGGGAGATGGATTCCCAATAAAACCTCCAAAATTGGTAAAATTGGCTTTCAACTTGTAGATCCTTGCTACTCTTTGTAGATCCTTGCTTACTCCTTCTAGATCCTTGCTCTACTAGTCTCCAATAGTGATTTAGGAAGGAATTGGGAAAAAATTTGGTAGAAATTTGATAGAATTTGGTTGAGGAAAATTCTAGATCTAGATTTGGAATAAAAAATAAAGAGAGAAAGTTTTTATCCCCTTTATATAGGCCTCACTTGGCCTCTCCCTCAAGCTACTATATAAAGTCTAAAATACCCTTGGGGCCTCTCATGAAGAAATTAATTAAGGAGGGAATTTTCTAGTCTAATGGATTTAACTTAATTAATTTATCCTCCTAATAAATGGGCTTACTATTTGGCTCAATTCTAACTAGAATTAAATGTTGATCCATGGATCTATTCTAAATTAGTTAGGTCTACTACACAAGTCCAAAATAAATCTAACATGCTAATCATAAATAAATAATACAATAAATAAATATTTAATATGCATAATATTTAATTAATTACTAAAAGATAAAAATATTCTTTACTAGAAAATGTTGTAGTAACACACCCCCTCCCCCCATCAACTTCCTCCTTTCCGTCGGACACCAGGTAGGGGAAGAGGGCCGCTGTTGAGGAAGGGGAATAACTGACTCATCGTCCCCGACAAGCTCGAGAGCTCTATAGGGCACGGTTGTTAGGCCCCTCATTCTCTTCCTCCTCCTCCTCCTCGACTCGAGCACTGATGGAAGAGACCTTCGTCTTCCTCTAGCCGAGCACAGACGACGGAGACCCCATTCTCCCGGGTTGCTGATTTTTTTAGGTGAGAACTTGCCCCTTCCCTATCTGCTAATTTTTGCTTTGTTATATGCAAACAAAAAACCATTGTTGAGAAATTGATGGCAGAGAAAAAAACTCTCCACCATCAGTTTTAAATCTCAGCAAGATTGGTCATAGTTTTTGTTGATAAATTAACGAGCAAATTTGATATATTCTACAGCTATTTGATGTTGAGTACATAGTCAGGTATGTAAATGACAGCCATGACTACCATCGTTGTGTGTGGGAGAAAATTTGCTTGTTCCTATTGGTGCGATTGTCGCCTTCTCACCCTGGATCCCAAAATTCAGGTTTTCACATCCCCATTCTTTGGTAGAAAGTCGAACAGGACATGCAAAAAAGTTCTCCTAAATAACTTTTTTATTATCACTCTTTCCAACTTTTTATAATTGGTTTTCACACCTTTCATTTGACCAATTCTACCTTAAATTGATCAGGAAATATGCTTTTATTTTCAGTTTCTAGAGAATGAAAGCTCCAAACAAATAATAGATGGGCGTTATTATTGTGGTGGTATTGTTCTAATCCAGGATTACTGACATTTAGGTTTATATTTCATATAACCTACAATTTTGGCTTTGTTGATTTTGTTTTAATGTCCTGATTACCAATTATATATCAAATTAGTCATAGTTCAGGTAGAGTCAACAAGAATTGAGCTTCGTGGACGAAATGCATGGAAAAAGACAAGAACTAGTTACATAGGAATTTTAATAAGATCTTTTAGACCTATACAAGATATTTATCAAAGGCTTGTAAAATTATTTAGTATCAAATGCTTGTAAAATTATTAAGAAGACATTTAATTTAGAATATGGAGATATTAATGCATATTGAATAGTAATATCCATCTAGGTTGAGAAGGGATTACATAAACCACTAGAGCATCCAAGCTTAAATTACACATGGGTATTGCAGATACTTGTTTCTGTCATCTTTATTTCATGGGTGTTGCAGATAATTGTTGCACTACGGAATTACACATGAACTTGTAAAGGATAGCACTAAAGACGAGAGGATTTACTTATGTATGAACATCTTAATTGATGTCATTGTTGGAATTAGCCTTGGGCTTGTTATTCTTTCCTTTTGGGTGTCAGTCCATGAATCCATTGATGATTTCATTATCTAGGGGAAGAATGGTATGTGCAGGTTTTTACAAGTGTCAAGTGTTATGAAATAATTGTAATTTTCATTCCCTATTAAAAAATTTCACAGAATTGGTCATCATGCTTTCCCAAATTTTCTATACAGTTACTTCTTTTTCGGCTGACCTCTCTTTTCTTGTGTGTTTTGCTTACCCCATGACGTGAATACACTCAACAATTGTGTGATCTCATGGTGTTTATGAAGTATTTGATCTCATGGTGTTCTTTTTGTTAAGTCTAACAACAATTGACAACTTGATATGACAACAAAGATGTATTTGTTGAAAATGGATTTCTTTATACCATTTAGGACTCTCTATAAATTGACTAACCAAACCAATAGAGGAAATATTTAGTCTAATAAATGTTGGGTAAGTCATCTTACCAATGAGACTTATCTTTGTTAACATTTTCATTGTCAAGCCACCAATTAGAATGCTGCTCTATGTGGGTAAACCGATTTATCAACAAGCAACCCAAATTCCTATATCAAGTTTATGACATATGTTCTTTGAGAAAGAAGAACTACTTGTTAATTGTGAGCAACCTCAGTTCCTAGGAAATTCAGTACCTAGGAAATAGTGAGGTTATATCAAATATTGGATACAAAGGGCTTTTGAATTTATTTGTTGGTCTCATTGGTGTCATTAATATCATTGTCAGATAGAAGAATATCATCAACATTGATCATCACCCATACGTCTAACATATATTTGTAGGAACTTTCTCTTTTGTCTCTCTGTCATATGGATTTTTGTGGGAACAAGGGTATGTAAGGTCTGAACTCTGAAGTTAGTGATGATCAACTCAACTGGTGGTCAAAACTGAATAATGAAGAGGCCATTATTCCAAAACTTACTCAGTATTTAATCCTAAAATGATTTAAATTGCACCAAAGGATCGAGTGACAGTCCTCCTAAAATTAATAATGGAGATCTGACCCACATGAGAACAATGCATAGGCAAAGGTCACATCAATATAAATTATAATGTATGATATTTCTAGATTGATTGACAGTTCTCCTAAATTATAATGTATAATATTTTATTTCAAATTTTTTTTATAGTGGTTGGTGGCATAAATAATGTATTCATGTTTCAATATGATAGTTTATAAATATCTCCATTGCTAACTGCAAATTAGTTCTGCATGTATGTTTTGACTTCAGAGTTTCTTAGCCATGGGAAACTCTGTTAAAACAAAGTAGATTATTCAGTAGATGGCTTAAGCTTTAAAAAAAATGCTAATATGAGATTAGGTCCTATTGTCTATTTCAGGTCCTTCTTTCTGTTATATTATTCTCATATGTCTTATTTTGTTATAGGTAGAGAAAAATGAGCTTCGAGATGAGAAGGTTAAGTTGAAGACATATAAGGAGAGATTAGAGCAACAGGTCAAGGCCATGAGTGTCCCACAATCAAGGTTCATGCCTCATCCAATGGCTTTTCATCCTGCGGTCACTCCTACTACTGCATTTTATGCTCGTACATAAGTCACATCAAAGAAAGGAACGTCTGGTTTCCCTGCATACTCAGGTATGGCCAAGTGCCAATAGCAATCTCATGCGGTCTTATAGCATGGACCTAATGGAAATAGTTCAAAATTAATGTTTTTCTAAATACATAATGCATGAATTGTATCATGTAGGTTATAACCTTTATTATTTATTATTAGTTGTTTGCTCCTTTTATTGTTCCCCTTAGTGTGAACAGTCATTTTCCTGTATTTAACATGGACATAAGATGTGATATGTAAAATTTAGACTGGGATAGTTATTTGCATAAAGTCTCTTACTATACAGCCACCGGCCCCTTCATTGTTGCTTCCCCAAGTAAGTAAACTATAGTAACATGATACGGATGACTAGGTTTGCTTTGCCTTTGAATTTAGCATGAAAATTTGTTCTAATATAAACCTTTACTAATTTGGCAGGAGAAGCAATCAAAGTTGATAATTTGCATGATCATTGTAGTTGGAGAGCGGTTGCTTAACTGAGCTGAGATGAGATAAGTTTTGAGGATGAGACAAACATGGAAGGGCCGAAGTGATAGTCGCCGCAACGAGAAGGGAGGATATATTTTTTGATGATTTTTTTGATTTATTAGACCATTTACAAATTATTTACTTTTGGATATCCATTTAGGTTGACTGAATTCTATATGTATTATTTTGTTAACTATCAGTAAGCACTTACATTTTGGTATTTGTGGATGTAAGAATGAAATTATCATGATATAAATACAGATTTTGCAAAAACTTTATGGCTTTCTAGTCAATTTGAAACATATTGATTGTTTCGTTGAAATGTAAAAAAATATGGATTGTTTACAATATTCAAACATGGTACCATTGCAATAGAAAATGCTATAAAATGTTTGAAATTGTGATGCTCACAACAAGATTATAGCGTTCTAATGCTAATGCTTAATAGCGTTCACAAATATCACTCATAAATACTATGAGTTAATAGCGTTCCTAACTGCTATAACGATATAGCGTTCTCTATCTACAACGTTCCTATACGTTATAGATTAATATCTTCTGTTATAGCGTTCAGAACGTTATACCAAGTCGACAACGTTTATTAACGCTATATTTTTATAGCGTTATGATACTTTAGTAGGGGCAATTATATTATGCATAATACACTATAGTAAGGACCCTATAGCATTTTAGGCATGCTATTATATGCCCTATTTGTTGTAGTGGTAGTTGTTTCAGTTAGCTGGTTTGGACCAGATTTTTCTTCGGGATTTCTAGTTATATTTTGGATATTACTGGTTGGGAATTTAGTAACGTTTGAGAGACTCTTTGGACCCACATTTGAGACTATTATTTCTTTTTTATCTTCGGTGCCTTCATTTAATTTAGTACTTATGATTGAGTATAGTGTGAATATGTATATATATTTTGAGTCATAGATTATACTTGCGGCTTATTGTACATAGTTCTACCGTCGACTCTGCGGCGTAGACTGGTCGTATCCACGACTCATGTCCAAATTCAGGGTACGGTTCATAACAATCTGACACAACTATGGGATAGAAAATATAGGGGACGATAAGAAGCTTAGTGTTGAGGCTACTGTCTACTATCGCGTTGGTCGTCCTTTGAAAGTTATAAAGTTTCAGGTATTTATAAAAGGATGATCGTTCGACCGTTACTTAAATTCCCAGCAGCGTCAAGCTGTAGGCAGGAAGAAGTTGCTGAGTAAGGAGCTTCCATAGGAAATCGTAGCCTATAATGGAGGAGATATGGCCCACATACTAGTATGACCGGTAAGAATCGTGGCCCTAGAAAGGAGCGCTTCCTTATGGAGATGCCATATGACTTTGCGGTTAGATCAATTATTCCGATGATAGGATCATGGGGGAAGGATAGTGGCCGATGGTTGGCGAATGGTTATCCATGTACACTTTAACCAGGACCTATTAGCGGAGAGGTGAAAGTTGTGGGAGGGGTGAATGGATAGAGCATATCCCCCATGTAATCAGCTGGTGACGAGAGTCATGGAGCAAAGATTTTACTTCAAAAGTTCTACTGGGGAAATAGAAGGCGCTGATGTCCCTTTCTGCAGGTTGAAGACTTGCAGAAGTAAGCTATCTTCACGGGAAGAGAGAATCTCGTCGTATATGGGACAGGCCTGACGTGGCTGATGTGTTCGATGGCTAACAGTATGTTTGAAGGATGTGATGTCTGTAGCACTTAATGATTTGATGGCCTGTCAAGTAGGGTGATGTATCGAGCCTTTCTTCTCTTGGACAGCTTTGGCTTGAGTCTTCCGCTGGGTGCATTGGCTTGAGTCTTCTACTGGGATCGTTGGCTTGAGTCATTCACTGGGATTATTGGCGTGAGTCTTTTGTTGGGATCATTTTCTTGAGTCTTTCACTGGTATAGGATATGGACTTAAATATTTCTCATCCTTCTACATGGTTTTGAACCCAGTTTAATGAATAAGGAAGCTCCTTATAAAACTGTTATGGATATGATGAGAATAAAGTTAATAGTTAATATAAATTACTAAGTTGATCCCTTAAGATATCGAAATAGATATTGCAAAGGCAAGAACTGATCAAATTTACTGTGGGGTATCCTTAACGTATGGATTAGTGAGTAAGTCGGATGGATTGTACGAATATTGGAATGTATTAAAATTGATTATAAATTTGGTGAAGAAAGTGACCCAAAGATCGTAAGCGATAGACTATGGAAGGTAACTAAACTGGATTTCTGATGTCAGAATAAGTTATCGTGTTACATGAATAAATTGAATGCAGAAACCCAAGTGTGATATAAGGATATAAACCAGAGTAAGCCTATGATTTTAGGATTTTGTAACCAACAATGTAAGAATTTAAAATTAGATTGATCAGAAATTTATGTGATGGATTTATGATTTGGGACTATGGAAGTTATTTGGATGAGCTTCATAGATTATGATTCAGTTGAGAATGATTTTATCGAGTATAGCATCTCGGGTAATGATCTTGGGTAGATAGACTTTGACCCTAGACTGTTGGATGATTTACTGGTTAGCGAGTTGATTGGCAATAGAATATCAGTTTTGCAGGTTGGAAGTATTTTCTTATATTGGGGTAGATCCCTTAGATTAGTCCGGTTATGGTTTGGCCTTTTGATAAGGAATGAGTTTAGATATCCATCGTAGATGAGTTACCAGAATGATTAAGTATAGCTTCTAGGGCACCTAGCCTTAGGGACATGGCCTAAGAGGTAAGGTGACCATTGCATACCTATAGAATGACCCTAATAATGTTGTATATAGGATTGTGTTGAGGATAGATATTTAAGTGGTGCATATTGAGAGATTAGTCTAGGAGATTAAATTTTGGTTCCAGAAATTTGATTGAATGTCCTTCGGCTGAAGATAACATATTTGGATTTTGATTTTGCTGGTTGAATGAATACTTGAATAGTTTTACTTGATTATAATCAAGCTAGATTTGACAGATAAAATTATTATGATAAAGATATAATATTGTATAAAATTATGCTTTTAGCAAGTGTGATTGATAGTAGAGCGATCCTCAAATTTAAAAAAGTTATTAGGTTTTGATTGATCCTCGACGAGAGAATATTAGTTGTTGAATAAGTTGGAAAAGATTGAGTAGCTATATTTAATATTTGTACTTCGGTGTAACGCCCCAGTCCCAAAATACGTAGGACTAGGAATACGTAACATGCTATCTACGCATTCGACCAGACTCTGGTCCGACTTGAATACGTATAAGATGTAATATAATGGTCACTATCTAAATAATCAAGTAAATATAAATATCTATGACTTAATCCACAATGAACAGAATACACAAGAATGAGCTATATATGCTAAAGTCGGCCACCCAGTAACACACAAACTCGAATAGACTTGAGAAAAAAATATGAGTCTATAAAACTAGGCTACATCAGCAGATAAATAAACAATATGAATAAATAATCATAACTCTGGTAGAAATGATATAAGTACCTGGTACCAATGCCTGCAAGACAAGCAACTCCATCAGCAACTCCAAAGGCTCCATAACCGTCTAAGCTGTAAAACTGGCAGGGGACCAGGTCCTCAAAGGGACGTAATAAGGTACAAGAAACAACATGCTAAAAGTAAAACAGTATAATGCCACATACTCAAGGGTAAACTACTACAACCATCTATGTGATATGCACGTGAGAGCATCACTCGTACTCAGGCTGAAACCACTACAGGCTCTGTGTCGGGGAGCCCATAGCTGCAAGTAGTATCACGACTCCAGTATATGTGCCAAAGCAAGTAGTATCACGACTCCAGTATATGTGCCAAAGCACCTTCAGTAGTATCACAACTCCTGTATATGTGCCAAAGCACCTCCAGTAGTATAGTATATATATCAGTAATCAATTTGTAGTATGGTGTATCTCTCCCCACCCAATGTAACCTCACGTCTCATGTCCACAAGGTCTCATGTCCATAACACGCAAGATCATGACCTCTATCTAGTGCAACGAGTCATAATAATATCCATAGAATATGCAAGTCTCATATCACGAATCCTGTAAGCCTATATAGAATCACCATGAATAACTCAAGAAAGATTCTGTTACATGAAATATTGTCAAGTGTCCTAGGGTATGGTGTACTTGGTAAAGCAAGCACGTAAAAATAGGATAGTTGAATCAACTCTCTAAGTGACGTTACTCGACTCCGCGTATGGCGTCGACACCCGAATCTTGTTCGGATGCTAAGTAACGTCTCACGGTCCTAGGATAAACACACACATCATACATACGAAATAAATATAATAACTAAATAAGATAAAGGCAAGGAACTGTGATACATCATGGCAATGTACACTTGTCTGGATTCTGAACTCCGTCAACTGCTCCAGGAAAAGTAAAGTATGCACGTACACCTCCGGATGCTGAAACAAACATCACCATCATTCTCAGAATACTAGAAATATCTAGGATTGACTACCCATAAGTCCAATTTGGACACAGGAGCAAAATTGATAATTTTGGGTCAAAACGGGGTCCACATGTGGCCCACTTCGTACCGTAAAATGTGCCAAAGACAAAGTTCTCCAAACTTGTCCCACTCAGTGTCTACGAGTTAAGAACGACGATACGAATCCAACGAAACATCCAAAACTAGATTCCGATGAGCCGATTACGAAATCGTCCGTTATATGGAATCATGGGGCCCACAAAATGATGTTTCGTCAACGTTCTCAGAATCGAACCAAACTTGGGTAACAGGACCAATGTAACGCTGCGAATCCAATGGCACAATTTTTATTTCGAATCGATGAGTACACATTAAGTTAGGACGAGTGTCAGAACAGGCCGATACGGTGTTTTTCGACGGATACGCGTTGATTTCGGTGTGCACGCACATCCAAATCAAGTTTTTTACACGTCCGTGTTTATGTTAAGCTTCTTTCGGTGCAAATCGCACATGACAAAGTTGCCTCATTTGGCGGGACGCACCCCGTATCGTGAGATTTTTGGTGTTTTAATAACAAGTTTTTGGTCGTTTTGGAACAAGAATAATTTAACCATTATAGTAAACTAATAAAAACTAAAAGAACAGTAAAAATCTTTATTATATTATAAAGAAGTCCTTTCAATTATATTTTGAAAATAATTAACGAGTTGGAAGAAAATTGGACATGAACAGGGGTACTTGGACTAAAATTTTGAACTGTTTCGGAAAAGTTTTTCGGCCAACTTTCGGTCAATTTTTTGATCAAACCGGGGTGCCTAAATTAGTTCCACTTGAAGTGAATCCTAGAGGGTTAGGTTGTGAATATACCAGCGAAGACGGGACACAAATCGGACGAGCGAGGAGGGCGGAGGCTGTGCCCGAAGGAGGGGCCGCAAGGCGCTGTGCGTGCGCGTGCCGGTGGGGGTCGGATCTGTGGGCGGCGCGGCATTGCGGCAGTATGGCGGGGGTCGGGGGCGGTCAGAGGTGCGGGGCTGCGGGCGGCCGGCGGTGGTGGAGGTGGGTGATGGTTAGGGTTTAGGGTTAGGGTTTGACGTGTAGTTATAATTTTATACATGCTTTATATAGGAGAGGGGGGTTCTGTACGTGGATGGGGGGCAAAAGATTAATGTGTTTGGGTTTAGCGGGTATGGGTTGGGTAGTGGTTAATGGGTTTTATTTCTATTTCCTTTTTCTTTTGTTTTATTTCTATATATATGTTTATGACCATTTAAAAATAGTTTTAGACCTCAATAAATTCCAGAAAAATTATACAATGCACTAATAATAGTTGTACACCCAAAAATATATTTTTTGTAAAATATTAATAATTAATTAAATATACATAATTATAAATTCATGAATACTATATATTATAATTAGCTAAAAAAATAAATAAATAATTCCCTTAATCATAAAAAATTCAAAATACCAAAAATATTAAAATATAAAAAATCAGTGTGCATACAATCTACCCAACGTATAAAAAATTTATCCTCGAAATTAAAATAAACATAGTAGAAAAGATTTTAGTTAAGAAGGTTGCACTAAATATGGAGACACAGTTACTAAATGGAGTCCTAGTTTGACGTCGTATTCTAAGAATAAGGGTACACTTACCCAAGGCTCTACCCAACTTATAAGAATAAAGTTGGCCGCAGAAAATATAGTCATGATCATATTTCTAAGGATTTTTAGAAAGTCTAACTTCAAAGAGGGATTCGAGATGGTAAGAATTTTATGACCGTTGCCACAACCTATTAAAGGAAATCTATGTACTACCATGGCGTTAATGAGTCAATAACTCTATAAAGAAAGTTTTACCAGTTCTTCTTGCTTCTAATTAGGTCATGAGTCTATGAGACAATAGGAATTACAATAGAAATTACCATAGCCAAATACGGTGAGATGGTACCGAAAAGTTGTTCATTGCATATCATGGATGCCGATGAATGGTTTAGCAATAAGCGTCAAAAGGTGATATAATTCATCAAGGTATTTTGTATTGTATAAATAGTACAAGGGGTTCAATTTAATGCAACACAAGTGTCATAGACGTAGGTTTGCATGAATGGGATACGAGTATATCAGTGGTTGGGATATTTGGGTTGCCTATGTATAATTTAATTCAATTGCAACAGAGTTGGATATAGGGTTTAGAAGGAGATATGTGACAAATATTGGGGGGTCTATATGGAGCATGGGCGTGTATACTTGGAAGTAACAATTGTGTCATCAGTGATTAGGTTCCAGTTAGGCTCATTAAGGTGGCCGAAAGAATTGAGTCGGTGTTGAGTATTAAAATCGACCACAACAGAAAATAATATCTATGTGTCTTTTGTGTGTACAATTGCGTCACGAATGTCGTGAGACTAAAACAAAACATGGGAAGGCCAGTTTGTGAGTGATAGTCATGTCATAGGTATAGAGTGACTAGTCTAGGTCATAAGGGATAAGTTATTAGAAAGGAATGGATAGTGTTGTGCTCCCAATATTCGAGCCACAACAAAGGGTATCAAGGATACAAAAATTTAATCGGTAATTTAATTCGTTTGAGATTAACCTAATTAATACCAAAATAAAATTCAAATTTACCCTAAATTTCTAGAAATAGCCCTACACTAAAATTAGGGGCTACGATCTTCCCAACTTATAAAAATTAAATTGGTATCCAAAACTAAGGTCATGGTCCTGCTAACAAGATTTTTGCAAAGGCCTATTTTCTAAATATGGTTACAAGAATTCTAGGATTTACTAGCCATAATCAAGGATTTTCTAAAGGAACCTAGAACTATCATGGTGCTATTGATCAACAACTTTATAAGAGAAATTACTACCCATCTATTACTGCTCTTGTATAGGTCAAGCTTCTACAAGGCAGAATAAATGACTGAGTCAGATCTAACTAAGGCAAGGTGGTAGAGAGGCTTCGATCATTGATTGGCATTGATGACGAAGAGACCAAAATTCAGGCCACGACAAGAAGAATTTCTGATAAGTCTACATAGTTGAATAAAACACGATTAGGCAGGTATTTGGAGAATCGAGTTATGGTGACTAGATCATGGGGATTAGAGTAGAAAAGAACTGATACCTATGGTGATATGTATATTAACACAAGGAGTGGTACCAACTAAGGGATTAATTTTGTAATTAAGGCACATATAGGGAAATGGGAAGGATCTACTCATTGTTATAATTAGAAAGATCATTGTTGCAAAAAGTATGAGATCATATATACATCACAAGATAAGAATTTGATAGGAAGGATAGGGATGCAGTCGAGGGGGTAATACAATTAATCCTTAAACTCAATACTATATTCAATTCTTATGCTAACAATCTACACTAGCTCTAGCATATAGGAATAACCTATCTATCTACCCTACTAAGGGTAACCATCTTCTCAAAACTTTATATCCAGCATGTCTTCTTCCGCCTTGACAAGGATCTGCTTCTGGAGGAAACACCCCGTACAAACGTCTATCTCTCTGAAATAGGGAGAGATGATAAACAATAATAAAGATGTCGAGGGAATGAACTAGTATAATTATGAAGTCCAAGGGTGATAATCAAATGCTAAGGAATTGTCAAATCAGTTATGGATTGACATACTAACACTGCTAATCCTGATTACAGGCTCGCTCGGTACCAGAAAGTAACCGAAATGATTTAATCAGGACCTGCATGGGCCACCATAAAAATATGTAACGCTCCGGTCCCTAAATACGTAGGACTAGGAATACATAACATGCCAGCTACGCATTCGACCAGACTCTGGTCCAACTCGAATACGTATAAGTTATAATATAATGGTCACTATCTAAATAATCAAGTAAATATAAATATCTATGCCTCAATCCACAATGAACAAAATACGCAAGAATGAGCTACATGTGCTAAAGTCGGCCATCCAGTAACACAAAAACTCGAATAGACTCGAGAAAAAAATATGTGTCTATAAAACTAGGCTACATCAGCAGATAAATAAACAATATGAATAAATAACCATAACTCCGGTAGAAATGATATAAGTACCTGGTACCAATGCTTGTAAGACAAGCAACTCCATTAGCAACTCCAAAGGCTCCATAACCGTCTAAGATGCAAAACTGGTAAGGGACCAGGTACTTAGAGGGACATAACAAGGTACAAGAAACAGCATGCTAAAAGTAAAACAGTATAATGCCACATACTCAAGGGTAAACTATTGTAACCATCTATGTGATATACACGTGAGAGCATCACTCGTACTCAGGCTGAAACCACTATAGGCTCTGTGTCGGGGAGCCCATAGCAGCAAGTAGTATCACGACTCCAATATATGTGCCAAAGCAAGTAGTATCACGACTCCAGTATATGTGCCAAAGTACCTCCAGTAGTATCACAACTCCAGTATATGTGCCAAAGCACCTCCAGTAGTATAATATATATATATATATATATATATATATATATCAATAATCAGCCTATAGTATGGTGTATCTCTCTCCACCCAATATAACCTCACGTCTCATGTCTACAAGGTCTCATGTCCATAACACGCAAGATCATGACCTCTAGCTATTGCAACGAGTCATAATAATATCCATAGAATATGCAAGTCTCATATCACGAATCCTGTAAGCCTATATAGAATCACCATGAATAACTCAAAAAAGATTCTGTCATATAAAATAGTGTCAAGTGTCCTAGGGTATGGTGTACTTGGTAAAGCAAGCACGTAAAAATAGGATCATGGAATCAACTCTCTAAGTGACGTTACTCGACTCCGCGTACGGCGTCGACACCCGAATCTTGTTCGAACTCTAAGCAACGTCTCACGGACCTAGGATAAACACACACAACACACATACCAAATAACTATAATAACTAAATAAGATAAAGACAAGGACCTGTTATACATCATGGCAAGGTACACTTGCTTGGATTTTAAACTCTGTCAACTGTCTTTGGAAAAGTGGAATTTGCACGTACACCTCCGGATGCTGAAACAAATATCACTATTGTTCTCATAATACTAGAAATAGCTAGAATTGACTACCATAAGTCCAATTTGGACACAGGGGTAAAATTAGCAGTTTTGGGTCAAAGCGGGTTCCACATGTGGCCCACTTTGTACCGTAAAATGTGCCAAAGACAAAGTTCTCCAAATTTGTCCCACTCAGTTTCTACAAGTCCAGAACGATGATATAAATCCAACAAAACGTGCAAAACCTAATTCCGATGAGCCGATCACGAAATCCCCCGTTATGTGGAACCGTAGGGCCCACAAAATGACTTTTCGTCAACGTTCTCAGAATCGCACCAAACTTGGATCACAGGACCAGCGTAACACTGCTAATCCAATGGCACAAGTTTCGTTATGAATCGATGAGTATACATGAAGTTAGAACGAGTGTCAGAACAGACCGATACGATATTTTACGACGGATACACGTTGATTTCGGTGTGCACGCACATCCAAATCAAGTTCCGTGAAAGTCCATACGTCCGTGTTTACGTTACGCGCCTTTCGGTGCAACTCGCATACGACAAAGTCATCTCGTTTGGCAGGATGCACCCCGTATCGCGAGATTTTGGGTGTTTTAAAAACAAGTTTTTGGTCGTTTTGGAACAAGAATAATTTAACCATTATAGCAAACTAATAAAAACTAAAAGAACAGTAAAAATCTTGATTATATTGTGAAGAAGTCCTTTTAATTATATTTTGAAAATAATTAACGAGTTGGTAGAAAATTGGATATGAACATGGGTACTTGGATTGAAATTCTGAACTGTTTCGGAACAGTTTTTCGGCCAACTTTCGGTCGATTTTTCAATCAAACCGGGGTGCCTAAATTAGTTCCACTTGAAGGAAATCCTAGAGGGTTAGGTTGTGAACATACCAGCGAAGACGGGACGCAAACTGTATGAGCGAGGAGGGCGGAGGCTGTCAGGGTTCGCAGATAAATTGAAACACAAGTTAAAACATAGAAAAGTTCTCTTTTATTGATAATGAACATCTATTACAAACTCTTGAATGAGTCAGAAGGTTGCCGCACGGGCTTACAACAATGTTGACACAAAATGAGATAGCTATCCTGTACATTACATCCTTTACTAGAACTTCAAAATAAGAGACCTCCAGGCGGGATGATTGTTTTTCCCCTGAGCTGCATTGAGTTTAGGTTTTTCTAGCTCTTGGACTTTAAAATGCTTCAAAAGATGGCATGATCACGACGTACCTACAACTAGACTGGATTGGGGAAGTGACTTCTGCTCCTCGCAGGATCTCCTTAGTGCAGGAAACCTATTTCAACGAGGGTCAGTACATTGAAACGTACTGGTGAAGGTAATCTAACCCAACTATACCAATCAATACGTTGTTTATATGAAGCATGCTTATTATTTATAATCTTTCTATCTTGTCTTAGTTCATTTTACAAGCAAGCAGTATATATAGAATTTACTAAAATGAACTTGTCACCATTCGGTAGCTTTTACCTGCTCGTCAGAACCACCTGCACAATACTTACCATGTCCTTTCCTGCCACGAAGATATAAGTTCGCTTGCACAGGTTTAAATATACGAGGGGATCTGTAAAACCCCTATCCTAGAAATCGTATACCCTTTTAATTATTAATTATTAATTTAATTATAATAATTATTGCCTAATTAGGAGAAATAGATTTTTAATAATTTTTATTTTAGGTGTTGGTGAACTTAGGGGATTTATGGGACCATTAAATTTTTTCGAAATTTATTTCATGTAGGAGACCCCTTGAGCAGTTGCTAGCTTGACGGTGTGCATTATTATAATCTAGAATTTTTCTTATGAGTATATATATATATATATATATATATATATATATATATATAAATATATAAATATATATATGCATATATATATTTAATTGGAAAAGTATTATAAAAAGGAAAAGAAAAGAAAAGAAAATAATAATATTAATAAATAACAATCCATTACTTAAAGCAAACCAAACCATTCCAACAACTCCTAGCAACCAATTCCAACACAGCCGCCCACTTTCCTTAGCTAGCAGCAGCCAACCCCAAACCAACTCACCCCTTTGAATCCGAGCAAACCCCCCACGTTGACCCGCGGATGTTAATCCAACCCGCCTCCTCTCTCTCCCTATTCATATATATATATATATCATTAATTCTATTCATCTAAACCCTAAACCTAATCATCCAGACTATCCCTCTTCCCATCTAGACCTAGAGAGCGCTACCACCCCAGCCGGAGAGCCCCGCCAGGCCATCCAAACCGATCCCGACGACCGCGACCCCGCGCACTGCGGATTCCACAGCGAGGTACTTGTGTTCCAAAGTTATTTTTCGTCGACTCGCTCAACCAAACGCCACCCCGTCTTCACCAGTATGCTCACCCCTTAACCTTCTTCCATATCTGTGTGATAGTAGACCTCGAATAACGCGTAACCATAGGCGAAAACAGAGCCAAAGTTGGCGGAAATAGACCAAGTTCTGGGATCGCAGAAAACTGCGGTGATCACCCCTGTTTCCGAGTTCGTATCTCCCACCACAGTGATCCAAATTCGATGATTTATTTTGTTATGCGTAGACCACTTGACCTAGTTTAATTTCTGTTAAATAATCCTAGATTATTAACTGCTGTAGACTGAATTAAATTTATTAGAAAACCCCGCGAACCCACTCTTCCCAAATTTCTAAAAGTTATAAAAAGGAGCGCGCCCCGCCAAACGGGATCGTCCCGTCGTGTACCAAGTGTACCGAACGGTGCGCATAGCGTAACCGGACACGTAAAAATTTACGAAAATTGATTCGGTCGTATCCGCGGACACACCCCGTGTCACAGCACGCCGGAATCAGCCCGTATCGGCGGACACACCTCGTGTCACAACTTTTGCGAAAGTCGCGCGTATTTTGTGCACGCTAGTCAGATTGTGACAAAACTTGCGCCACTGGACTCGTAGTAGCGCGTTGGTCCTGTGACCCAATTTTCACGCAATTCTGAGATGGTTGACCAAGTCGCCAATTGGCGGGCCCTACTGTTGACTTTTTGGGCAAAATTGTATTCGGCCCATCGGAATCCATATTTGGATATACCGTTGAGTTCGTATTGACATCTAGAGTTTGTTTGACCTATAATTTGTCCCATTTAGAGACCTTTATCCTTGGCACGCTTTTTGGTGCAAAGTGGGCCACACGTGGATCCCATTTTATCCGAAATTACCGTTTTGCTCCTGTGTCCAAATTGAACGAAAGGGAAGTACTTTTTAGCTATTTTGCTCATTCTAGAAACGTTGGTGATGTCTATTTCAGCATCCGAAGATGTTTGTTCGGAGGCCATTAGTTCCAGATCATGTGTCCTTGATATTTGGGCGCGTACACTTTACAGATTTCTTGCCAGGCAAGTATACCTTGCCATTGTACTGTATTTACATTCCATATGAGGCATGCATGTTTATTTTTTTTATTTAGTTCATTTATTTTAACTGCTATATAAATTGCGCGTCCAAGGATACTTGGGTGCAACGACAGTGTCGTCGTACTATATTTTTATTTATGTATATGCATTGGACCTACTTTATGAGACTAACCTATCTTCATGAGGTATTTATGTTTCATTGGCCATGACACTATTCTTACAAGAGTGTGAGTCACATGTAGGACACAGAATTGCGTACTCGGCTGGCCACTGGTACGTATAGGTCTTGCGACAGATAGGGATAACTGCCAATAGAAACTTTGCATGCTAGTAGACCTGGCGGTTATTAGAGGTATTATCGTGTCATGGACATGACATGCTTAGAGCATTGGGTGGAGAGAACAATAAGTAAGGCATTTGGGCTCCTTTGTGCTTTTTCCCTTGTAACCCGTAAGCTCCGCCGGAGATGCGCGGTCATGATGACCACTATATATTATATATTATCAGGCGGGCCTCCGTCGTTCAAAAGACGACATGCCTTTGTAGACCCCTTGATCTCCAAGAGAACCATGCCAATCCCATTTTAGCCAGATAGCCCACTTGGTGGAAAGTTGTTCTCAAACTGCATTCACTTAGACGGTTAGGCGACTCCATTGGATGTTTATATTTTAGTACTTTATTGGCATGTTTATATGTATCTTGTTACGTCCCTCTGAGGATCTGGTACCTTTCCAGATATAGATGAGCAGGAGTACCCGCAGGAGTATGGACCTGGACCTGACGCTATCTATCAGTCTGAGGAGATCTTACCTTCGGATTATATGTGATCCATTGCAGCTGTTTAGAGATTCTAGTTACTATTCCTTTTCAAGATATTTATTCTATATTAGAGTTTATACTCGTTTCTCTCTTTAGTAGTTTATTATAGTCAATTTGCAGTGGATTTGTTTCCATCCGACTATCACACTTTGAGATTTCTTATTTGAGACTACTTATTTGATATTCAGTTATTGATATCCATTTATCTATTATTTGTGTTGTGGATGAGATATAGATTTACGTGTGACTTATTGTGACAGTATATTACCACTGTGGATTGGATATTCATGTACAGTGTACGTGTGTATATGGTTTTCATATATTGGAGTTCGTATACATACGACTGGCATATTACGTATTCCTAGTCCTACGTATTTTGGGACTGGGGCGTGACATATTTTTAGTGGTGGCCCATCAGGTCAGAACATATTGTCTCGGTTATGTAACTATACCGAACAAGCCTGCATATAGGAATAGAGTATAAGGATCTCATCCACGCTTGACTGAAACTCATCCTTCCTATTTAATACTTGCATCATGTTTAATTCCTGTACTTCTTCTAATCGTTTTGTACATCACCTGCAGAGAGATGGACATGTAAAATGGATGTACTGCCGCCGATGGCGACACAACTTCTGGAGTCAATGGTCAGACTTAAGGAGGGACCCCAACGATTCCTAGGCTTCTGGGACCAGATGGACAGACTCACACTCCAATTCCATCTGATCTTCCCGCTTCACCTATTGGGAACCTTCCAGCTTTCCCAGTACCACAAGATGGCCAAGCACAGATGTTCCAATTTTTTCAGATGATGATACAGGAACAGAGGCAGCAGGCAGCCGAGCAAAGGCAAGAATTTTTGGCAGCACTAGAGAGGATGGCTGCACAGGCTACTGTACCAACCCAAGCACTAGCTCCAGTACCTCGAGCTAGGGTTGGTTCAGTAAAAGACTTTATTCAGATGGGTCCGAGGCCGTACAAGGGCACTGAGAGCCCGGAGGAGACTACCAACTGGATCACTCACACGCAGAAGCTACTGGAGGCATCGCAGTTACCTACGAACCTATGGATGACGGGTGTACGGACGCTTCTAGATGGTAATGCTTATCACTGGTGGGAATCCATAGAGCGCCAGTTGGGTACATACCAGACTTGGGAGCAGTTCTTGGAGTGCTTCGAGAGGAAGTACTTTCCGGATACCGTCAGAGATACATTGTACGATCAGTTTCTTCACTTGGAGCAGGAGAACCGAACAGTGGACGAGTATGATGCCGAGTTTAGTCGACTCAGCAAATATGGTGCTGCTTTGATACCAGATGACTTGGCTAAGGCTAAGAGATTCCATCGCGGACTGACCCAGGAGCTACAATATTATACAAGCTCGCAGTCCCGAGTCTCTTATGCTGAACTACTGACAGAAGCCAGATTGCAAGAAACTATTAGCAGAGGAAAGGAAGGTCAGCTGAGGACACAACAAGGATCAGCAAGGATACAGCAGGGACAGGCAAGGACACAACAGGAAGGACCTATCAGACGTCCCTTGGCACAGCAGCATCAGCAACACCGAGCAGCACCGTACCAGAATCCGGAGAAGCCCTACTGCAATTATTATGGGAAACGCGGACATATATCGAGAGATTGTAGGACTCGCTTGGGTCAGTGTATGAGATGTGGCTTCGAACAGCACATGGCGAGAGACTGCCCAATGCAGGCATCGACACTTCCACTACCAGTTCAGAGGCTAGCGCTTCCAGCACCGAAGCCAGCCCAGCAGATGACTGGACCGGGAGCACCTTGACCCTCGGCAGCAGCAGGATTTCAGAGAGGACCACCGCTACCGACCAAGGAGGATCAGTATATGAGGACTGGACATGGACAGCCGCAGAGGAACGGGCGAGCTTTTGCATTAGAGGTAGATGACATGGATCATGAGGTAGATGTCATAGCAGGTATTACTCTTGCTTTTACTTTTTCTGCTGTAACATTGTTTGATACAGGAGCCACCCACTCATTCATATTATCTAGTTTTATTGCCAAACATAATATTGCTTCTACACCTTTATCTAGTTGTGTTAGAATTCTTACCGGAGGAGGAGTTGTACCAGTTAGCCGAATTTGTAGATCGGGTCCTATAGTGATACGTGGCAGAGAGATGAACGCCCAACTCTTAGTCCTTCCTATGCCATCTTTTGATATTGTGCTTGGAATGGACTGGCTAAGCAAGTACCACGCTTTCTTCGATTGTTTTGGAGGAAGCATTCTTTTTAAGGTACCAGGCCAGCCTGAACTTGAGTTTGCAAGAGGATCTACCGAAATCCTTGATGGTATGAAGCTTGCAATGGACGATGTTGTCTATCATCCTATTATTTCAGAATTTCTAGACGTCTTTCTAGAGAAATTGCAAGGACTACCCCCAGACAGAGACGTAGAGTTTTCGATTGAACTAGCACCTATAGCATCGCACGTTTACAGACTGGCAAAGAAAGAAATGGATGAGCTGAAGGCACAGTTAAAAGAGCTAGAGGAGAAAGGTTTTATTCGACCGAGTGTATCACCCTGGGGAGCACCAGTTTTGTTTGTACCCAAGAAGGATGGGTCAGTACGTATTTGCATTGATTACAGAGCCTTGAATGCAGTGACAGTGAAGAACAAATATCCATTGCCACGCATTGATGATTTATTTGATCAACTCAGTGGAGCCAAGGTATTCACGAAAATAGATTTGAGATCGGGATATCACCAGGTGAAGGTATGAAAGCAGGATATTCCGAAGACCGCATTCAAAACAAGATATGGGCACTACGAGTTTTTGGTCATGCCATTTGGGTTGACCAATGCTCCAGCGATCTTCATGGACTTGATGAATCGAGTCTTCCACCAGTACTTGGACCAGTTTGTGGTCGTCTTCATAGATGATATACTTGTCTATTCGAAGAGCCACGAGGAGCACGAGGAGCATCTGCGGATTATTCTAGAGACTTTGAGGAGAGAGCAGTTATATGCAAAGCTCAGCAAATGTGAGTTCTTCTTGGACAGAGTTTTATTTCTTGGGCATGTTGTTACAGGAGATGGTATTTCTGTTGATCCAGAGAAGATCTCCGTAGTTGAGACATGGCCTGTTCCTAAATCAGCAGTAGAGGTGAGGAGTTTCCTTGGACTTGCGGGATATTACCGACGGTTCATGGAAAACTTCTCAAGGATAGCGACACCTATGACTTATTTGACTTGTAAGGATCAAAAATTTATATGGATCGACGAGTGTCAAGCCGCCTTTGAAGAGTTGAAGAAGCGACTGACTACAGCACCAGTATTGACGATTCCGTCAGGATCAGGAGGTTATGTGATCTATAGTGACGCATCAGGGAAAGGCTTGGGATGCGTATTGATGCAGCATGGTAAGGTGATTGCGTATGCATCTAGGCAGTTACGAGTACATAAAAAAAATTATCCGACTCATGACTTGGAACTTGCAGCCGTTGTATTTGCTCTGAAGCTATGGAGACATTACTTATATGGGGAACGAGTGGAGATCTATACAGACCACAAAAGTCTCAAGTACGTCTTCACGCAGAATGAGTTAAATATGAGGCAATGTCGATGGCTCGAGTTGATGAAAGATTTTGAGATAGAGCTATATTATCATCCATGCAAGGCTAACGTGGTAGCAGACGCGTTAAGCCGGAAATTAGCAGTTTACTTCTTGACAGCACAGAGAGAACTATTGGAGGAAAAGAGCTTGGCATTGAAGTGATATTACCCAGAGCAGATGGGACACTAGCCAACTTGTAAGTATAATCATCATTGGTAGAGAGGATTAAGGCAGCTTTGCCTACAGACGCCAGATTTAGGAGACTGAAGGAAAGGACAGAGGCCGAAGAGCAGACATGATTGCGCATTCATGAGGATGGAACATTACGATGTGGTGATCATCAATATGTTCCAAATGAAGAGATTCGACAGGAGCTGATGATAGAAGCTCATAGTTTAATTTATTCTATTCATCCTGGAGGCACCAAGATGTATTGTGACTTACGACAACACTTTTGGTGGCATGGAATGAAAAGAGAGATAGCTCACTTTGGAGCTAAATATCTGGTATGTCAACAAGTGAAGGTGGAGCACCAGAGGACAGCAGGATTATTGCAACCACTTCCAATTCCAGAGTGGAAGTGGGAGAATATCACTATGGACTTTGTTACGGGCTTTCCCAAGAGTCCAAGTGGAAGAGATGCAGTGTGGGTAATAGTGGACCGACTCACCAAGTTAGCCCATTTCATACCTTTTAGAGTAGGCCAGTCTACAGAAGCTTTAGCTGACTTATACATGAGGCAGATCATGAGATTGTACGGCATACCAGTCAGTATTTTATCGGACAGAGATTTATGCTTTACATCGCACTTTTGGAGGAGCATGCAAGAGAGTCTTGGAACTCGTCTGAAGTTTAGTACATCTTACCACCCGCAGACAGATGGGCAGTCAGAGCATACTATTCATACATTAGAGGATATGTTGAGGGCTGCATGTTAGACTTCGGAGGATCATGGGAGGACCACCTACATCTTGTAGAGTTTTCTTACAATAATAGCTATCAAGCGAGTATTCAGATGGCTCCGTTTGAAGCATTGTATGGAAGAAAATATAGGTCTCCTGTGTGTTGGAATGACGTGGGAGAACGTCAGATTCTGGGACCAGAGTTAGTGGTCAACACCGTAAAGACAATCAAGAAGATTCAGGGACACTTGTGAGCAGCACAAGACAGGTAGAAGCAGTGGGAAGACCTTCATCGTCGTCCCTTGGAGTTCAAAGAGGGCGATCATGTCTTCTTGAGGATATCACCGACCAGAGGCACTATCCGATTCGGAGGGCAAGACAAATTGAGTCCAAGGTATATTGGATCTTTTGACGTGCTCGAGAGAGTGGGAGAAGTGGCATATCGACTTGCGCTACCACCTTTACTAGAGGGAGTACATAACGTATTCTATGTGTCGCAACTCAGGCGATATGTGGCAGACAGCAGTCATGTTCTCGACCATTCGGAGATCACCATTGGGCCGAGCTTGTCATATCAAGAGCAACCTGTGGGAATCCTTGATCGTCGAGAGAAAGTGTTAAGGAACCAGTCTATTCCCTTGGTTCGCGTAGCATGGAGGCATGGCGCGCCAGGAGAATCAACTTAAGGGCGCGAGGATGACATGCGCAAGCGTTTTCTGAACCTATTCGCAGACCAAGGTATGAATTTACTTTGTTAATTTATATCTTATACCATCCTTGCTATTCTACCGTGGCTTAATTTTAATTTCGAGGACGAAATTTTTATAAGTTGGGTAGAATATAAAACCCCTACCCTAAAAATCCTGTATACCCTTTTAATTATTAATTATTAATTTAATTGTAGTAATTATTGTCTAATTAGGAAAAATAGATTTTTAATAATTTTTATTTTAGGTGTTGGTGCACTTAGGGGATTTATGGGACCATTAGAAATTTTTCGGAATTTATTTCACGTAAGAGACCCCTTGAGCAGTTTATAGCTTAATGGTGTGCATTATTATAATCTAGAATTTTTCTTATAAGTATATATATATATATATATATATATATATATATATATATATATATATATACAAATATATATATATATATATATATATATATATATATATATATATATATATATATATATATGCATATATTTATTTAATTGGAAAAGTACTATAAAAAGGAAAAGAAAAGAAAAGAAAATAATAATATTAATAAATAACAATCCATTACTTAAAGCAAACCAAACCATTCCAACAACTCCTAGCAACCAATTCCAACACAGCCGCCCACTTTCCTTAGTAAGCAGCAGCCAACCCCAAACCAACTCACCCCTTTGAATCCGAGCAAACCCCCCACGTTGACCCACGGATGTTAACCCAACCCGCCTCCTCTCTCTCCCTATTCATATATATATATATATCATTAATTCTATTCATCTAAACCCTAAACCTAATCATCCAGACTCTCCCTCTTCCCATATAGACCTAGAAAGCGCCGCCACCGCAGCCGGAGAACCCCGCCAGGCCGTCCAAACCGATCCCGACGACCGCGATCCTGCGTACTGCGGATTCCACAGCGAGGTACTTATGTTCCAGAGTTATTTTCCGTCGACTCGCTCAACCAAATGCCACCCCGTCTTCACCGGTATGCTCACCCCTTAACCCTATTCCATATCTGTGTAATAGTAGACCTCGAACAACGCGTAACCATAGGCGAAAACAGCGCCAAAGTTGGCGAAAATAGACCAAGTTCTGGGATCGTAGAAAACTGCGGTGATCACCCATGTTTCCGAGTTCGTATCTCCCACCACAGAGATCCGAATTTGATGATTCTTTTTGGTATGCGCAGACCACTTGACCTAGTTTAATTTTTGTTAAATAACCCTAGATTATTAACTGCTGTAGACAGAATTAAATTTGTTGGAAAATCCCGCGAACCCACTTTTCCTAAATTTTCAAAAGTTGTGAAACGGAGCGCACCCCGCCAAACGGGACCGTCCCGTCGTGTACCAAGTGTACCGAACGGTACGCGCAGCATATTCGGACACGTAAAAATTTACGAAAACTGATTCGGACGCGTGTGCGTGCCAGAATCAGCCCGTATCTGCGGACACACCCCATGTCGCAACTTTTATGAAAGTCGTGCGCATTTCGTGCATGCTCGTCAGATTGCGACAAAACTTATGCCACTAGACTCGTAGTAACGCGCTGGTCCTGTGACCCAATTTTCATAAATTCTGAGACGGTTGACCAAGTCGCTAATTGGCGGGCCCTACGGTTGACTTTTTGGGCAAAATTGTGTTCGGCCCATCGGAATCCATATTTGGACATACCGTTGGGTTCGTATTGACATCTAGAGTTTGTTTGACCTATAATTTGTTCTATTTAGATACCTTTACCCTTGGCACAGTTTTTGGTGCAAAGTAGGCCACACGTGGACCCCACTTTTACCCAAAATTACCGTTTTGCCCCTGTGTCCAAATTGGACGAAAGGGAAGTGCTTTTTAGCTATTTTTCTCATTTCAGAAATATTGGTGATGTCTATTTCAGCATCCGAAGATGTTTGTTTGGAGGCCATTAGTTCCAGATCCCGTGTCCTTGACATTTGGGCGCGTACACTTTACAGATTTCT
Source organism: Iris macrosiphon (assembly GCA_036927795.1). Taxonomy (NCBI): domain Eukaryota; kingdom Viridiplantae; phylum Streptophyta; class Magnoliopsida; order Asparagales; family Iridaceae; genus Iris; species Iris macrosiphon. The sequence continues at coordinate 98,402,222 of JAYESA010000015.1, read as the reverse complement.
TGCCAAGCAAGTATACCTTGCTATTGTACTGTACTTACATTCTATATGAGGCATGCATGTTTATTTTTGTTTATTTAGTTCATTTATTTTAACTGCTATATAAATTGTGCGTCCAAGGAAACTTGGGTGCAACGATGGTGTCGTCGTACTATATTTTTATTTATGTAAATACATTGGACCTACTTTATGAGACTACCCCATCTTCATGAGGCATTTATGTTTCATTGGCTATGACACTATTCTCACACGAGTGTGAGTCACATGTAGGATACGGACTTGCGTACTCGGTTGCCCACTGGTACGTATAGGTCGTGCGGCGGATAGAGATAACTGCCAATAGAAACTTTGTATGCTAGTAGACCTGGCAGTTATTAGAGGTATTATCGTGTCATGGACATAACATGCTTAGAGCATTGGGTGGGGAGAACAACAAGTAAGGCATTTGGGCTCCTTTGCACTTTTTCCCTTGTAACCCGTACGCTCCGCCGGAGATGCGCGGTCATGATGACCACTATATATTATATATTATCAGGCGGGCCTCTGCCGTTCAAAAGACGACGTGCCTTTGTAGGCCCCTAGATCTCCAAGAGAACCATGCCAATCCCATTTTAGCCAGATAGCCCACTTGGTGGAAAGTTGTTCTCAAACTGCATTCACTTAGACGGTTAGGCGACCCCATTGGATGTTTATATTTCAGTACTTTATTAGCATGTTTATATGTATCTTGTTACGTTCCTCTGAGGACCTGGTACCTTTTCAGATATAGATGGACAGGAGTACCCGCAGGAGTATGGACCTGGACCTGACGCTACCTATCAGTCTGAGGAGATCTTACCTTCGGATTATATGTGATCCATTGCAGCTGTTTAGAGATTCTAGTTACTATTCCTTTTCAAGATATTTATTCTTATATTAGAGTTTATACTCTTTTATCTCTTTAGTAGTTTATTATAGTCGATTTGTAGTGGATTTGTTTCCATCCGACTATTACACTTTGAGATTTTTTATTTGAGACTACTTATTTGATATTCAGTTATTGATTTCTATTTATCTATTATTTGTGCTGTGGATGAGATATAGATTTGCGTATGACTTATTGTGACAGTATATTACCACTGTGGATTGGATATTCATGTACAGCGTACGTGTATATATGGTTTTCATATATTGGAGTTCATATACATACGGCTGGCGTGTTACGTATTCCTAGTCCTACGTATTTTGGGACTGGGGCGTGACAGATCACTGGCAAGTTGCCAAATGAACGGGTCATAGTACATGAATGAAATAATAAGTAACAAAACGAATAGGGGCGTCACAGGTTATTCCATCCAAAACAGGCAACTATTCAGGAGTTTCGGACGGACCGGATCGGTGCCAATGCCCCAGCGACCGTCCGAAGGAACTAAGACCTTGTGAACAAGTTGTCTGTGATCAAACATAGTACACTAAGTTAGCAATTGAGGCAATTCAGGACAATATCAGGCACAAGACAGTAATATTTATGATCTACTTTTGCATAGTCTTCATGTTTAGTTTATTGCATGGCAGGGTGAGTTTTTATTGCATGGCAGGGTGAGTTCTATACATAGCACAATTTAAAGAAGAAGTATACATTCTAACTTGCATTTATGCATATGATGAACATCCTAAATGAACAAGCATGCAAATAAGTAACCGTTCACAAGTTTGATTGACAAGCATACTAATCTAAGTCTATTCATTTTTATCTTGACATCTTTTAGTTATTACTTGGTATCGTTTGATCGGGGCAAGCAAGAATACAAGATTTTATATGTGAAGACTTGGAAGAAGGGTCAACTGAATCAAATATAAGTCACTCACAAGTTGGTTGGAAGGAGGAAAGGAAAGATGTGCTTTATGACTCCGCTCGCACGTCGCCTACTGCTCGTTCACCTGCATTGCCACGAACAGCTGATCAATACCTCTTCCAATCTCGGAATTGAAGTACAGTTCAACGAACGAAAATAATAAAATCAATCAAACCGTTCAAGAAATCGCAAGCAAATTCTAAAACTAATTCAAAGCACGATATCGTCTTATATTTCTTAGCCGCGCTCCCCGAATAGGGGGAACGGGGCACCACATCCTAACCAACAAATTGGAAGTTTCGTCCACGAAACTTAGGAATAGAACCTACCACTAGAAAATAATAAAGAAAACCTTTCTCTCATCTCAGATTCAAGCTCCCAAGTGGATTCTTCGACCGAATGATTTTTCCAAAGCACGCGGACGAGAGGAACCGAACGACTTTGAAGCGGCTTTTCTTTACGATCCAAAATTTGCACAAGTTGTTCGACATATGTCAAGTCTGCCTTAAGATCCAGTTGATTAAGATCTACCACATGACTCGGGTCGTACACGTACTTCCTAAGCTGTGAAACATGGAAGATATTGTGCACTTTGGATAGTGACGGTGGTAGGACAATCTGATATGCAACTGAGGCGACTCACTTTAGTATCTCGAATGGACCGATGAATTTTGGACTTAGCTTTCCCTTTGCTCCAAATCTGGTAACTCCTCGCATGGGTAAAACTTTAAGAAATACCCGATCGCCTTCTAAGAACTCAAGGGGTCATCGATGTGCATCTGAGTAGATTTTTGTGCCACTCTGAGCTACCTTTAGCCGTTCTCGGATCAAACGAATCTTTTGGATTGTCTGCTCTACGAGCTCTGGGCCAAGAATTTGTCGTTCTCCAACTTTATTCTAACAGATCGGGGATCTGCACTTCCATCCATACAATGCCTCATACGGCACCATCTGAATGCTGGATTGAAAGCTATTATTGTATGCAAATTCGGCTAACGGTAGATGCATGTCCCAACTCGTCTTTAAGTCCAAGGCGCAGAGTCGTAGCATGTCTTCGAGGATCTGGTTTACACGTTCTGTTTGACCATCTGTCTGTGGATGGTAGGCGGAGCTGAACTTCAACTTCGTCCCCATTGCTGACTGTAGGCTTTCCCAGAAATACGATATGAATCGACCATCTCTATCAGAGACAATGGATATGGGCATGCCGTGGACCCGAACGATTTTATTAAGGTAGATCTGAGCCAGTCGATCGGCACTCCAAGTACTTTTGATAGGCAGAAAGTGAGCTGACTTGGTGAGACGATCCACGATAACCCAGATGACATAATTCCCCCATTGCATCTTTGGCTAAACAACAATAAAATCCATTGTTATATGTTTCCATTTCCACTCTGGTATAGCGAGGTTCTGTATCTCTCCGCCCGGCTTCTGGTGCTCGACTTTTATTCTCTGACAAGCCATGCATTGTGACACGAACAACGCCATATCTCATTTCAAGCCATACCACCAAAACATCGTACGGAGATCTTGATACATCTTTGTGCTACCCGGATGAGAAGTATAACTAGCATAATGGGCTTTCGTGAGTATCTCCTTTCTGAGGGCTGCATCGTTTGGAATGCACAATCTCCCCTTCACCCGGATTATCCCGTCAGTGCTTACCGCAGAGTCGGTTGCCTTTTCTGCTGAGATAAGACCTTGCATCTTTTGCAAGAACAAGTCATCCTTCTGAGCGGACTTGACTTTTTCTAAAAGTCAGGTTCGAGGCACAATTAAGCCACTTGTGCCTCTATTTTGTATCTGATTATAAGTGTAATATCCAAATCTTCTATATCCCGACGTAGCTTGTCATCAATAGCCAGGCTTCCAACGAACACTCAACTCAGTACACTAGCTAAAATATTTCCCTTGCTCGGGGTGTATCTGATCATTAAGTTAAAATCGCTAAGAAGTTTAAGCCAACGTCATTGTCGAAGATTCAAATCCTTTTATGTATAAAGATATTTCAAACTCTTATGGTCTGTATAGATCTCGCACGGTACACCATAAAGGTAGTGTCACCACAACTTCAATGCAAACACCACCGCTGCGAGTTCTAAATCATGGGTTGGATAATTCTTCTCGTCAGGCTTTAGCTGCCTTGATGCGAAGGCTATCACTTTATCTCGTTGCATAAGGAAACATCCCAATCCCTTACCTGAGGCGTCATTGTATATTTTAAAATCATTAGGTCCATCTGGAAGGGTAAGAATTGGTGCAGAGATGAGACACTGCTTTAACTCCATAAATGAAGCTTTACAGTCGTCCGTCCACGCGAACGTTACTCCCTTCCGAGTGAGTTGAGTCAGAGGCGATACAATTCTAGCAAAATCTTTAATGAATCTATGGTAGTAGCTCGCCAGACCAAGAAAACTTCGAATATCGCTAGCTGACTCAGGTCGTTTCCACTTCACGATGGCTTCTATTTTCTTAGAGTCAAATGAGATGCCCGTTGCAGAAATAATATGCCCTAGAAAGGCTATACTGTCCAACCAGAACTCGTATTTACTAAGCTTGGCATACAACTTGTTGTCTCGAAGGGTTTGAAGCTCCATCCATAGGTGTCCTACGTGTTCATCCCTATTCTTCGAGTACACCAAGACGTCGTCCATAAAAATGACCACAAATTTATTGAGGAATGGTTGGAATACTCAATTTATTAAATCCATAAAAGCACCAGGAGCGTTCATCAGTCCAAACGGCATAACGAAAAACTCGTAATGCCCATAGCGGGTTCGGAATGCAGACTTAGACATATCTTCTGGCTTAATCTTCACCTGGTGGTAGCCCGAGCGAAGATCAATTTTTGAGAATACCGTTGTCCCTTGCAGCTGATCAAAGAGGTCATCTATCCTGGGCAGAGGATACTTGTTTCTGATAGTGACCTTATTTAGCTCCTGATAATTGATATAGAGGCGTAACATTCTGTCTTTTTTCTTTACGAAGAGCACAGGTGCGCCCCAAGGAGACACGCTTGGATGGATTAACCCACAATCCAAAAGCTCTTGTAGTTGGCACTTTAACTCCTTCAGTTCAGCACGGGCCATTTTGTACGGAGGCTTAGAAATCGGCTGAGTATTCGAGAATGTGTCGATGGTGGACTCGATCTCTCGGTCAGGTGGAATATTGGGTAGTTCACTCGGAAACACATCAGGGAACTCCGCCTCAACGGAAGAAGACTCAACGTTTGCGTAATCCAGCTGTGTGTCCTGAACCGACGCTAGGTATCCCTATCAGCTAGTGTGTAACATTCGTCGAGTAGATATCGCCAAAATCACCATGCAAGCCCTGGACACATCAGTTTTGGATTACTCGTGTAGTAGAATTCGGCTTCTCCAGGTAGGCAGAAGATGACTCACTTTTCTGCATATTCGATAGTTGTCGAGCAGGCGCTGAGCCAATCCATTCCCAAAATGATATCATAATCTCCAATATCAAGGACTAAGACATCTAACGATAGCTTCTTTCCTCTAATACAGACGTAACCACCTTGGCATACTGAACGGACAGGTATTTTCGTGCCCGAGGGGGTGCTAACACTTAGATCTAGATGCAATGGTGTCATTTCTATATTGTTTTCCATGACAAAATTCATGGATATAAAACTATGCATTGCACCAGAATCAAATAACACACGTGCAGGTATGTTATTAAAAAGCAAAGTACCTGACACAATGGTGTCTGAGTCCAGGGCTTCCTCTCGTGTCATTGTGTAGACCCGACCTTGAGCTTGGCGACGCTCTGGCTAAGGCGCAGCTCTGTTGGCCTGGGTGGCAGGGGCAGGATTCAAATGTTGAGGACGACGATCAGGGAGCAGATAGACATCGACTTGATGGTTTGGATCACCACAACGGAGGCATGTCCCGAGCTTTCGGTGGCAATTATTGGCTGTGTGCCCAGGGTTGTTGCAAAAATAGCAAATTGGCCTCTGATCCCCTTTCTAATAACCACTATTATTTGGGCACTTTGTAGCGGTGTTTCCTCTTTCGTTCCTATGGCGTTTGTGATTGGAGGTATGCACGGCACCGACAAAAACGGGAGAATACTACGGTTCAAGAGAAATAGCATGATTCAAGACTTCCCTTATAGTCTGGTATTGAGGTACGACCATGTGCGCATGGATGGCAGGACGCAGACCGCCTTCAAATTGTTTGGCATGTCTCGCTGCATCAGGTAAATAGGAACTTGCAAATTTGGTGAGCCGGTTGAATTTGGCGAAATACTACTTAACTGTTATGCTTGCTTGGCGTAGTTGCACGAACTCGTTCTCTTTCTGACAACGTATGGGAGGGGGTATGAACTCCTCTTCAAACGCGCCATGGAAAGTAGATTATGCGATCGTCTCCTCTTCATCGTCAATTGGAAGAGATCTCCGATGCACGTCTCCCCAATCGTGCGCGTTCAAGCGAAGCAGTAGTTAGGCACATGCGACACACTTTTGCTCGGCTACCTAGGAGTTTGAAATGATCATCAAGTTTGGCCAACCAATCTAGAGCCATGATTGGATCCTCAGTCCCTTTGAACTGCACGTTGTAGACTTTTCTGAAGTCGGCAAAGTTGAAGGCAGTCACTTTCTTCTTCCTTGCAGTTTGAGGCATCTCGACTTCAAGTACGGGTTGCTCTACCGGTGTCGCTACTGTTGTCGCGGACTGGTTGGGGGCCAAAGTCTGCACAATCTGCTGTAGGGTATCTACCTGCTTTTGTTGGACTGAGAATCGGGCTTCTATATTGTCTTGGAACTTGCTTTGCCTCTCTTCCGCTCGCCTCTCAGCCCGTTCATAACGAGCCTCGTCCCTCTGTTGGTTAGCCTCTCACATCCTCATCATCTGTTGAATAGGATCGACACGAGATATGGCTCGCCGGCTCCGAGAACTTTTTGAAGTGCCGGAACTGCTTTTTTGGGCTTGTATCTCGCCTGGCACTAGCGATAATGCTTGCTCTTGTGTCATTCCTTCAAAAGAAGGTAAATTACATCAGGATCATAATGTATTATGGACTTATTGTATGAACGTATCTCATTTTGGCCTAACTAGTTCAAGAGTTCTTACATGGATTAGATCGTTAAAGAAACTTTTCTAATATGAGGGTCAAAGGAACTTGAAGCTGTGCTCTGATACCAATATGTCACGTCCCGATTCTGTGGAATTGATAGTCGTCCTCCCCGGGCGTGATGCCGTGCGGGCCTAGGTTGCGCACCGCACAAGGCTAAGGTATTTTGCATAGCGAGCATATATTAAGAGTACGCAGATAAATTGAAACACATGTTGAAACATGGAAAAGTTCTCTTTTATTGATAATGAACATCTATTACAAACTCTTGAACGAGTCAGAAGGTTGTCGCACGGGCTTACAAAACTGTTGACACAAAATGAGATAGATGTCCTGTATATTACATTCTTTGCTAGAACTTCAAAATAAGAGACCTCCAAGCGGGATGATGGCTTTTCCCCTGAGCTGCATTGAGTTTAGGTTTTGCTAGCTCTTGGGCTTCAAAAGGCTTCAAAAGATGGCACGATCAGGACACGCCTACAACTGGACTGGATTGGGAAAGTAACTTATGCTCCTCGCAGGATCTCCTTAGTACGGAGAACCTGTTTCAACAAGGGTCAGTACATCGAAATATACTGGTGAAGGCAAGCTAACCCAACTATACCAATTAACATATTGTTTATGTAAAGCATGCATATTATTTGTGGTCTTTCTATCTTGCCTTTGTTTCTTTTACAAGCAAGCAGTATATATAGAATTTACTGAAATGAACTTGTCACCGTTCGGTAGCTTTTACCTGCCTGTCAAAACCACCTACACAATACTTACCATGTCCATCCCTGCCATGAAGACATAAGTTCACTTGCACAGGTTTAAATATATGAGGGGATCACTGACAAGTTGCTAAATGGATGGGTTATAGTACATGAATGAAATAACAAGTAACGCAATAAACAGGGCGTCACAGGTCATTCCATCCGAAACATGTGACTATTCAGGAGTTTTGTCCGGACCGGATCGGTGCCAGTGCCCCAGCGACTGTCCGCAGGAACTAAGACCTTGTGTACAAGTTGTCCGTGATCAAACGTAGTATATTAAGTTAGCAATTAAGGCAATTCAGGGCAATATCAGGCACAAGACAGTAACAGGCAAGATCTACTTTTGCATAGTCTTCCTGTTCAGTTTATTGCATGGTAGGGTGAGTTCTATACATAGCACAATTTAAAGAAGAAGTATATATTGTAACTTGTATTTATGTATATGATAAACATCCTAAACGAACAAGCATGCAAATAAGTAACTGTTCACAAGTTTGATTGACAAGCATAATAATCCAAGTCTATTCCTTTTTATCTTGACATCTTTTAGTTATTACTTGGTATCGTTTGATCGGGACAAACAAGAATACAAGATTTTAGATATGAAGACTTGGAAGAAGGGTCAACTGAATCAAATATTAGCCACTCACAAGTTAGTTGGAAGGAGAAAAGAAAAGATGTGCTTTATGACTCCGTTCGTGCGTTGCCTACTGCTCGTTCACCTGCATTGCCACGAAAAGCTGATCAATACCTCTTTCACTCTTTTCAATCTCAGAGTTGAAGTGTAGTTCAACAAATAAAAATAATAAAATCCATCGAAACTGTTCAAAAAATTGCAAGCAAATTCGAAAACCAACTCAAAGCACGAAAGCAATAAAAGTGACATCAAAAACCAGGCAAGAAAACTTGTAGCAGAGAGGTCCCTCTTGACTCTGCCGCTAAGCCCATCCTCGGGACACGGTCGATTGAATATGAAAATCGATTCCGAAGAAGCAAATACATAACGAGGATGAGTTCTTGATTCAATCTATCCCGGTCGAACGATACCGTCTTGTATTTCTTAGCCACGCTCCCCGAATAGGGGGAACGGGGCACCATACGGCAGGGGTCAGCGGCGGTCGGAGGTGTGGGGCTGCGGGCGGTCGGCGGTGGTGGAGGTAAGTGATGGTTAGGATTTAGGGTTAGGGTTTGATGTGTAGTTATAGTTTTATACATGCTTTATATTGGAGAGGGGGGTTCTGTACGTGGATGGGGGGGAAGATTAATGGGTTTAGGTTTAGCGGGTATGGGTTGGGTAGTGGTTAATGGATTTTATTTCTATTCTTTTTTTTGTTTTATTTTTATATATATGTGTATGGCCATTTAAAAATAGTTTTAGACCTCAATAAATTTCATAAAAATTATACAATACACTAATAATAGTTGTACACTCAAAAATATATTTTTTTCTATAATATTAATAATTAATTAAATACACATAATTATAAATTCATGAATACTATATATTACAATTAGCTAAAAAAATTCCCTTAATCACAAAAAATTTAGAATACCAAAAATATTAAATTCTAAAAAATCAGAGGTTATCTAGACAGACAAGTTATGATTTAATATATTCCCTTTGGAAATTTTGTTGGTGATTTCAGACTCAGAATTGAATATAAGACGTGACAGATTAGACTTTATGTTGGATGTATTGTTGCTTTTGAACATCATTGATTTTTGTAGTATGGACCATGATATGGTTGAAAGAGAACTTAGTAAAATTGGATTTATTGGAAGATGATAAAGATTTCAAAATGAGCAATTTAAAATATTTTGAGGAAATTGTCGAATTATCTATGATTTTAAATTTGAGTCGGGATCGAGGAACAGTTTATTTTATTCTCGATTTGATCGCGGATAATTTAATGGGCTGAAACAAATGTGATAACATATCAAGTAACTTATGAGAGATAAAATATATGAAAGTATGTGAGACTCGTCTCACAGTATTCATATTTTATGCGAATATTTTTTTATACTATTTATTGTGTTTTATTGGTTCTCGAGGAAGCTCAAAAATTCTCAAAAATTGAAACTTACTACCTGACCAGTATACCGACGATACACTACAGTATACCAATGGTGTACTGGTGGACAGATATTTGTTTTACTTTTTCGAGATATTTTCAAATTTTTTCTATAATTAGTACTTGAGTTTCATTTTTATTTATTTATTTCTCTTTCTCTTTCTCTTTCTCTCTCTCTTTCTCTATCTTCTCTTTATCCATTTTCTCTTGAGCTCGGAGCTTGGTCTTGAGACCTGGAGTGTTGTTTTTGATCCACTTCGTGGTGGTGGACTAGAAGGTTTAGGCTGGGAGCTCGCTTTAGGCTAGTACACCTTGCCGATTTCATGAACTTCTTTTACTTTCTGTCATTTTACTTTCCTGGAGCTTTGGTGGTTACTTTTAGCTAGAAATGCTTTACTATAGTTGTTCATATGGTGATTTCTAGCCTAGTGACGGTTTCGGTTTTAATTTATGGTAGAATCGTGTTCCGTTCCTATTTGGTAACTTGATAAAAGATACGGTACCAGAGTTGTGACCGTGAGATTTAGTCCATATTGTGATATGATATTTACCCTAGCCTTGACTTCTTCTTAGACTTGGTTCTCGTAAATTTTGGGGTTTAAATAGGATCCCAGAATTCAGACTTGACTTTAACCATGTTTAACCTTGGAAACCGGCATACCGATTTCGACGGACTTGGATTTTTAGATATTTTTTTGTGAACCCAATCGGCATACCAACGGTGTACTATAGTGTACCGGCGATATACCGATCATTGCCAACATTGTTAACCGATTTCAGGATATTTGTCTTGGCCGGCATACCAACAATATACTACAGTATACCGACGGTATTTCGATTTGTGAAACTTTATTTTCCAAAACCTTTCTTGCTTACTTGGAACGGCATACCGACGGTATACTACAGTGTACCGACGATTTATCAATTTATTGGAATCTAAACTTGCTTTGTTTTTTTCTATCACTGGACCGGTATACCGACGGTGTACTAAACTGTACCGACGGTATACCGATCATGCTCTTTCTTTAGAAATTTTTGGTTTTTCACAATTTTATTTTGATTCTTCTGGATTTTTTCTTGGACATGGGATGACTTGACCTGATTGTACATGAACTTGCATGGATTCAGATGTCTTGACTTGACTTGGCTTTAATTGACTACACGTGATGACATGATTGACTGGACTTTACTTGACTTGCATAACTTTACATGGCTTCATCGGACATGACTTGACTTGGTTTCATTTGGCATTATCTGGATGGACATGAATTCACATAGTTGTACATGGCTTTACCTGGTATCACATGGCTTTACCCGGCTTTACTTGGTTTCACATGGCTAGGTTATTGTCGTAACGTACATGAGTCCATTTGTGCAATGTATATTAAACTTGTTTATATTACTATTAGAACTTATTTTGTTGCATCATGTCTAGGATGGATTCTGCAGAATGCCACACCCGAATTCATACAAGAAACTGCTAGGGGTTATTAACTAGAGATTCACTTAGTACATGGCTAGGGATTTTCCTCGATTGCATGCAGTCCCAGTTATTCATGTAGTTTTCTTATGGAGTATCTTATGAAGTATCCAGTGGTTTATCTTGTGGAGTACCTTGACGAGTATTCGGTGCTGGTTTGTGCATATGGATATCCCGGACAGACTGTAGGGACATGCGATCAGAAGGAACTCTAGTATTGCGTTACATTATAATTGTTAGTAATTAGGATTATGATAACCCTAATTATTTAAAGTATCAAGTCATACTTATATGATTTGTCATAATTTATGGATTATAGTTAGTCTAGGCATGCATGATCATATCTTTATTTACTGCACTTGTTATTCCATTTTGCTTATCATTTCAGGATATGTCTCTTTTGCAGGTTTATAATATTTCTTTTATTTTCCTGAGATCATTTACATTCAGTATTTACTTCCAATATTTGTATTGCTAGTGTCATTGGTTTAAGTTCCTAGATTGGCTACCTTTATTGTACTTGCAATTTGGGGGTCTGACCCTACAAGTTTTGCATGGTTAGATCCAAAAGCATCACCGGAGGATCTTTCGTACTTTTCTGAGAATGGTGATCACTAGGAGCACCAGACTAATTGAGTGGGTTTTCTTACTTCCCCACTCTGACGTATATTCTAATTTTGTTGGCATTTAGCTACTGAGGACGTGTTTATCGCATTTTTTGGATTGATGAGTTAGCCTACGGGCAATAACATGATTGATATATCCTAGGGTTGATCATGTATGACTTAGATTATGGCTACGTTATTCATTTTTTGTTCACTAGCTTCATGATCATCTGTATTGTCACGCCCCAGTCCCAAAAATACGTAGGACTATGACACGTAAGCATGCCAGCCGCTTGGATATGGCAACTCCAATATATGGAAACGAAATCCATACGTACGCTGTAGTATGAATATAAAATCCACAAGTGGTATAAACATATGTCACCAGTCACAGGGTACAATCTAAATCTCATCCACAGAAAATCAATATAAATGAATAACCAACATCTATATAACTAGATCTCCATAAAAGTATCTAAGGATGATAGTTGGATGAAAACAAATCCACTACCAACTCGAATATAAGAATAAATAAGATATAAGTACATCACAACAACACCATATAGGAATACCAGCTAACAATCACGGGCTCGAAGAGAGGACATCCACGAAATATATATATCCATCCAATCTGCGCTCCTGCAAATACTCAAGAACAGATACACCTGGCAGAGGACCAGGTCCTCAGAGGGACGTAACAAGATACAGAAAATACGAGCCAATTTGAATACAGTAAATATGCATATAATTTGAAAATAAATAAGTACGCTGTACAAGACCATCTATATGAATGCAAATGAGGACAACTTTTCGACGTATGGGCAAGGGTAGGCTACTCGATCTAATCCTCACAACTCATACGCTCGTCAGTGGACATCATCAGCCGACATACCTCTGGGGTAGCGACCCTCGGACTCCATCAATCGACATACCTCTCGGGTAGCGACCATCGGACACGACCCACCATAGTGCGTGCTAGTGACTACGGTGTTACCAGAGTGGTTAAAAGCCCATACGCCTAATAATTGTCCTCTATGATACTAAGTGTCAAGTGTGTGTCAACATATCTAATATATAGTAATGACTGAAAGGAACTACACATGCAATAAATAAATAAAACTGAAATAAATATACAAAAATATACTAAGCATGCAAAATACTGTAAGCAATTTGGCAAGGTATCTTGCCTGGCAAGAAAGCTGCAAAAATGTAATGTCCCGATGTCAACTCCAAGAGTCAGAAGCTACGACCACAGAATGGACGTCTCCGGATGCTGAAATAAACATCACCAACGTCCCCAGAATAAGAAAAATAGCTAAAAAGCACATCCCTTTCGTCCAATTTGGACACAGGGGCAAAACGGTAATTTCGGATAAAAGTGGGGTCCACGTGTGGCCCACTTTGTACCGAAAAGCGTGATGAGGGTAACAGTCTCTAAATGGGGCAAACTATAGGTCAAACAACTCTAAATGTCAATACGAACCCAACGGTATGTCCAAATGTGGATTCCGATGGGCCGAACACAATTTTGTCCAAAAAGTCAACTATGGGGCCCGCCAATTGGCGATTTGGTCAACCGTCTCAGAATTGCGTAAAAATTGGGTCACAGGACCAGTGCGTTACCACGAGTCCAGTGGCGCAAGTTTTGTCGCAATCTGACAAGCGTGCACAAAATACGCGCGAGTCCACAAAAGTTGCGACACGGGGTGTGTCCGCGGATACGGTCTGATTCCGGCGCGCACACGCGTCCGAATCAGTTCCCATAAATTTTTATGTGTCCGGTTACGCTGTGTGCACCATTCGGTACACTTGGTACACGGTGGGGCGGTCCCGTTTGGCGGGGCGCGCTCCGTTTTCCAACTTTTGGAAATCTGGAAAAAGTGGGTTCGCAAGATTTTGTGACGAATTTAATTCTGTCCACAACAGCTAATAATCTAGGGTTATTTAACAGAAAATAAACTAATTCAAGTGTTCTACACATATCAAAAAGAATCACCGAATTCGGATCTCTGTGGTAGGAGATACGAACTCGGCAACATGGGTGGTCACCGCAGTTTTTTGCGATCCCAGAATTCGGTCTGCTCGCGCCAACTTGGATACTGTTTTCGCCTATGGGTACACGTTGTTCGAGGTCTGCTATTATACAAATATGGAAGAGGGTTAAGGGATGAGCATACCAGTGAAGACGGAACGACGTTTGGTTGAGCGAGTCGACGGAAAACAACTCCGGAGCGAAGGCACCTTGTGTGGGAATCTGCAGTACGCGAGGTCGGGGTCGTCGGGATGGTTTGGACGGCCTGACTAGGTTCTCTGGCTGCGGTGGCGGCTCTAGATGAGAAGAGGGGGTCTGGAGATTTTAGGTTAGGATTTTATCAAATAATATATATATATATATATATATATATATATATATATATATATATATATATATATATATATATATATATATATGAATAGGAATAGGAAAGAGAGGATTCGGTTTGGTTTGGGTTTGTCGCGTCGGGGGGGGGGGGTCTTTGCTGGTTTGCTGGAAAGTGGGAATTAAAGGTGGGCGTGCTCTATTTGCTAAGGGGTCTAAGGAGTGGCTGTGGAATATATGTGGTAATGGATTTGTAAGTTGTTTGCTAAGTTATAGTAAGTTATTAGTAATAGTATTATTATTATTATTAGTTTATTGTTAATGGTTTATTAGTTTTGTTATTATTATTAGTTAATCATTATTTAATAATTCTTTTCTTTTTTTTTCTTCTTCTTAAATATATATATACATATATATATATATATATATATATATATATATATATATATGTATATATATACTCATAAGAAAATTTATAGATTAGAATAATGCACACCGTTAGGCTAACAACTGCTCAAGGGATCTTCTACATGGAATAAATTCTAAAAAATTTCTGACGGTCCCATAAATCCTCTAAGTGCCCCAACACCTAAAATAAAAATTACTAAAAATCTATTTATCCTATTTAGCACATAATTACCATAATTAAATTATTAATTAATAAAAAAATAATAAATACGGTTTTTAGAAATAGGGGTTTTACATTCTACCCAACTTATAAAAATTTCGTCTTCGAAATTTAAAGTAAGTCGTGGTAGAAAGTTAAGGGTGGTATAAGATTTGCATTGTTTAAAATGCAAGGCTAAGTTTAAAGGGGTGGACGATGTTGCGCGTTGCATATTCCAAAAATCATAGAAAAATCCACATGAACGAAAAATAGGTTTCTTCATGTATCATGTCCAACGGTGTGGACACCTAATGCTCTTTTGTATAAAAGGGCCCAAAAATTGGAAAATTGTACAAAGATGAGAATTGGATGATGGGCACGTCTAGGATAAGGGTGTAAAATTTGTAAGAAGGCAATGGCTAGTGTAGTGCTCCAATTATTGAAGCACGATAAGGGGCGCTAAGTGATATAATTATTGCAAAATTAAATAAAAATAATATCGTGTTCTATTTCTAACTAGATTCAATCTAGTCTTAGTCTCACTATCTAAGCCAAGTAGGTCTAATTTTGGGTGAGGGGTTCACAATCTGCCGAACTTAAATTATCCATCTATCACCTAAGGCTATACATCTAAAAAAAAACTATTGCTCAAATTATTTAACCATGTTATTCAATCCTTAAAGTTTAACACAAATATATCACCTATGATATGTCCTTAATCAATTATAAAAGAGTGTCACTAAGTCATGTGATTAGCCTTTTGGGGTTTATCTAGTACTATCAGTGTGTCAACTTATACCAACACGAGGTTTCGTCTTTTCAAAATAAGGGAAGACGGAGAGCAATAATAAAGAATTTAAGGTGGAGGTGATAGAACACAAGTACGAGGTTCCAAGAGATTAAAGGATTCGAAAAGAGAGTTGTCAGGACAATTGTGGATTAAAATCCTATTTTTGGTAATTTCCTATTTACATGCTCGTATTAGTACAGTTATGTAACCGATACGATGTGTCAGACATGTTTAGGGGCAAGTATATCCGTCTACTACCATATATCTCAATCCACGTAAAGTAGTCATGCGAAGGGCGAACCAAGCGCACTAAGGTTAGCTAGACCTTAATACACCGATTCTGATTAGGCAATTGTATCATTGTGTGCATCCAATAATATATATGCCATGAGCAAGCTCGATAAAAGAATAAGCTTGCAAAAACTAGGCTATAATAGCAGCATAAATCAAGGTAGTACAACAAACATAAATACGCTGGATTATGATGAAAGAAGGTACATAACAATTCAAGTTCACAAAAAATTAAGACTCTACAATCTCTACAGTTGTCATACTAACTCCCTGTCTAAGTCGTTAGTCGACTAAATTGGGGTATGAGCCTCTAAGTTCTACAGTCTGGAAAAAAAAACACTATCGTCTTACGCTAGCATACAATAAATGTCATTCAGTTACACTTCAATATTAGGTCAAAAGACTATGTGATACTATGTTGTGAGGTATACTACCCAACTTATAACAATAAACTAGTACTGTAATTGTCTTAAGGATACTGCAGAAACTCCTGTTAAGGTCTACGAGTAGGGGTCTTGGTACTTATTAGGGTATCCTCTATACTAGGGTCAAATATTATGGTCAAACTTCTAACTAACTCTAGTAGTATCTATACTACTCCCAAGTCATCATAATACATCAAGGGGTAATGGTAAACCAATCTAGAGGTAAGAAATTCTAGGGTTCACTAGATATTCTAAACTTAGTGGTGTGTCTATATTCTCGTTGTATTCTTAATAGGTGTGCTACCATAATCATCATCCTAATAACAGGGGTTCCTATATTCTAGCAGAGGGCTATACTCAAAGAACTATTAGAGAAGTACAGGAATCAAGCAGGATGTAATTATTCAGATAGAACAGATAGGAGGAAGATGAATCATAGTCAATTGTGGATGAGATCCTATACTCTATTCTTAGGTGCAGGCTTGTTCGGTACAGTAACGTAGCCGAGACAATATGCTCTTGACCTGCATGGGCCACCACAAAAACATGTCACGCCCCAGTCCCAAAAATACGTAGGACTAGGACACATAAGCTTGCCAGCCGATTGGATATGGCAACTCCAATATATGGAAACCAAATCCATACGTACGCTGTAGTATGAACATAAAATTCACAAGTGGTATAAACATATGTCACAAGTCACAGGGTACAATCTAAATCTCATCCATAGAAAATTAATATAAATGAATAACCAGCATCTATATAACTAGATCTCCATAAAAGTATCTAAGGATGATAGTTGGATGGAAACAAATCCACTACCAACTCGAATATAAGAAAAAATAAGATATAAGTACATCACAACAACACCATATAGGAATACCAGCTAACAATCACGGGCTCAAAGAGAGGACATCCACAAAACATATATATCCATCCAATCTGCGCTCTTGCAAATACTCAAGAACAGATACACCTGGCAGAGTACCAGGTCCTCAGAGGGACGTAACAAGATACAGAAAATATGAGCCAATTTGAATACAGTAAACATGCATATAATTTGAAAATAAATAAGTACGCTGTACAAGACCATCTATATGAATGCAAATGGGATAACTTTTTGAACGTATGGGCAAGGGTAGGCTACTCGATCTAATCCTCACAACTCATACGCTCGTCAGTGGACATCATCAGCCGACATACCTCTGGGGTAGCGACCCTCGGACTCCATCAATCGACATACCTCTCGGGTAGCGACCATCGAACACGACCCACCATAGTGCGTGCTAGTGACTACGGTGTTACCAGAGTGGTTAAAAGCCCATACGCCTAATAATTGTCCTCTATGATACCAAGTGTCAAGTGTGTGTCAACATATCTAATATATAGTAATGACTGAAAGGAACTACACATGCAATAAATAAATAGAACTGAAATAAATATACAGAAATATACTAAGCATGCAAAATACTGTAAGTAATTTGGCAAGGTATCTTGCCTGGCAAGAAAGCTGCAAAAATGTAATGTCCCGATGTCAACTCCAAGAGTCAGAAGCTACGACCACAGAATGGACATCTCCGGATGCTGAAATAAACATCACCAACGTTCCCAGAATAAGCAAAATAGCTAAAAAGCACATCTCTTTCGTCCAATTTGGACACAGGGGCAAAACGGTAATTTCGGATAAAAGTGGGGTCTACGTGTGGCCCACTTTGCACCAAAAAGCGTGTCGAGGGTAACAGTCTCTAAATGGGGCAAACTATAGTTCAAACAACTTTGAATGTCAATACGAACCCAACGGTATGTCCAAATGTGGATTCCGATGGGCCGAACACAATTTTGTCCAAAAAGTCAACTATGGGGCCCGCCAATTGGCAATTTGGTCAACCGTCTCAGAATTGCGTAAAAATTGGGTCACAGGACCAGCGTTAGCACGAGTCCAGTGGCGCAAGTTTTGTCGCAATCTGACAAGCGTGCACAAAATACGCGCGAGTTCCACAAAAGTTGTGACACGGGGTGTGTCCGCGGATACGGCCTGATTCCGGCGTGCACACGCGTCCGAATCAGTTTTCATGAATTTTTACGTGTCCGGTTATGCTGTGTGCACCGTTCGGTACACTTGGTACACGGTGGGGCGGTCCCGTTTGGCGGGGCGCACTCCGTTTTCCAACTTTTGGAAATCTGGAAAAAGTGGGTTCGCGAGATTTTGTGACGAATTTAATTCTGTCCACAACAGCTAATAATTTAGGGTTATTTAACAGAAAATAAACTAGGTCAAGTGTTCTACACATATCAAAAAGAATCACCGAATTCGGATCTTTGTGGTAGGAGATACGAACTCGGCAACATGGGTGATCACCGCAGTTTTCTACGATTCCAAAATTTGGTCTGCTCACGCCAACTTGGACGCTGTTTTTGCTTATGGGTACACGTTGTTCGAGGTCTGCTATTATACAAATATGGAAGAGGGTTAAGGGGTGAGTATACCGGTGAAGACGAAACGACGTTTGGTTGAGCGAGTCGACGGAAAATAACTCCGGAGCGAAGGTACCTCGTGTGGGAATCTACAGTGCGCGAGGTCGGGGTCGTCGGGATGGTTTGGACGGCCTGACGGGGTTCTCTGGCTGCGGTGGAGGCTCTAGATGAGAAGAGGGGATCTGGAGATTTTAGGTTAGGGTTTTATCAAATAATATATATATATATATATATATATATATATGAATAGGAATAGGAAAGAGAGGATTCGGTTTGGTTTGGGTTTGCCGCGTCGGGGGGGGGGGGGGGGGGGGGTCTTTGCTGGTTTGCTGGAAAGTGGGAATTAAAGGTGGGCGTGCTCTATTTGCTAAGGGGTCTAAGGAGTGGCTGTGGAATATATGTGGTAATGGATTTGCAAGTTGTTTGCTAAGTTATAGTAAGTTATTAGTAATAGTATTATTATTATTATTAGTTTATTGTTAATGGTTTATTAGTTTTGTTATTATTATTAGTTAATCATTATTTAATAATTATTTTCTTTTCTTTTCTTCTTCTTAAATATATATATATATACATATATATATATTTGTATATATATATATATATATATATATATACTCATAAGAAAATTTATAGATTAGAATAATGCACACCGTTAGGCTAACAACTGCTCAAGGGATCTTCTACATGGAATAAATTCTAAAAAATTCCTGATGGTCCCATAAATCCTCTAAGTGCCCCAACACCTAAAATAAAAATTACTAAAAATCTATTTCTCCTATTTAGCACATAATTACCATAATTAAATTATTAATTAATAAAAAAATAATAAATACGGTTTTTAGAAATAGGGGTTTTACATGTATAATATAGTTTGGGATGCTTTACTATTATATTTTAGCTGATCTTACATCTTTTATTATTCTTATTGTTCTCGTGATTAAGACATTAAGACACTAGGGTTTGTTACACCTAGGCTTGATTGTTGGTTTGTAGTAGTGACCCTTCATGTCTTACAGCTTTACCGTATATACGGAGTACCAGAGTGCTCTAAGTATACGTAGCTGGCCTTCTCAGTCCCTCTTTCGAGTATTCTAGTTTTGGGGCGAGACATGGTTTTAGTGGTGGCCCATGCAGGTCTTGTTTTTACAGATATGTGAGGGTTGTTGTTGTTGCTAGATGTCTCAATCCTAAACTATTTCCCTTGATCCCTAGTCATTTTTCTCTATCCCTGATTCTTGATCTGACTTCTTCTTATTCGTTGATCATCATGTTCTTCGATTGACTCATGTGTTCTTAACTTTCAGGGGCATTATTCCTGTTACTATCGTCCAGATGGATCAAGTGCAGCTCAAGGAGGGATAATATTCGGGAGCCCAGCATATTCCTGGAGATTAGCCTCAGCATTCAGGGGCAGAGTCTAGAGTAGATCCCAAGAAAGATCGGCCGGCACTATCAAACCAGCAGGCAGCCCCGGTGCAGCCATTGCACCCAGTTCAGCCCAAGCAGCCAGAGGGTGTCATCCAAGCCCTGATGGATGTCCTTCAAGGTTTTATGACAACCCAAAAGCACCAGAGTGACATACTCACTCAGTCGGTCCAGAAAGCATTAAAGCGAGGTGGTTCTCAGTTTCATAATTTTGCTACCAGTTTTAGGCATCTAGTTCTCCGTACTTTTATGGTACAGAGGACACAATTTCATTCGATGCTTTGCTGCAGGACAATGAGGCCATCTTCGAGGCAGCAGAGACTTCGGCTAGAGAGCGCGTAGCAGTAGTGGGGCTACAGTTGTTGGACTTGGATCATGAATGGTGGGCACCACATGAGGGTTCTCTCACAGCACCTATTCCATGGATAGTTTTTAGTGAGAGGTTCCTGGCAAGGTATTTTTATACGATGGCGCGTTACTGGCTTCAGCAAAGGTTTAACAACCTCAGGCAGGAGGGAATGACCGTCGACGATTACGCGATAGAGTTTGCGAGACTTAGTCGGTTTGCTCCTACTTTGGTAGAAGCCAAGTTTGAGAGGGCGAGAAAGTTCTAGCAGGGACTCCATTTAGAGATTATCTTAGTGGTGGAGTAGCATGAGTTTCAAACCTTTGACGATGTGAGGCGGACAGCCAGTAGGTATGAGTATACATCGCAGAGGAATACAGATAGAGTTGGGAGCCAGAATAGGCCTAATATTTTATAGGATCAGTATCCCATTCATCAGCACCAGCTCCAGCAGTTCGAGCCCTGACGATTGGATCCTCGAGGAGGACAGTATCATCTCAGCAGTCTTCCTAGATGCTCCCTCAGCAGAGGCAGTCATCTTCTTCTTTCCGTAGTTGTTTCCATTGTGGGACACCTGGGCATATAGTATCAAAGTGACGTAAGGCACAGGGATTATGCTTGATGTGTGGGGCATCAGACCACATGGTCGGAGCATGTCCTAGGAGGAACCAGATTGGATCATCATGAGCCCAGTCAGCAGTTCGGCCAGCAGTGTCGCAATACAGGACACCAGTACTGGTGCAGCAGCCGCAAATTCAGATGCCTTTACCTCCACCAGCTCAGGCATTCCAGCAGAGGCCGCAGTAGTATGCGCAGGCCCAGGCACATGCAAGACCTAGAGGTCAGCAACAGAGGGAACCGGCACCCAAAGGGAAGGGTTGAGCCTTTTTGCTATCGACGGAGGAGGCTTCGGTAACATGAGAGGTGGTAGCATGTACCATTCTCGTCCCCTTTTATTCAGCTTCAGCTTTTTTTGATTCTGGTGCATCGTATTTATTTATATCTGCACGCTTTATGACATGAGTTGGATTGGAGTCCGAATCTTTACCTGTAAGGTTGAATATACTAACTGGTAACGGTCTCGTGGGAGTATATAGAGTATATCCCTTGTATAGAGTTATAGTGTGTGGGAGAGAGTTTCTCGTGAGGCTGATAGAGTTTTTATGGGCGATTATGATGTCGTTCTTGGGATGGATTGGTTGAGTGTGAGACACACGATGATAGATTTCCATAGTAGAAAGGTTATATTTTATGTACCTGGTGGGGAGGAGTTCTCATTCTTAAGAGATGCAGTAGAGCCACCGGAGGTTATATTGATAATGGCAGAGACTGAGAAGGCACAGTTTCCCAGGGTAGTTTGTGAGTTTCCTGACGTATTTCCCGACGAGCTATCAGGTGTACCATCAGTTAGAGATATGGAGTTATACACTGATTTGTTCCTGGGAGCAGAGCTAGTTTCAGAGAGATTTTATAGGATGTCACCATATGAGTTGGAGATCTTGTACCGGATGATTGAGGAGTTGAGAGCCAAGGGATTCATTAAACCTAGTGCATTGCCTTGGGGAGCCCTGTTACTTCTTGTTAAAAAGAAGGATGGTTCATCACGTTTAGTTATTGATTATAGAATACTAAATGCGGCAACCATTAAGAACAAGTATCCATTGCGTAAGATAGATAACTTGTTTGATCAACTCAGTGGGGCAGCTTTATTTTCTAAGATCTATTTATGGTCTGGGTATCATCAAATCAGAGTCAGAAAGCAGGACATACCCAAGATGACATTCAGATCTAGATATGGTCATTGAGAGTTCCTAGTTATGCCATTTGGAGCGACCAATGCACCATCTATATTCATGTCTCTTATGAATAATATCTTCATACCATACCTAGACCAGTTTATGATTGTGTTTATTGATGATATCTTGGTCTATAGTCAGAGTGAGGAAGAGCATGAGCAGATCTTCGCGTAGTTCTTGAGATTTTTCGAAAGCAGCAGTTGTACAGAAAGTTCAGCAAGTATGAGTTCTAGCTTGATCGTATCTCATTCTTAGGATATATTATTTTTGGTGGAGGAGTCGAGGTGGATCCCAAGAAGGTGGAGGCTATTGAGAGTTGGCTAGTACCCCGTACATCTTCAGATGTGCGCAGATTCTGGGTCTAGTAGGCTACTACAGACGGTTTATGGCAGACTTTGCTAGGATCTCCGCACCCTTGACACGACTGACGTGTAAGGATGTGCGCTTTGAGTAGTCAGATGTTTGATAGACTTATTTTGAGAAGCTCAAATGGAGTTTGATTTTGGCTCCTATTATGACACTTCGAGTTGTTTGTGGTATTAAACGAAAGAACGAAGTGTATATAATACGAGGTTTTACATAAAACCCGCCTTCTTTGGCTTACAAACAAACTTGTACAATTTGATCCTACACAAGGATGTAGGAGAACAATTTATTTAATCTAGGTAAATATTACTATAGGTGTCTGATCTGCAGTCGATCACTTTAGCCCTTGGACCACACAATGATGAAGAAGTGCCATAGAAGACAGGAAGTAGCTTCGAAGGTTACAAAAGAGGGTGGATGCACGATGCCAAAGTCGTCGATCCCTACTCTTTGCCTGAGCTCCGGATTCTCTCTCTCTCTCTCTTGACCTCTGGTTCGATCTTTCTTGGAAGTTCGACCTTGGATCTAATATTGGTTTTCTTGACCAATTTTCGACCATGGATCTGATATTGGTTTTCTTGACCAATTTCCCGACCTTACGATTTGTCGACCTTGTTCCTCATTGATAGAGGTCTCTATTTATAGAGTTTTAGTGACAGTGACCACTCCGTCGGTATAAAAACCGAGGAGTGGAAATTACAGCACCCTTTTATACAACGGTTAAAATAACCAATGCCTGCGTATAGATGATCCTTTGAATGAGCGTGTGACGCGGGTCCAACTAAGGGACAAAATGCGTATAATCGCTATGAAGATCACGGCGTAGAAGCCACGTAGGTAGGTATCCCTTGTGTAGAAGATGTGGGCATAGAAGCCAATGTTTGTCACCATGGCGTAGAAGCCAAGCAGGCATAGAAGCTGAATAGGGGTAGAAGCCGAGCGGTCATAGAGGCCGAGTGGGCGTAGAAGCCGAGTGGTCGTAGAGGCCGAGTGGGCGTAGAAGCCAAATGGGCATAGAAGCCGAGTGAGCACAGGAGCTGAATGGGCGTAGAAGCCGCTGCGTACCGTGCCAGAGTGCTGATGTGGACGTCTTAGCCAGAATTATGGCTTTTGAAGATATAATCAAATCTCTTGCATTAAATGCCGAGATTTGCCACCATCCTATGCATTAAATACGGAGGCGTATTTTTGAAGGTCTGCAGCCCTTCTGTGCATCAGTCGCAGAGACGTGCCTTGAGAAACTGTCACCGCTCTGTACATTAGACGTAGAGACGTGCCTCGAGAAACTGTCACCGCTCTGTGCTTTAGACGTAGAGACGTGCCTCAAGAAACTGTCACCGCTCTGTGCTTTAGACGTAGAGACGTGCCTTGAGCCCCGTACGAAGTACAACTTTTGATGTGGCAGACGGTTTGTCTACTGCGGAGCGTAAATAGCTCATGTCTGCCTGTGTAAAACAAGGCAGCGTATCCCTTTGTGCACGTAAAAGCAGTTTACGTAAAGAAGATGGCGGTAAATGACAGCCTGGGTCGCAGTGCTGTGCCATCATTATAGCCGTCGTATGGGTAGCCGTGCAGTATCCCTTTGTCAGAAGTCCAGACGTCAGGTTCATTGCAGGATCTGACAGGTTCACTTCGGAGAACACGAAGCTTCCCTTGTACACTTTAATGCTATATTGAAAGCGGATGGGTTTTACGCCCAGGAGGCGACGAAGAACCCTGTTTTACGCTGAAGCATCCTGGACATACTGCACTTACACGGATGGTCCTTTGAGCTTTTAATATTTTATGCTGTGTTTAGCGGAAAAAGCTCTGTTGCACGCTTGATGGCTCTGAAGGCCTCTGTTTACGCTGCTCTGTATCAATATGCTGCGCAGAGCTTTCCAGCATATTTTTTATGCTTCTACAAGACCACCATCAAAGCTTTCAAATTCCTCGAAATTTGGAACGCTTTGAATGAAGCATGAACCGCTCCTCGTAACTCGAAACGTTTCTGAATGGAGCGTTAAAACGGTCAATACTGACTTTATGGCGAATTTATTGGAGATCGGTGTGATCTCTTTCGCCTATAAAAAGGCTGAGGGGTTAACCCGTTCTCCCCACATTTCTATCACCACGCAGAGATGATCGCCGGAGTTCGTCAGGCCGACCTGAGGAAGAAGAAGATCATGTTCTTCCAGCGTGTAAGGAGCCGAAGAAGACGACGTCTTCGAGCAAGTGTCCACTGCAACGATGGATCATAAAAGGATATCTTAGCCTCCCTTGCTCGGGATAATCAGTAACTTTGTATGGCGGTTCTTCGGGAGAGAGGAATAATCATATTTTACCACGCTGCTTGCAAGTGGCGCCTTCTCCCGTTACTGGTGGACGAGGGCAGGCAAAACTGGCTGCTGTCCAGGATTGAGTTGGATGGAATATGTCAACTCAATCGGTCACGACGCACGGAGCATGGGATCTGCATAATTTATGCAAGCCCCAACTCTGTATTCTCCCGCTGTTGATCATTGCCATGTCAGTCAGTTCGCTGGAACTGACTGACTGCTGGAGAAGATGGATGAAGAATTGAAGCCCATTGAGAACCTGTCAGAACAGCTTCTGGGCGATCTTCAGACGATGATGGGGAAATCCTTTGTAGACGGAGTTTCCCTCATATGTAATCATAAAAATGTAGAAAAATCCTTGTAGACTGGATTTCCCTCATATGTAATCATGACTTTAATCTTTAATAAAATCGTCTTCCTTCTTCATATGATTATCTTGCCATACGTTACTGTGAAGTCTGAATATGTGTAGCTTCGACACGTCTGATTCTTTACGCCGACTCTGTATAGAAAGAGTGCTAAGTCTAGTCTTTTACGCATAACAAATAGTCCATAGAACGCTGTTGAGCATTTTGAACATTTAGGACTGTCCTGCTGCTAGGACTGAGGAATCGCGTAGAGCTCTGAACTGTTGTTTTTTACTTCTGATGAACATAATTTTTGTTCAGACTTCGTCTTCAAGAATGATTTCTTGAAAAATCCCTTGGAACAGGGTCGAGGAATGGCTGTCAAACTGAGTTGTCATCTTGATAGATGAAATATTCGGACTGGAGTCTGGATGAACCTCCAATTGACCCGAGAAGAGTAATTTCTCAATGTTTGAACTCTGTATGTTTCGGGTACTTGGGATATTTTGAGGTCAAGAAAGAGTATCTTCTGTGTGAACTCCTATAGTAGACCGCTTTGAGAACTGTTCGGATATGCGGAAAGTCAGAGATCCGTAGTGTAGATGAGCTAAAAATCCTGAGTTCGTAGCCTATTGAGCGTAGAAAGCCATCGAGCGTGAAATCGTACATTTGTAGCTTCTGAGCGTGAAGTCGTAGGTTTGTAGCCTCTCAAGCATAAAAGCTACCGAGCACAAAGGCATCCGGGCGTAAAACCATAGACTGATAGCTTGCGAGCATAAAATCATAGATCTGTAGCTGTCGAGCGTAGAAAGCTTCTTAGCGTAGAACTGTAGATTTGTAGCCTCTGAAAAGAAAATTTCTCCGAGCGTGAAGTTGCGGATCTGTTGCTTCTGAGGGTAAACTAAATGCCACCGAGCGTGAGATCATCGATTTGGTATCTGCTGAGCATAAAGTCGTAGGTTTATAGCCTCTCGACCATAAAAGCTACTGAGCACAAAGGCATCCGGACCATAGACTCATAGCTTGCGAGCGTAAAACCGTAGATCTGTTGCTGTCGAACGTAGAAAGCTCCTTAGCGTAGGAACCGCTGACCTGCTTTTGCACGAAAAACTCTTCGAATTTGCTGACTGTCCGCCTTTCGAGAGTAATAGGCTGACGTAGGACCCAATCATAACCGAATATTAATTAGGAGATTTGGTTCGGGTTTCGAGGAGTCCGTCCGAGGATTCGAGGAGTCGACCCGAACTCTATATATATCCCAAGCTTTTGAGAGAAAAAACTTTTCATCCGTCTTCTGCGAAAGAGAGCCTTCGACTGTTTGAGTTTTTTTCTCTCGTTCTTTCTTCGAGCACTCCGAGTTTTCAGAAATGGTGCCGAAACAAATCTCCTCCACTAAGGGAAAGAGTATAGGTTCTTCTTCTCGTTCTTCTGCCCCAGCGCGAGAGTCTTCGGTCGGGCAAGGTGAACTTTCTTCTGAGCGAAGCATCCCGCCGACGAGTAGCGCACCCGGCCTTAGAGGTAGAGCCCTTGGGATGACAAAGAATGACAAAAAATCCTTCGCACACGTTGAACGTGACCGCGCTAGGTCATCTTATGTGCTCATAGCCTCTTTGAGGAAGATGACGCAAGGAGACATTTTCATCTTTTATGCCCACATTTCTAATGTGCTAGCGTAAAAACTCCATATTTTCGCAGTTTTGAGCATAAAAGCTCTGACTGCCGAAAACTTGGTGTATACTATAAAATTTTAGTTTTACGCTTGTGGATGGGACCTCTGGCGTAATAACTAGAATTTTGGCAGTCTGGCGTAAAGCACGGACTGTATACCGCCAATTACGCTTCTGGATGTGACTTCCGGCGTAAAATGACCAAATTTTGTACAGTCTTGGCGTAAAGCACAGACTGTCGTTTCTTGGTCTTTATGTTGCAAGATTTGTAATGACGTGTTTTTCTTGCACTTTTGCAGTTAACTTGCATGAGTCTCCACTGGCCGAGGTGATGGGTTCCGCTGCCGGGATGCTGCACTCAAACTATCTGGAGGATCTGTCCCACGTGACATTTTCTATCTCCGGACCCCAGTATCCTGAAGGAAGGGAGATCTTAATATCGGCTCAGGGCGAGAGGACGTTGCTGAACATGATTAACGGGGAGCCCCTGACGTACATAGACGGGGACCAGTACATAAAGCCGACTTTTCTCTTTGGGGACATGATTGACAAACAGTCCCAGACGAAGCCCAAGAGAGAACCCTGGGTTTTCCCCGCCGAGAGTGTGGTCTTGTATCTGCCAACGATGTCGAGAGATTATCCCATCTCGGCTTTCTCCCATGCGACACATTCCAGGAGGATGTCGTGGACGCTGACTCCCGATCTTCACGGCAAGCCAGGGAAGATCTTTCATCTGAAAGGAGCTGACCAGGGGTCGTTTGTCAGCCGCCCTTCCGGCGTTGTGGCGGTGTTCAGGGGACTGTGCCCGGGCAGCATCCCGAGTGAAGACAGTTCAGTGATCCAGCCGGTCCAATTGCCGACTTTCTGCAACAACTTCATAGGGCGAGGGGGGTACACCCCAAGGAGAATCCTCGGTGCAATGGGTGGATCACCCCAACAAACCTCCGATGGGCTTTCCTAGTTGACTGGGCCTTGAAGCATTTTCGGAGAGAGTTGGAGGGCATTGGACTGTATGCTGCTGTGAGTGCGATGAGTGTTGGGTTGCCTCCCAACCCTAACCTGTTTCTGGCACTGATGGAGCGATACATTCCGCTCACCGGGATCTTCGCCACTCCACTGGAGGAGTTGGGGTTGGCCCTCCATGAGATGGCAGTGATCTCGAGACTGCCGATGGGGGATACCCATATGAAGAGTATGTTCCCACCAACCGGGAGTTGGAGGACTCGGACCCTCGGGTTGTGGAGGTGTATCAGGAGCTGATGTGCCACTACTTCGCGTGCACCGCTTTTTATGATGAGCCTTCTGATTTGGCTCACACCACTAAGTGGACGTCCTACCTCTTCTTCCACCGGGCCAGGGCCGCCATGTCAGAAAAAGTTTCGGGGGGCAAGAATGAGCCCGTGAACTGTTTGGGCGTGCTCAGTGCCCAGGTCATCGAGGATCTTATGGAGGATGCTAAAGCTCCAGATCAGATTCTCAATGACGGGGTAGGAAAGTATCCGGAAGGCACTAAGGCCTACAGTTACTTAAGGTGCTGCCGCAGGCCTCTGTCTAAGGGAGCCCGGCTGGCTGGCTTTCTCTCCATATGGTTGCGTCGAGTCGTGGTGCCCGGCATCGCGTTCGCGGACCGTATTCATCGGAACATCCTGTGGCCTGCCGTGCGTCTGGAGTTCGGGGCAAGACTGGGCTTGCTCCCTGCCATGGTGTACCGTATACAGGCTGGTTTAAGAGCCATGACTAATGGGCTGCTTGTCGATGAAGCTCGGCATGATAGCTTTCCCAGGATAGAATTACCATACCTGTACTTGATAGGATGGTTAATTTTTCACAACCCCCGGGTGATGTCTCCCGGCCCTGGTAGTTTCTTGCTGAACTACAAGGACTCTCCCTGGAACGTGAACACAGTTTTAGACTGTCGGCTGGTGCTGAACCTCAGTCATTGCTGGAAGCTCCTCTGCACTGTCCCCTCTGTACATCGCAACCAATCAGGGATTAGGCTTGAGAATTTAGGTGGAGAGAAGACCAATCTTTCTCCGGAAGCTTTTAATTGGCTGGTCTGTATTAGACCCTCCCATTTGCTGTACAGAAGCGAAGATCATTGCTTCTTCGAGCCCTACTTGCCCAGTCGGTTTGCTAGGCAGTTTGGGTACGATCAGTTGCACGTAGGCAATGCCGTCACCAGCTTCAGGTCCAGGGGCGGACTCATTGATGGAGCCAGAGGATGGCAATATTTTATCATGGGTTGCACGGGAGCAATCTTTATCGTGCCGGTCGTCATACTCTCCACGGAGTTGCGCATCCTCCATTCGTATGCCCAGTTCTACGTGGCGATCAACACCTTCCATCGCAATTTTGACATGCGTGGAAGCTTTAGGGTGCCTTCTCCCAAGCCCGGAGGAAGAGTCGAAGTCCCCTCGGTTTCTTCTGACGAGGGTGAGGAGTTCGTCACTCCGGATGAGCCTCTGGTGTCGGTGCCGAGGTGTGAAGTGCCTCCGCCTGCGGGAGCTTTGGTAGTCTCTGGGAAGCGAAGGGCTCTTGCTCCCAAGGAGGATTCTCTTCGTAAGAGGAGGAAGGAGACGGTTGCTCGTCCTCTTCGCATTCTTGGTATTGAGGCTCCTAGAGAGGATCCTGCTGTCTCTCCTGTTGGGGATGTCTCTTTGATTGGAGGTTCCTCGCCTTTCGGAGAGGGACCCTCAGTTTTGGCTGGCGGTGCCGGAGAACCCCTGCTTGAGTTTGCCGTTGCTGCCACCGCCTCCGGTAGTGGAACGAAATCGCCTGCGTGGCCGAGGCAAATGAGAGAATATTTCCCTAGACCAGCAACGGATGAAACTCCTGCCATGTCTGTGAGCATGCCTAGCGAGATTCCAGCTGACGAACCTCGACTGCGTCTTGGTGAAGGCTCGGTAGAGCACCTGGCGATGTCGGTGGGCCCACCCCCTTCTCCAGGTATGACAGTTCGTATTGCGTCATTAAGGCATGATTTAGCTACATCGGCTGCAGATGCGACATATATACTGTTGGCTACGGGTAAATGTCATCTTTATGTCTCCTCTTAGAAAGATTACCATCATATTGATATCAACTTTCTTGTCCTCTTCTCAGGGGACGGCGTCCACGGGGAGTATAGCGTTGAAGCGCCTTTTGGCTCTGCTCGGGCTCCTGGCGATGATACGGAGGCGCCCGACTTCGAGGAGGAAATATCTTCGAGGGCTAGCTCGCCCGGAGTGGTTTCGTCATCTCAAGAGGAGGACGAACCCGTTATCGTGACCTCGCCTCTCGCGAGTATGCCGATGACTTCGACCGTCATTGTCGCACCTCCTTCGGTCGCACCACCCGTCGAGGCGGCGGTTGTGGCCACCTCGTCTGCAATCATTCCTGGAGGGGGACTCGCCAATATTGCGGCCACTCCTGGCATCCAATCGGATCTAGTTGCGCTGACCGAGCAATATACCAGCCTCTTTTACACCAGTTTGAAAACGCTTATATCAATGGTGTTGGCGAAGAATCTAGACTTCGAGCGTCTGAAGAAGGCTTCTCAGTTTTCGATTGGGGCGGTCAGGGAGTTCGGCGATTCTGGGGTAGCTGACGCCCTGTAGGCGATGGTTAATGGTTTGGAGCAACCTATTAACGAATACTTGCAGCTGGGTCGCGGCAGCCTTGAAGCTGAGGTCCAGGCCAGATACGACCTCATGACTGCGCGGCTTACTAAACAGTTGGAAAGCCTAGATAACTCCATCAAAGCACATAAGCTGGAGATGGATGAAAGAGAAGCTGTTGTGGCGAAGGCTCTTGCTCTTCAGACGAAGTGCCAATCCGAGCATGAAGAAAACGTAGCGAGGGCCCGCAAGTTGAAGGAAAAACTTGCTCTGGCAGAGGAGTGGGCTTCTCAGTCATTGGCAGGTCTAGATGTAGCGACTGGTCGACTGAGCACAACACGTCGGGATCTGGAGCGTGCAGAAGCTGCCCGTGCTAGCTCTCTTCGGGCAAGGGCCGAGCTGTCCTTTATGAGCAATCCCGAGGCACGGCTGGAGCGGGCCCACGCTGATGCCTTGGTTTCCAGGAATGAGAGGATAGCTGCACTGGTACAGCTGATTCGCGATCTGACTGCTCCCCCACAATGATGTACCCTTTCTTCTTTTTGCTTCCCAAATATAATTTTGCTCTTTTTGGGAATAAATAAAAGTGAATCTTTTTTGACTCTGTAGACCCATCATTTCGGAATATAAATGACAGGTTTGGGCGAGAGTGATATCAGAGGTAGTATGGACGTGATAGACTCTCGATAAACTTTTAGCAGGACATATCTATTCAGAGGTCATACAGACATGATAGAATATGCTTTGGTAGGATATATCTATTCATAGGTCATACGGACATGATAGAATATGCTTTGACTAAAGTTTGTAGACAAGACGCTGTTAGAGGTAATA
This sequence comes from Iris macrosiphon, assembly GCA_036927795.1. NCBI lineage: Eukaryota > Viridiplantae > Streptophyta > Magnoliopsida > Asparagales > Iridaceae > Iris > Iris macrosiphon. The sequence continues at coordinate 98,370,739 of JAYESA010000015.1, read as the reverse complement.
TGGACGTGATAGGTATCGTATTTTCCAAATTAGTCGGACATATCTATTCAGAGGTTATATGGACATGATAGAATATGACCCAACTAGTTTTATTTTGGAAGTAGTTTTGTCAGAATTGAGATTCTCGCTATATTCCACTTGAGTAGAGGAGGTTAAGCATAGTACATTTTCAGGAATTTACCATTGATAGGAGCCATTAACAGGTCTCCATTAGGCTGGGCTAACCTGTAAGCGCCGTTTGAGAACGTTGTCTCGATCACATAAGGGCCTTCCCACTTGGGCTGGAATTTGCCTTTACTCCTGTGAGTAAGGATCATCGGCCTTCTTACGGCTAAAACTAGCTCGCCAATTTTGAACACTCTTTCATTTACTTTATAATTGAAAGCTCTGGAAATGCGTGCTTGGTAGAGCACGATGCATTGTTGAGCTTGGAGGCATTTCTTGTCTAATCCTTCTAGCTCTTGAAGCCTTAACATGTCATTCTTTTCTTGAGTCAGCTCATTAGTCACGGCTATCCTGAGTGACGGGATCTGGATTTCAATGGGGAGAACTGCTTCGCTCCCGTAGACCAGTGAAAATAGGGTACAATCTGTCGGTGTTCGTACCGTTGTGCGGTATACCCAGAGACATTCGCCCAGCTTCTCATTCCAATCTCTTTTGTTTGAAGAGACGAACTTCTTCAAGAGTTTGATAATGGTTTTGTTGAAAGCTTCCGCCAAACCATTAGCAGCTAGATAATATGTCGTAGAGGCAATATTATGTATCCGATTTTTATCGCAAAATCGATGAAACGCTTGGCTGATAAACTGAGGCCCATTGTCATGGATTATCCTTCGGGGAATCCCAAAGCGATAAATGACGTGATGCTTGATGAAGCTGATCACATTAGACGCCTTTACCTCAGCAAGAGGGATCGCCTCTGCCCATTTGGAGAAGTAATCCGTGATGGCCAGTATGAACCGGTGATCTCTGGAAGAAGACGGGTGAATAGGACCAATGATATCCATACCCCATGCTTCGAAAGGCCATGATGCAACCGTAGGATGTAGATATTCAGACGGTTGATGTATGAAGTCTGCATGAACCTGACAGGCTCTGCATTGTCTTGCATAGTTGATCGCGTCTGCGATCAGAGTGGGCCAGTAATAGCCCATTCTTCTGATACGATCCTGTAGCTTAGGTCCGGGCTGATGTGCTCCGTATACGCCGTAGTGAGCTTCCCGGATAATCTGCTGTGCTTCGTCGTCAGAGAGACATCTCAATAGTAGTCCGTCGTAGGTCCGACGATATAGGCATTGTGAAGATGTATCGAAGTAGAAGCGTAATGATCGTCTTTTGACGGATACTGCTTCTTTGGGATCCTCCGGCAAGATTCCGTATGCGACGAAATCTATGAAAGGACTTCTCCAGTCTCTTCTAGGGGGATCTGTGTTCACAGCGTAGCTGCGTTCTATGTGAAAGTTGTTCTTCACACAGAATAAATCTCTGTTACGAAGGATTACCGAATTTTGCCTTCTTATAGGAGTGGCTAAATCTGCAGCTAGACTGGCTAGGGCATCAGCTTCCAGATTCTGAGATCGAGGTACATGCTCTAGGAAGAACCCTTTGAATGTCATGGCTATCTCGATCGTTGTTTGGTGATAGGGGATGAGGTCTGGATTCCGGACTTCATATATTCCTCTGACTTGATTGACGATAAGCAGAGAATCACCGAAAGCTTCCAGCTTCAGCTTCGATGGCGTCCATCATATCCGGGCGGAACCGGTGTTGGTGCTGCTTCACAGGCTTCGAGTCGGTCAATATGTTGAGTTTGTGAGTAGCCACCTTTGGGTCAAGGCCCGGCATGTCCTCATAATCCCATGCAAAGACGTCGATATACTCTTTTATCAGCTGGATAACTTCTTCCCTTTCAGTTGGGGAAAGATTGTTACTGATAAATATCGGCTTTGGCGAAAGTTCACCCCCAACATCAACCTGGATAACTTCATCTTTGGTGGGAGGTTCCCTTTGCTCGAAGCAGAATTCCCACTGCGTATCCATTCGTTGGGCCCAAGAGTCATTCTCAAACAGTTCAGATTCTTGTTCGTCTGATTCGAAGGAATCTGTCACTACCATATTCACTGATAATATTTGTTCGAGAGCATCAGGTGAGTCAGAGGGCGACGAGCCATTCTGAGAAGAGGAGAAGATATCCTCGTCCGACTTAGAGGAGGTAGCATACCCCAACCCGAAATAAGTTCGTTGATAGTAGGGGTCACCGTGCAGCGGCGTTCGTCTACCTCTTCCGTAGTTGAGGCCTGGCTTCCGCTTCAAGTCGTAGCCCATGTTTTGCATGATCCTCAACGCTTGCAGGCTGTATCGGTGAACTTGCATTTTTTCAGCATCGTCATTGAAAGAATCTTCCTGGATAGCCGGTTGATTGCGCATGCGGCCGAAGACTATTGAACTTTGGCTGCTGCAGATAGGTGGGACAATGAAGATAGAATCCTCATGTGGTCCATACGTCGTGACGACGTTGGATGATGACGCTACTTCCCAGACATACGGACGGTAGGAGTTCATAACTTCCAAGAAGTTTCGTGGTATGGGTTCCACCTCGTCACGGGGAGTGGATTCCTGATTTGGAATTTGAGCGTCAATATACTAGAAAAGAGGATGTTTATTATCATCTGGAACTCCATTCTTGGTTGCATTTACATCGGTCGGCTGCCTGTTGCGTCGAAGGTTGATGACCAAGGGTGGAGGCTTCTGGTTCAAAGTGATCACTAGAGGACCACTCCCTTTTTCTGACTTGGTCTTGTTCAGGTGAATAGCCATAGGATTCGTGGCTTTTGGATGAGTGGTTCGTCCTTTCACTCTGATTGATAGCGGTAGTGCGACAGAGGGTTCTTCTGGCTCCCGGTGGGATTCCTTCTCTGCCTCGCCCGACACTTCTCCCGTGTGGTCTTGAGAGTACAACACAGCATCGGAATAGTAGGATTCTACTCCTTTAAACGGGTTTAGGTTAGCAACCTCCGTTTGTACTGTTTCTTGGGGGTCTACATATTTAAGACATTGATGTAGAGTTGAAGGAACGATGTTGTGGTCGTGGATCCACGATCTTTCTAGCAAAATATTGTAGGACACCTCTGAATCGATGACATAACATGTGGCCACCGATCTGAGGTTGCCAATCTGGATTCTTAGGCTAATTTTTCCCAACGGCTTACTTCTTCCGGCGTTGAAACCCACGATTGTAGTGGAGGTATAAGCCAATTCGCTGGTAGGAATCCTCAGCGGTCTGAGCAGACTGTGAGGGATGATACTGATCGACGATCCCGAATCTATGTGAATCCGGTCGACCTCCATGGAACCGACGTACCCGGTGTAATAGAGGGGCCTGTCATGCCTGTTATATTTTAACAGCATGTCGTCTTGAGTGAAAGTGATATTTGGGACCACTTCCATTACACTGTGGCATTGAGGATATGCCACTGGTTTTTCGTCGGGGGACTTGAGCTGGGTCAAGCATGCCTCCGCTTGCATCAGTGCTTCACCCAGGGCTAGATTAGTGTCATGGGAAAGCCTGAGTAGCTCGAAGATGGACAACCTGGCTGGTGTATTAGCTAGTTGGGCCAGTATGTCGAAGTTGTATGGCTTCTCTAAACCTTTGTTTGGAATGTTTTTCACAGGTTTATCAAAGCGCACTTCTCTTTGCTTTCCCTTGTCCACCAGAGTTGGTTTTGAAGGACCGGCATCTGGTACGATGGGGCCTGGTCCTGAAGGTTTGGCAGCTGAAGCGTCCGTCGGTGCATCTTCCTGACTTGCTCCGTAGTCGTTGAGGTAGGCTTTCCTTGAACGGGTTGCAGCAAATACCTCATCTTCGTCTGATGGCGAAGAAGTTGCGACCATATGGCATGGTTTGCATTTGGAGCTCTTTCTAGACGTAGCCTTAGTAGCTTTAGTCTCCTCCTCGAGCTCTGACACCAAATTCGGATGAACCCACATAAACTCGCCCTGCCGGGTGGTAAGGGGTACCAGGTCATGATTTTGACCCCTAGCTGGAGGGAGATTGACGATGTTCATCGTGGTCCGGGAAATGGGTGTGACACCGTCCGAGACTTCTTGGGAAGGCAGATTGCCCAACCGCAGAGAGATCATGTTGGCTGTGACCGTCTTCTCGGTGTTGTGCATAGTGATGGCCTTAGCATCGATCAAACCCTGGATCTTCCTTTTCAGTATGTAACACGCCTTTGTCGGGTGGTGCACGTATCTGTAGAAGATGCAGTATTTGGGGTCGTTAGTACTGCCGACTTCTTGGGGCTGCCTCAACTCCGGAAGGGTGATCTTGCCACTTTTGATGAGACACTCGAATATACTTGGGATATCATTGTCGTCGAAAGAGTAGACTTCGACGGGCCAGGAAGTCCCGAGTCTCGCTTATGCGGTTGCCGCAGTCTTTTGTCTGGCCGTATTGATCGCCAGAGCTTCTTTTCCTTTGGAGCTGCGAGGATGGTCGCTGCTGGGAGATGACCTCTTGCCTCTGTCAGAGGCGGAGATCATGATGCCATTGTCGCGCGCCTTGCGACTGTTGTCTTCGGCGGCTACTGTCGAGATGATGAACGAGGGCCAATCATGGAACTGATTTGGTCCTGTAAACACCGATACTACGGGAAGGAGGTTCTTCCTGCAAATGTCTACTAACGCAGAGTCTGGAACTCCTGGAGGCATCTGTAAGGTGGCCTGACGAAAATGTTCGACGAAGGTACGAACGTCCTCCTTTTCCCTCTGCTTGACTTCGATGAGAGAGGACATAGACATGTCCATTCCTCCCTCGTAGAATCGCGTGAAGAATAAAGCTTTGAAGTCCTCGAAGGAAGTAATGCAGTTGTCCGCCAATCTACAGTACCACTGATAGGCTACTCCTGAGAGGCAGCCTTTGAACACCCGGGTGAGGAGGGCATCGTTCCCTTGTAGCAACACTGTCATCATACTGAAATAGTTCATGTACTGACTTGGTGATGTTTTTCCCTCGAACAGAGCCATAGTCTGAGGTTTGTACCTCGGAAGGAAAGGGACCTCTTTCCAGATAGCTGGGTAAGGCTGGTTGATTCCCAGTTTCTTGAGCTGATCTTTGTGCTTCAAGGCGTCAAACTGGGCTTTCAACTCCCGTACTGCCTGCATCGGATTTTCAGTTGGAAGCGGGACTACGGTGTAGGGCGGAGTTGGTTGTATCGTAACTCCAACGGGAGGTAATATATTCTCTGAGTGAGGAAGCGGAGGAACTGCTGACTCTTGATCTAGAGTAGGCTCTTGGCTCGGGTTGGATGGTAGTAAGTCCACCCCTACACCTATCTGAGTTGGTGGGACTGATGCTTGAGCCATGGCAGTTGCGTGCTGAGTTAGCATCATCTGGTGCAGGTTCTCCATTATGGATTGTATTTGTTTCAGAGATGTCTCCAGTATAGTGATACGTTGTTCCGCGTTTCCTGACGGCGAAGCTTCCTCGCGTTCATCTTCAACGGCATAAACTCCCATTTCCCTAGACATCATTGAAGGATTAGTATAGGTCGCTGCAGAAGTCGACTCTATACTCTCAGCATCTGATCCGGGAGACTGGCGACCCCCAACGTCAGAATCAGACGAGTACAAAGCTGGTTGCTGTGACCTTGCACGGGTATTTTGGAATACCCCACCTTCAGCGTTCCTGAGGAGGTCTTCGAATCTCCTTCGGCTCGGAGGCCTAGAGGGATGACGCCTTGAGCTTGACCCTCCTCTAGGTATGTGTGAAGCCATGTTCACGGATGCATGCGCGGGCTCTTCTTCCTAGAAAGACAGAGAGTAGCTCAACCGGTCGAAAACTGACCGTTTTGCTTTAGAACAGCAGTAGTCAATCACAATCTTATGACTATTACAACATTGCTCGCCAGGGGACATAATAGACATGTTGGAAGGTCCCCTCTTCTTACACTTTTGGATTAGATATTTGCGCAAGTCAGGAGGAGTAGAAGAAGAAGACGACGGCTTGTTCCTTCTGTTCCCATCAGTGGGCATGCGGAGATTGGGCACCATGGTTTTCCCTGTGCCACCTGTTTACAACAGGTTGGCCATTTGGGTGGCGGATAATCCCCGGGGAGGGTGTCTTTCCGCAACCTGAGCTTGCTTTACGCCGTGGGACTTCGCCTGGCGTAATTTGGAGATCTGCTCAGACTGGCGTAAAGCTGAAGAGGTTCTCAGTCGACCATCGGCTTTCCGCGTAATCCGGAGGGTAGGCAGATTGCTTCCTCGCTGGCATAAAGGCCGAGAAGTTGAGTACTCTGCCGCTTGCTTTCCCTTGTGGAGATCACAACGCTCATCTGGTTCCCCGTAGAGGTCAAATGTTATCTTGCGCACGGAGCATGATTTGTACTTCCAATTTGGCGCTGAGGCATCATCAGAAGTTTTGTCTGTACCGCGCGTAGCGGGAGACTGGTTTCTACGCGTAGAGCACAGTGGATACTTTTGGGTTAGCGCTGAGGCTTTACCCGAAGTTTTGTCTGTACCGCGCATAGCGGGAGACTGGTTTCTACGCGTAGAGCACAGTGGATACTTCTGGGTTAGCGCTGAGGCTTTGCCCAAAGTTTCGTCTGTACCATGCGTAGCGGGAGACTAAATTTTACGTACAGGGCACAGAGGGAGCAATGCTACAACCTCATTGGTTGGAGAGATCGGAGAGTCCACAGGATTGGTAGAGGAGGTCTTGGGCATCCAGACCTTGCGCAGCTTCCTATTGTCTTAGACGGAGAGAGGGTGAGAGCTACCCCCGGTTCGAAGCATATCTTCATAGGCAGACTGGTCGAATTGGATGACCAGTGTCTTCTTCACGGTTTCTACAGATACCGCATCATGTTGAGCAATTACTTTCTCATTAGAAGAGAAAGATGTCCCCAGCAGAGTCGCCATCTTGTTTGTAGTATTAAATGAAAGAACGAAGTGTATATAATATGAGGTTTTACACAAAACCTGCCTTCTTTGGTTTACAAACAAACTTGTACAATTTGATCCTACACGAGGATGTGGGAGTATAATTTATTTAATCTGGGTAAATATTGCTATAGGTTTCTGATCTGCAGTCGATCACTTTAGCCCTTGGACCACACGATGATGAAGAAGTGCCGTAGAAGACAGGAAGCAGCTTTAAAGGTTGCAAAAGAGGGTGGATGCACGATGCCAAAGTCGTCGATCCCTACTCTTTGCCTGAGCTCCGGATTCTCTCTCTCTCTCTCTCTCTCTCTTGACCTCTGGTTCGATCTTTCTTGGAAGTTCGACCTTGGATCTGATATTGGTTTTCTTGACCAATTTTCGACCGTGGACCTGATATTGGTTTTCTTGACCAATTTCCTGACCTTGCGATTTGTCGACCTTGTTCCTCATTGATAGAGGTCTCTATTTATAGAGTTTTAGTGACAGTGACCACTCCGTCGGTATAGAAACCGAGGAGTGGAAAGTACAACACCCTTTTACACAACGGTTAAAATAACCAATCCCTGCGTATAGATGATCCTTTGAATGAGCGTGTGACGCGGGTCCAACTAAGGGACAAAACGCGTATAATCGCTACGAAGATCATGGCGTAGAAGCCACATAGGTAGGTATCCCTTGTGTAGAAGAGGTGGGCGTAGAAGCCAATGTCTGTCACCATGGCGTAGAAGTCAAGCAGGCATAGAAGCCGAATAGGCGTAGAAGCCGAGCGGTCATAGAGGCCGAGTGGGCGTAGAAGCCGAGTGGTCGTAGAGGCCGAGTGGGCGTAGAAGCCAAATGGACGTAGAAGCCGAGTGAGCACAGAAGCTGAATGGGCGTAGAAGCCGCTGCGTACCGTGCCTGAGTACTGATTTGGACGTCTTAGCCGGAATTACGGCTTTTGAAGATATAATCAAATCTCTTGCATTAAATGCCGAGATTTGCCACCATCCTGTGCATTAAATGCGGAGGCATGTTTTTGAAGATCTGCAGCCCTTCTGTGCATCAGTCACAGAGACGTGCCTTGAGAAACTGTCACCGCTCTGTGCATTAGACGTAGAGACGTGCCTCGAGAAACTGTCACCGCTCTGTGCTTTAGACGTAGAGACGTGCCTCGAGAAACTGTCACCGCTCTGTACTTTAGACGTAGAGACGTGCCTTGAGCCCCGTACGAAGTGCAGCTTTTGATGTGGCATGCGGTTTGTCTACTGCGGAGCATAAATAGCTCATGTCTGCCTGTGTAAAACAAGGCAGCGTATCCCTTTGTGCACGTAAAAGCAGTTTACGCAAAGGAGATGGCAGTAAATGACAGCCTGGGTCGCAGTGCTGTGCCATCATTATAGCCGTTGTCTGGATAGTCGTGCAGTATCCCTTTGTCAAAAGTCCAGACGTCAGGTTTATTGCAGGATCTGACAGGTTCACTTCGGAGAACGCGAAGCTTCCCTTGTACACTTTAATGCTATATTGAAAGCGGATGGGTTTTACGCCCAGGAGGCGACGAAGAACCCTGTTTTACGCTGAAGCATCCTGGACATACTTCACTTACATGGATGGTCCTTTGAGCTTTTAATATTTCACGCTGTGTTTAGCGGAAAAATCTCTGTTGCACGCTTGATGGCTCTGAAGGCCTCTGTTTACGCTGCTCTGCATCAATATGCTGCGTAGAGCTTCCCAGCGTATTTTTTATGCTTCTACACCAGTGGGACCAAGTATTATGGTGCTTCAAGAATGGAACTAGGGTATGTCCTTATGCAGCATGGCAGAGTGATAGATTATACATCTCAGCAGCTTAGAGACTATGAGAAGAGTTATCCGATGCATGATCTTGAGTTTGAAGCAGTAATATTTGCACTCAAGATCTGGAGGCATTACCTATATGGTGATCGAGTAGAGATCTTCACAGACCATAAGAGCTTGAGGTATATGCTCACACAGAAGAAACTCAACATGCGTCAGAGGAGGTGGCTCGAGTTATTATCGGACTACGATCTTGACCTTCAGTATCATCCAGGAAAGACCAATGTCGTAGCAGACGTATTTAGCAAGAGATGAGGATCTTATTTCTTGATAGAGCAGAGCCATATTTTTGAGGGTCTGTAGGAGGTGGGTATTGAGGTAGTATTACCTGATGATATCAGTTTTATGGTGAGTCTGCAGGTTCAGTCTTCTATAGCTGAGAGGATCAGAGCAGAGCAGACTAGTGATGTTAGGCTTCAATAGCTTAGAACAGAGTGTGAGTCAGGACGCAGACCAGAGTTGAGCATTCATGAGGATGGGACTCTCCGGTTTGGGAGTCGACTTTGTGTGCTGTCTGACCCACACCCGATGTAAGGGTACAAGTCAGAAATAACACCCAGCCTACGCCACAGAATCGGCGGTAGAACGATGTTTGGGTAATCTATCTAACAATATAATAAGCCACCAATAATATCAATATACTCAATCACAGATCTAAGATGGAGAATAGCACGAATATGATAAAATAATAGAATAGTTACATACAACTTATGAGTCAAATAATAACATCAATGAGTCTGAAAAAATACTAAACAATAAGCTAGAGACAAATCTAGTACAAAAAAATATTAAGAAGCTACAAGTCCCGGGTCTTCTATCTCAGTCGGGATAAGTCCCTCCTGAACCAGGGTCTCTGACTCTAAGTCCACAACATCCTGAGGTCCGTAATGTGTAGGGTACCACTCATCAGTGTCATCTGGGAAAAATATATTCAGTCAGGAAAGGAGCAGAGTACATCTCTAGGAACAGTTATAATCAATGATAAAAACTATATAACAGTAAATAGATGTGAATATACAAGATGCAACAATAGATATAAGAGATATACAATAAAGGAAATACTGTAAGTAAATACAAGAATGAAAAATATAACAATGAACAAGAATACTAATGACTAAGTGTATGAGTACTAGCTTTAACATGTGATCGGCTTGGAAACTTGCACAAGAGTAAAAGGCCTAGTTAATCATACGTACGGTGTATGATCAACACTCATAAGGAATAAGACATACACAAAGAGGGTATGATCACATATCTACACTAAAATACTCTCCACCCTCGACTGGTATAGGGGATCTAACCATGGTACCCTAGGGCAGGGAATTCTCCAGGAAGATAGCAACTCTCTCCGAGAATTAGTGTATGTACATGTACAAGATAAACAATGAAATAAGGCTTGCACAAGATATACAATATACCAAGGAATAACATCTCATGACGAGATCCGGATATACCAATCCGTGTAACCATCGTGTCAAGAAATCATGGATATCTGCACTAGATACAATGAACATAGAGGATATAATAAATGAGAAACTATTAGAGAATGTACTCGCCTGACGTCCGGTGAATATTCTTACAGATGTCTGATACGGTGCCTCGAAGACCTAGATATGAAATATAACATCAATACAAGGTTTCAAAATAAAAATAAGTTAAACTAGTCAACTTCTAGGTCAAAGAGCCTTTTCTAAGTCAAAGGATTCAAACTAGGTCAACTCTAAGTCTAACCGGTCAAACTTGGTCAAACTACCTATTTCTAGGTTGCATGAGTCTATCTCAAAGATGTTAGGTTCATCCACTTATGAACTAGGCCAAACAAATTAGATCTAGGATACTAAGATATCGTATCTTAGGATACGCAAACAAAAGATATTAATATCATATATGCATATTCAATCAATAATATATATACTAATCCTAACTATCAAAAGATATGTGGATACCTTGTCTTTGAACCAACTCAATATCGCACCACTAAATACTCATCTTAATACCCAAACCCCGAATACCTTGAATATCCTCAATACCTTGGCATTTACCTTGGTATCTCAAGGTAAATGTGAAACCTCACTCATAGCTCACTACCCAACATTAACTATATGCTAAACAACTAACTACTAAAATATATAATATACTAAAGTATAGATACCAACTATGATATATATATATATATATATTTACCCATACCAACATATACCTACTAACTGCAAATTAATACATATGTTACATGCATACATATATAACTTAGAGATACATAAGATATATATAGATATATAGATATCTAACTACTACTAACTAGCTAGCTATTAACTTATCTATACTAACAAATAACTAACCAACTGATCTTACCTCCCTGTTACTGCTGGAGTTCAGCTAGTGTAGTTGTTGCTGCTCCGGGATTCACATTGCTGCTGCTGCTGCTCTTCACATTGCTGCTGCTGCAGGTCTTCACATTGCTGCTGCTGTTTCTCTTCACATTGTTGCTGCTGCTGCTCTTTACATTGCTGTTGCTGCTGCTGCAGGTCTTCACATTGCTGCTGCTGCTATTCTTCACATTGCGGCTGCTGTTGCATTGTGCAACTGATTGCACACTGCCGAGCTTAGTCTCTCCTCATCACACACACACCCCTTCAAGCACACCTATGCATATACCTCTCCAACCACTATCTAAAAACATAGATATATAATCACTTTCACTAGTAGCTAGAATATATATCTATATATATTCTCAATCTATATCCAGATTCATCACATATACATGTACCTATATGCACACACTTATTCTCCCTCATATCACATATATATAATACCCCTCTCAACTTATACATATATACATAAATACATCTATATAAAAAGACCTAAATATAGATATGTACATATACCTATGCACTACTAGATATAGTATCCTATACATATATATATATAGCATCACATACACGTATACATATATATATTTAACATACAAGTATTTATATACATAACTTATTCAAGTATATATATATGTATAGGATACTATACATATATATGTATACCTAACTTATTGAGTAGCTAGAATATATATACCTATGCACAAAAATACTAAACAATAAGCTAGAGACAAATCTAGTACAAAAAATATTAATAAGCTACAAGTCCCGGGTCTTCTATCTCAGTCGGGATAAGTTCCTCCTGAACCAGGGTCTCTGACTCTAAGCCCATATATATATATATATATATATATATATATATATATATATATATATATATATATATATATATATACAACACATAGGTATATAGATACTTGATACACTAGCACATATGTATACATAATATATATATATATATATATATATATATATATATATATATATATACAAATGCATATGAATACATCTACTACAATAGTTATGAACAATAGAAATTGGATCTAGAAATGAAATACAACAAACACGTGGAGTGCATCGCAACTGTATCACACTAGATCTATGATAAGCTTGCGACACGAGTCCACCACACAACGAAACATACCCCGAAGGACACGAGCAAGTCTAAAATATTATTTATGAATAATACGAAGAGTCAAACATATATCTACGTGTCCGTGTCAAAATATGACATGCACAAAGCCCCGTATCGGAGGAAAAACCCCCAAATTAACACGTATCACCAAATTATTGGTATACGACTTACACGTACCCAATTATGGATACGACACTAGCCACAAATATATAAACATATGCCAATTTGATCTACAAACACAATAAGTGTCAATTTCGAAATTCCTCCAAAATTGACACAAAATGCACCATAACTTTCTCAATATGCCTCATATGAACTCATTTCCAATTCCTATGGGTAGCCTATGCATATAAGTTGATTTCTCATAGTTAATTCTCAGATTTAGAACCTAATTGAAGGGAAAAAACTAAATTGTACCTATTGGAAGATGGATTCCCAATGCAACCTCCAAATATGATAAAATTGACCTTCAACTTGTAGATCCTTGCTCCTCTTTGTAGATTCTTACTTCCTCCTTCTAGATCCTTGCTCCACTAGCCTCCAATAGTGATTTGGGAAGGAATTAGGATAAAATTTGGTAGAGAATTGATGTAGGAATGAAGAAATTTGGTTGAAGGAAATTCTAGATCTAGATTTGAAATGAAAAGAGGAGAGAGAAACTTTTCCCCCTCTTTAAGTAGGCCGGCCCCCTTGCCCCTTCCTCAAGCTACTATGTAATGTCCTTTATACCCCTTGGGGCCTCTCATGAAGAAATAATTAAGGAGGGAAGGTTCTAGTCTAATGGTTTAATTAAACTAATTATCCTCCTAATCAATGGGCTTCTAGTTGGTCTCAATTCTAACAATTAATACATGTTGGTCCATGAGTCTAAACTAAAGTAGTTAGGTCCACTAACACAAGTCCAACATAATAAACTAATATCTAATAATAATTAAATAATACAACAATAGTTATACAACATGCACATAATTTAATTAATTATAAAATTACCAAAATACTCTTTCCTAGAAAATGTGGTAGTGATAAGTCTATCCTCCTTAAAATAATTGTCCTAGAAATTCAAAGACGAAAACTAACCCTAGAAAATAATAGAACATAACAAAAGAACAGAACATAACTAGGAAAGAACATATCAGAACATACCTCAAGGCATAAACAAATATGGATTACACTCTAGCATTTCATCCTCTCTCTCCCAGGTAGACTTCCCCAAAGAGTAATGCCTCCATGCAATGCGTACCAAAGGAATAGTCTGGTTCCTCAACACCTTCTCTCTCCGATCCAGAATCTCAACTAGCTGCTCTGGATAGCTGAGAGTAGGGCCTACCTCTATCTTCGAGTGATCTAACACATGACTAGGATCTAGCACGTACCGTCTCAACTGCGATACGTGAAACACGTTATGCACTCCCTCCAATGTAGGTGGCAAGTCTAGTCTATAAGCAACTGCACCGACCCTCTCTAGAATAGTGAAAGGTCCGATGAATCACGGACTAAGCTTCCCACCTCCACCGAAGTGAATCGTGTCTCATATCGAAGAAATCCTCAGAAACACCAAACCACCCACCAAGAATAAAACACAACCTTAAGAACTTAATCTATAACAAACAGCCAATAACAAGCACAAAACAAAATCTAAAATTATACCTTAAACTCCAAAGATCTCCGGTGGATATCGGCCTAATGTCGTTGTCTGTCCTGTGCTACTCGAAGTCTGTACCTGATCAACTGAACCTACTATGCTACATCCACAACCATCTATGGCCCAAGCAAAACTCTCTCTCCAACATTGTACCATGACAAGGGAGTACGATATCTCCGAACGTACAGAGCTTCAAATGGTGACATCTCTATACTAGCCTGGTAGCTGTTGTTGTAATCAAACTCTACTAAATGGAGATGGTCCTCCCAAGAACCCCTAAAATCTAGTGCACAAGTGTGCAATATATCCTCGAGAGTCTGAATAGTCCTCTCTGACTGCCCATATGTCTAGGGATGATATGCAGTACTAAACTTGAACTGAGTGTCCAAACTCGTCTGCAAACTTCTCCAGAAATAAGAAGAAAAATAACTATCCCGATCCGAGACTATGCTGACGGGAACTCCATGTATCCTGACGATCTGTCTCACATACATCTCTGCCAGCTTCTCCGTAGACAAACCCACATTGAAAGGCAAAAAGTGGGCCAACTTGGTCAACCTGTCAACGATGACCCAAATTGCGTCTTTTTTTTCTGGAGATCATGGAAGTCCGGACACAAAATACATAGTAATGTGCTCCCACTTCCACTCTGGAATGGGTAATGGCTGAAGCAAACCTCCTGGCCTCTGCCTCTCGGCTTTCACCTACTGGCACACTAAGCATCTGGATACAAACTGTGCCACTCCCCACTTCATGCCATACTACCATGCACTCTCTCGCATATACCGATACCTCTTGTTGGCACCTAGATGTATGGAATACTGAGAGCGATGCACTTCCTGTAACACCTCCTCATGCAGCTCCCAACTAGGCACACATAATCTAACTCCATGTCGCAAAGAACCATCCTCAGCAATGGTGAAATCATCCTCCAATCCTGCTCTCACCTGAGCTCTGATGCTCCTGAGAGATACATCATCATACTGTGCCGCCTTGATCTTGTCCATCAAATCTGAGTGTATCTGCAATCCCCACATCTGTATAACAAAATCAAGAACTATCACCTCAATGCCCAAGCTCTCTCTGTCCTCCAACAAACATCGATCTTGCGTCAAGAACATAGCTACCAGATACCTTCTCAAGGCATCGGCAACTATATTGCCATTCCCAGGATGATACTGCAAAGATATGTCAAAATCCTTCATCAGTTCCAACTACCGATGCTGCCTCATGTTCAACTCTTTCTGTGTAAAAATGTACTTTAAGCTCTTAAGGTCTTTGAAGATCTCTACACGCTCTCCGTATAAATAGTATTTCCACAACTTCAAGGCGAAGATGACTGCTGTCAACTCAAAATCATGGGTAGGATAGTTCTTCTCATGAATACGTAATTGGCTGGATGCATAGGCAATCATTTTCCCATTTTGCTGAAGAACGCAACCCAAACCTTTCTCCGATGCATCACTATAAATAGTAAAACCTCCAGACCCTGATGGCAACATCAAAATAGGAGCAGACGTCAACCTCTTCTTCAATTCCTCAAAAGCAACCTAGTAATCCTACGTCCAAACAAACTCTACATCCTTCTTGGTGAGTCTGGTCATCGGCTCGGCAATCCTCGAAAAATCTTGCACAAACTTCCTGTAGTAGCCTGCCAATCCCAAGAAACTCCTAATCTCTTCTACCAAACTCGGGGTCTTCCAAGACTCTACTGCTGCGAACTTCTTCGGATCCACTGAAATACCATCACCAGTCACAATATAACCCAAGAACTCCACCTTGTCCAGGAAGAACTCACACTTGGACAACTTTCCATACAAGTTCTCCTTTCTCAATATATCTAACACAATCCGCAAATGCTCCTCGTGCTCCTCCGGTGTCTTCGAGTATATGAGTATGTCGTCGACGAACACCACCACAAACTTGTCAAGGTTTTATCAAGTTCATAAATACCGTCGGGGCATTAGTCAATCCAAACGGCATCACCATAAACTCATACTGACCATATCGATTTCTAAAAGCAGTCTTCGGTATGTCCTCCGGCTTTACTTTCACTTGGTGGTAGCCTCTATCTTAGAAAATATCTTGGCACCACTCAACTGATCGAATAAGTTATTAATCCATGGCAAAGGGTACTTATTCTTGATAGTAAGATTATTCAATGCCCTGTAATCAATGCACATGCGCACTGATCCATCCTTCTTCGGTACAAACAATACCGGAGCTCCCCACGGTGAAGAACTCGATCTGATAAACCCCTTATCCTTAACTCGTCCACCTGTTTCTTCAGCTCGACCAGCTCATTGTTGTTTACTCTATAGACATGTTACAAAATTAGTTCTGTACCTGGTACCAAGTATATAGAGAATTTAACATCTCGATCTGGCGATAATCTTGGCAATTCCTCAGGAAACACATCCAAGAACTCTGCTATCAATGGATGCAGCATCTTCTTGTCTTCCACCATAGCTCCACAAATAATGCCTTCTCCCAGCACTACAACTCCTCTAGCAAACTCGAACTCTGGCTCTCCTGGCGGACCAAACAAAATTCTACCTCATCTACAATCTATACAAGCACAGTGCCTACTCAACCAATCCATCCCGAGTACAATATCGTAGCTCGGAAGTGGCATTACAAGTAGACATGCACTCAACTCCCGGGCTCCCAGAGTAACTCTCATATCTTTGCAAATATCATTAACTAGGATAATGCCTCCCCCAGTCATGATCTTGCAAGTCCTAAGCAAAGGCTCAGCTACCAAACTATGCTTCAGAGCAAAAAAAACAGATACAAAACTATGGGTGTAGAAGCATGAAAAATATGCTGCAGAGTTATACACAGTATTTCAATACTGAATGGCGTAAAGATATGACCTCAGAGCCATCGGCGTACAAACATAGCTTTATCGCTAGTACAGCGTAAAATATAAGCTCTAGGATAATTCGCGTAATGCAGTATTTCCAGGCTGCTTCAGCGTAAAAGGATTGTTGCATCGCCACTTTGGCGTAAAACTCATCCGCTTTTAATGCGATGGGGAGTTGTACGAGGAACGCTTTGTGTTCCTCGAATGAATATGTCAGATCATGCAGTAAACCTGACTCCTGATAATGTGTACTACACAGCTATCCAGACGATGGCTGTAATGATGGTGCGGCACAGAGACCCAAACCGTCGTTTAGTGACGTTTCCCTGATACAAAGTGCTTTTACGCATACAAGGGAATACGCTGCCTAGTTTTACACAGGCAGATGTGAGCTTTTACGCTCAGCAGAAGACAAAACGAACTGACACATCAAAAGCTGCTATTCGTACAGAGCTCGAGGCACGTCTCTACATTTAATGCTCAGAATGGTGGCAGATCTCTACATTAAATGTACGAGATTTGGTTATATTTTCAAAGACTAGGCAAGCCATAATTACGACTAACACGTCTACATCATCACCCCTGCACATTACGCCATCAGGCTATTTTCAGCTAAAAGAGCACGCTGTACGCTATCTCCTTGGAATACGCCACCGGGCTACTTTCAGCTATAAGGAGCACACTAATACGCTCAAAGCCCCAGTCAAAGAAGGAGGAACAGCTATCTTTTATGCTGGCTACCTATCCATACAGCATCAGGCTTCTACGCCTATAGGGCTTCTACGCCTATTTGGCTTCTACGCCAACCTGACAACTATTTGGCTTCTATGCCATGGTGACAGTTATTGGCTTCTATGCCAACCTTTTCTACGCGAGGGGCAGCTACCTACGTGGCTCTCATGCCATGATCTTCGCAGCAGTTAAACGCATTTTCTCATCATGGGACACGCGTCACACGCTTAATTAGAAGATCATCTATACGTGGGTGGCAGTTATTATAACCGCCGCATAAAAAGTGCCACACTCTCCACTGTCCGGCTTTTATGCCGACTGGACGGTTACTGTCACTAAAACCTATAAATAGAGACCTCTATTGACAGAGGTCCAGGGTCGAAAGGTCAAAAATTAATTTTTGAGAGAGAAGAATCCAGAGCATAGACAGAGAGTAGTGATCGACAATTTTGGCATCGAGCATCTACTCCTTCTTGCAATCTTTGAAGCTTCTTCGTCTTCTACAGCACTTTTTCATCATCGTGTGGTCCAAGGGACAAAGTGATCGACTGCAGATCAGACTCCTATAGCAATATTTACCCAGATTAAAATTTGTACTTAACATCCTCGTATAGGATTAATAGTACTTATTGTTTGTAAACCTAAGAAAGGGTTTTATATAAACCTAGTTTTATTTCTTCCGTTTATTATCAAACACAAGATGCCGACTCTACTGGGGATATCTTTCTCATCTGACAAGAAAGCAATTGCTCAACCCGATACAGTAGGATCAACGAAGAAGACCTTGGTCGCCCAGTTCGACCAATCCGTCTACGAAGATATGCTTCGAGCAGGGGGTAGCTCTCACTCTCTCTCTGTCCAAGACAACAGGAAATTGCATAAGGTCTGGATGCCCGGGACATCCACTACCATTCCTGCCGAATCTCTGATCTCTCCGACCAACGAGGTTGTAGCATCGCTCCCTCCGCGCCTTGCGCGTAAAACTCAGTCTCCTGTCGCTGACAGGGCAGACAAAACTTTTGGCAATGCCTTAGTGCCAATCCAGAAGTCTACATCGTGCATTGCACATAAAAACTCGTCTCCCATCGCTGATGGGACAAATATAGTTTCTGACAAGGCCTCAGCGCCAAGTCAGAAAATTCACATACGCTCCACGCGTAAAAATATCTCTCTCACTCAAAAGGAGGCAGAGAGTCCCAGTAATCCCTACAAAGGAAAACAAGTGACGGACTTCTCAACTTCTCGGCCTTTATGCCAACAAGAAAAGAAGCTGCCCGCTCACCAAATTATGCGAGAAGCTGAAAGACGATTGAGGACTTCCTCAAGTTTACGCCAGCCTGAACAAAATTTTAGACTATGCCAGGTCCAGCCCCTCGGCATAAAGAAGGTTCAGTTTGTGGATAGATACGCTCCTCGGGGATCATGTGCTGCTCATATGGCTGAACTGTTGTATTCCTACGGCAGAAAAAGGGTTAGGGTACCCAATATCCGCATTCCAAATGATGTAAACAGGAGAAACATGCCTTCCTCCTCTTATTCTTCTGTTAATACTCCTGACTTGCATGAATTTCTGATCCAGAAACGCAAAGACATGAGTCATAACCAGGATTCAGTTCCCCTAACTGTCAAACGTGGGGAGATTATATGGAAAGATGCGTCAATATCTAATGTTGTCATAACATATGGGCCATATGAAGAATCTGTCTTTATTGTCCCCCCAACTCGCAACGACCAGCATCTAATAGTCTTCGGTCGCATGCGGAGCAGACCGATTGTACAAAAAGAATCTCACGAATCTGATGCTGGGAAAATGCAAATCCAAAGATATAGCCCACAATCTTTAAAGATTATACAAAGCATGGGTTATTATTTGAAGTTGAAACAAGGCCTCAACTATGAAAAAGGTAAACGAATACCATTGCGTAGTAATCCTTACTGTCAACAAACTTATTTTGGGTTGGGGTACAATGCATCCTTGTCAATTCCAAATCTCCAGAGTCTGATCCTGTAATATCAGAGGCAGATCCTTCTAAATCAACTTCAGTGGACAAATGCCACGACATGTCTGGGGGTAGTCTACCTCGACAAAATAGGGCAGCATCCAAAGCTGGGGGTAGAATTCCCTATGAATCTGAAGATGATGCAACGATGACGATCTTCCCGGAAGACCGTAAAACTCAAGCATCGGGAGCCCGAAAGACGAAAGGGACTTTCTCCTTCAATGAAGATAACATCATGGAAATCTTCAATATGTTGATGAAGGAACACAAACTTCGGCTACCCAATATCAGATACCCTGAGAGGGCTGACAACGTAGATGACCCTGATTATTGTCTCTTCCATAGGTACATTCATCACCCTACAAGGGCTTGCTATATACTAAAAAGGAGAATTCAGGAGTTGATCGATGCCAAGATCATCACTCTATATCTGTAAACGAGGGGACGATCACTGCAAATTGATTTCACTTTTTGCTCCCTCAAGAAAATACCGGATGATGAGTCCCTAAAGTTTCCCCAGTGGATCCTTCAGGTCTATCCCCATTCAAGAAAATCACCCTGCAGTAGATTTTTCGGACATGAGTTCATGTTCATATGACCTCTGAACTATAGTCTAAACATTTCGTTATCTCCCAAGATGAGTTTGTCATGTTCATATTACCTCTGAACAAACCATCCTGGTCTGACTATCGATTATCATGTCCATATTATCTCTGATATCGGTTGTCATCTCAACTTAACACCCGTACTTAACTCTAAGTACACCAGTGGTCTTGAGTCCACAAAAACTGCCATGTTTATATTACCTCTGAGCAGATATGTACCTCCATCCCCAATGGAGTCACAATCAAAAAGTTTGTCATGTTCATATTACCTCTGAACAAACTTTCTGAGTTTTTGGCTATCCATTATCATGTCCATATTACCTCTAATATCGATTGTTATCTCAACTTAACATCCGTACTTAACTCTAAGTACGCCAGTGGTGTTAGGTCCACAAAAAATGCTATGTCTATATTACCTCTGGCAGGGCTTATCCTAAAACTTATTACTTGCACTCTCGTACGCAAAAAGTAATAGGTCCACAAAAATTCCCCTGTGGAATGCCCGCAATGGAAAACGAAATATTCATGTCCATATTACCTCTGAACTATCCTTATTTTTCCAGCGAAGAAAGAGTCAGTCTCTATTCATCCCTACAGAGTCGTATTTTATCACGTCTATATTACCTCTGTCAAGATTTATGTCAAACCTATTACTTGCACTCTTGTGCGCACAAAGTAATGGGTCCACCAAAAATCCCCCAGTGGGATATCCTCAACAAATACGGGATCGTACTACGTCCATATTACCTCTGGTATAATATCTGAAGTTCGTACAAACAATCATAAAGAAATGGGAGGGCCCTAATATGATTGCAAATGGCGCTTACAGACTAGCCATGCCTAATAGAAATTTGGCAATGGCTACTATCAACTGCAAAATTCCGAAGAAGTACTATACTTTGATCTCCTTCGTTTAACGGAGTATGACGAAGATCTTATTCTGACGATACCATGCACAAAGGTTAGCTGGATCATATTCTATCAGGTTCATGTGACCTCCGAATAGATATCCTTAACTAATTTGTAAGCCTGTCATGTTAATGATACCTCTGATAGTTTTTAGTATACAAATTTAGTTGGATTATATTCTTTCAGGTTCAGGTTAACTCTGAATAGATTTACATTCAGCAAAACCTTAACGAAAGTATGTCATGTTAACGATACCTCTGATATCACTTTCACCCTAGTCTATCATATTCTAAAATGATGGACCCACAAAGTCATAAAATGTGTCTTTATTTATCTCCGAGAAATTACAGGAGAAACAAGGAAGGTACATTATTTGGGGGGAGCAGTCAAATCACGGATCTGCCGTGCCAGAGCAACCATTCTCTCATCCCTGGAGTTCAAGACATCGGTGCGAGCCCGCTCCAACCTTGCTGCATCATTCTTCAAAGCAGATAGCTCGGACCGAGCACGTACAAAGCCTGCGTTGATGACACCCACGTGTGTCAGGTTCTGCTGAGCAGTCTTCATTCGATCCTTTAGCACATCTCGGGTTGCCGACAAAGAGAGAGCCTTTGCCTCTGCTTGAGGGAGCTCATCTTTCAGTCTGCGGACCCTCGCTGTCTCTTTCTCATATTCGACTTTGCACTGAGTCATCTGGGGAATGACATACTCCAATTCGGTACGCTCTTGATCCATTCCTGCTGCTGTTCCTGGATGGATTTATTCAGAGATTCCAGTTGCCCAACAAGATCTGCAGTTAAGGAGTCATACCTTGCTTGAACGAGACAGTCAATGTTGCCTCGAGATAGCTGTAAATAATCGTTAATGGGTTGTTCCAAACCATTAACTATCTGCTCCAGTGTATCAGCTCTCCCAGCGTCGTTGAAATCTCTGATCGGCACTATCATAAACTGGGAGGACCTCCTAAGAGCCTCAAAGCCTAGATTCTTCTCCAGCACCATTGATATCAGCGTTTTCAAGGTGGTATAGAAAATACTAGTATACTGCTCAGTCAGCATGGCTAGATCCGAATGGACGCTGGGAGTGGCTACAATATCGGCGAATCCCCCTCCAGGAATGACTGCAGACGATGTTGCCACAGTCGTCGCCTCAACAGATGGTGCGACAAAAGAAGAAGCACCAACAACGGACAAAGTGGCCGGCGTACTCAAAGAAGGCATTGTCGTAATGACAGGCTCATCCTCCTCTCAAGATATCGGAACCATTTCGGGCGAGCCGGCACCCAAAAACTTTTCCTCTTCAAAGTCAGGCACCTTTATGCCATAGACAGGAGCTGAAACAGAGCGAAAAGGCGTGTCGACGCTATCCTCCCCGTAGAAGTCCTCCCCTGAAAAGAAGACAAGAGAAAGTTAATATCAACCTGATGTTAAATTTTTCTAAAAGAGGCATAAAGATGACATTTATCCATGGCCGATGGTATATATGTCGCGTCGACGGCCAGTACAGCTAAATCATTTCTTAATGATGCTAAGTGAGCTGTCATACCTGGAGAAGGGGGTGTGTCAACTGACATTGGCAGGTATTCTTCCAAGTCTTCACCCAGATCTAATCGAGGTTCATCAGGTGGAATCTCGCTAGGTATACTTACAGACGCGGCAGGGATTTCTCCCGTTGCTGATCTGGATAAAGATATCCTTATTTTGCTCGGCCTCGAAAGCGATCTCGTACCACTACCTAAAGCGGTAGCAGCAACAGCAGCCTCGAGCAAAGATTCCCCGGCACTGCCAGCCGGAACTGTAGAGGCTCCCTCTCTAAAAGGCGAGGAACCTCTAATCAAAGGATCGTCCCCAACAGGGAAAACAACAGGCTCACTTCTAGGAACCTCAGGGTGGGAAGTCCTGACAGGATCACCAATCGTCTTCTTCTTCTTGCGCGGGGAAGTCTCCTTCAGAACAGGATCCCTTCACTTACCAGAGATAACCAGAGGCCCTGTAGGTGGAGGTATTTCGCCTCTCGGTACTGCCAACAAAGGCTCATCTGGATTGACAGAATCCTCATCCTCGTCAGAGAAGACTGATGGGACTTCATCTCTTCCCGCTGACTTAGAAGAGGGCATCCTAAAACTTCCAGGCATATCAAAATCGCGATGGAAGGTATTGGTTGCCACATAAAATTAGGCATACGAATGGAGGATGCGCAACTCCATGGAGAGTGAAGTCGCGGGCACAGTAAAAGCTGCTCCAGTACAACCTATGATAAAATACCGCCATCCTCTTGCTCCATCAATTAGTCCACCCCTGGACTTAAAGCTGGTGACGGCATTGCCCACGTGTAATTGGTCATACCCAAACTGCCTGGCGAACCGACTAGGCAGGTAGGGCTCCAAGAAGCATTGGTCTTCACTTCTGTACAATAAATGGGAAGGTCTAATACAGACCAACCAATTAAAAGCTTCAGGAGAAAGAATGGTCTTCCCTTCACCTGAGTCCTGAAGCCTGCTCCCCTGTTGATTGAGATGTACAAAGGGGACGGTGCAGAAGAGCTTCCAACTGTGACTAAAATTTAGTGTCCGTCGACAGTCTAAAACTGTGGTCACGTTCCAGGTAGAATTCTTGTAATTCAACAAGAATTTACTCCCCGAACTACTGCCAGGGCCATGAGACATCACCCTGGGGTTATGGAGAATTAACTATCCCATCAAGTACAGGAACGGTAATTCTACCCTGGGAAAGCTGTCATGCCGAGTTTCATCGGCAAGCAGCCCATCAGTAATGGCCCTCAGGCCAGCTTGTATGCGGCATACCATGGAAGGGAGCAAGCCCAGTCTTGCCCCGAACACCAGACGCACGGCAGGCCATAAGGTGTTATGGTGAATATGATCCACAGATGCAATGCTGGGTACTACCAGTCGGCGCAGCCATATAGAGAGGAAGCTAGCCAGTTGAGCTTCCTTAGACAGAGGCCTGCGGCAATGCCTCAAATAACTGCAGGCTTTAGTGCCCGCAGGATATTTCTCTATCCCTTCGTCGAGAATTTGATCTGAAGCCTCTGCGTCTTCAATAAGGTCATCGACTACTTGAGCACTAAGTACGCTCAGAAAACTCAAAGGCCTATCCCTACTATCCACGACTTTGTCTGGCTTAGCAGTCCTGGCCTGATGGAAGAAGAGTTAGGACGCCCATTTGTTGGTATGAGCCAAATCAGAGGGCTCATTATAGAAGGCGGTGCACGCCAGATAGTGACACATCAGCTCCTGGTATACTGCCACTACCCGAGGGTCTGTATCTCCCAGCTCCCAGTTTGTAGGAACATACTCTTCATAAGGAGTATCCCCCATTGGCAGTCTTGAAATTCTGCCATTTCATGAAGGGCCAATCCCAACTCCCCCAGTGGGGTGGGGAAAGTCCCGGTGAGCGAGATATATCACTCCATCAAAGCCAGAAACAGGTTGGAGTTGAGAGGTAACCCAATACTGGTGGCACTCACAGCCGCGTACAGACCAATGCACTCCAGCGGTTTAGGGACCAGTCAGCTAAATGAGCCCATCGAAGATTTGTAGGGGTAACCCACCCATTGGTCTGAGGATTAACCTTGGGGTATACTCCTCCATGACCCATAATGTCATTGCAGAAAGTCGGTAATTAAAGTGGTTGGAGTAGTGAAGTGTCTTCACTCGGGATACTGCCCGGATACAATCCCCTGAACGACATGATTGAGCCGGAAGGGCGACTTACAAATGACCCTTGGTCGGATCCTTTCTGGTATAATATCTTCCCCGGCTGGCCGTGGAGATTGGGAGTCAGAGTCCACGACATCATCCTGGGATGCGTGGCATAAAAGAATGCCTAGATAGGATAATCCCTCAGCATCTTGGGCAGATACAGGACCAAGCCCCCGGTAGGAAAAACCCAGAGTTCTTTCTTGGGCTTCGTCTGGGATTGTTTGTCAATCATATCCCCGAAGAGAAAAGCCAGTTTTATATATTGTGCCCCGTCTATATACGCCAGGGGCTCTCCGTTGATCATGCTCAACA
The DNA here is from genome assembly GCA_036927795.1 of Iris macrosiphon. NCBI lineage: Eukaryota > Viridiplantae > Streptophyta > Magnoliopsida > Asparagales > Iridaceae > Iris > Iris macrosiphon. The sequence continues at coordinate 98,345,673 of JAYESA010000015.1, read as the reverse complement.
GCATTCGCTCTCCTTGAGACGATATCAGGATTCCCCTTCCTTCAGGATATTGGGGTCCAGAAATAGGAAAATGTCACATGGGACAAATCCTCCAGGTAATTGGAATGCAGCATCCCAGCAGTAGAACCCATCACCTCAGCCAACGGAGATGCATACAAGTTAAATACAAAGTGCAAGAAAAATACGTCAGTTTCTATACTAGACCTCATAATCTTACAACTTATGCCAGAAAGCAACAGTCTGTGCTTTTATGCCAAGACTGTAAAAACTTAATTTTTTTACGCTGGAATCTCATTCCAAGGCATAAAATTCAAGATTGGCAGTATACACAAAAATCTGACAGTCTGTGTCTTATGCCAGATTGCCAAAGTTTGAGTTATTACGCCGGAATTCTCATCCAGAGCGTAACACTCAAAGTTTGTACTATACGCCAATTTTCGACAGTCAATGATTTTACGCCAGACTACAAAAATGTGGAGTTTTTACGCTGACACATTAGAAATATGGGCGTAAAAGATGAAACATCTCTGTGCATCATATTCCTCGAAGAGGCTATCAGCACAGGAGATGACCTAGCGCATTCACGTACAACGTGTGCGAAGGGTTTTCTTCGTTCTTGTCATCTCAAAAACTTTACCTATAACGCCCGGTGCACAGCTCGTCGGTGGGATACTTCGTTCAGAGCGGGGCTCGCCCTACCCGACGGGAGTCGCTCTTGCTTGGGAAGAGGAGCGAGAAGAGGAGGCAGCCTTCTTTCCCTTAGAGGAGGAAATTGGTTTTGGGGCCATTGCTAAAAACTCAGAATGCTCAAAGAAGAAACGAAGGAGAGAACTCAAAGAGACAAAAGTTTTCTTTTTCAAAAGACAGGTGAAGAGTCTTCTCTCTGAAAACCTTGGGATATATATAGAGTTCAGATGGACTCCTCGAATCCCTAACCAAATCCGATATTTAATATTCGATTATGATTGGGGACTACGTCAGCCTATTACTCAGGGAAGACGGACAGTCAGCGAATTCGAAAAGTTTTCGTGCAGAGCAGATTCATGATTTTTACGCCAAGGAGCTTTTTACGCTCGAGAAGCTAAAAATCAACGGTTTTACGCTCAGAGGCTATAAGTCTATGGTTTTACGCCCGGATGCTTTTACGCTCGGTAGCTTTTATGCTCGATAGGCTACAAACCTACGACTTCACGCTCATAGGCTACAAATCTATGATTTCACGCTCAGAAGCTTTTTACGCTCAGAGGCGACAAATCTACGACTTCACGCTCGGAAATTTTCTTTTCAGAAGCTACAAATCTACAGTTTCTACGCCCGGATGCTCTTATGCTCAGCAGCTTTTACGCTCGAGAGGCTACGAACTTATGATTTTATGCTCATCTACATTACAGATCTATGACTTTCTGCATATCTGAAATTACGTAAGCCAGAATATGCGTATATCTGAACAAATCTCAAGGCGGTCAATTACAAGGGTTCACACAGAAGATTCCCCTTCTTGGCCTCAAAATATCCCAAGTGCCCAAAGTATACAGAGTTCAGCATTGAAAATGACTCTTCAACTTGGGTCGATTGGAAGTTCATCTAGAAATCCAGTCTGAATATTTCTTCTACAGTTCAAGATGGTGACTCAGTTTTGACAGCTATTTCTCGCCCTATTTCAAGGAATTTTCGGAAAATCATTCTTGAAGATGACAGTCTGAACAAAGAATTCTTCTTATCAGAAGTGACAGTTCAGAATTCTATGCAACTCCTCATTCGAAACAGCAGGACAGTTCAAATTTTTGGCTTAAATGCTAAACAAGCTTTCTGCGCATCTTCAGTTATACGTAAACGACAGGACGGGACCAAATACTCTTTCTATCAGAGTCGGCATAAAATCTTCCAAACGTGTCGAAGCTACACATATTTAGACTTCATCACAGCAAAGAATATGGCAAAATCATCAGATATGCAAAAGAAGACGACTTTATTAAATCATAATTACATATGAGGGAAATCCAGTCTACAAAGGGTTTTTTTTCATCTTCATGATTACATATGAGGGAAATCCCGTCTACAAAGGGTTTCTCATCCTCACTTAAAGATCATGCCCAAAATCTGTTCTGCCAGGTTCTCGCATTGGGGGAGATCTTTATCCATCTTTTGCAGCAGTTCATCGACTTCCACAGTCGATGAACAAGAAAATAATCAATGGCGGAAGGATACAACTGGGCCTGTATAAATTATTCAAGAGCCCATCCTCAATACGCCATGACAGATTGAGTTAAGGTGTTAGACCTAACTCAGTACTGGAAGACAAGGCTAGTTTGTCTTCTCTCGTCCACGAACAACGAAAGAAAATACAGCTTACGAGCTGTGTGGTCTAATGTGACCCTTCCTCTCTCCTGGACGAATCGCCATATGAAGTTGCTGATTATCCCGAGCAAAGGAAGCTATGATATCCTTCCTTGATCCATCGTTACAGAGGACATTTGCTCGAAGACGCCTTCTTTTTCGGCTCCTTACATGCTGGAAGAACATGATCTTCTTCTTCCTCAAGTCGTCCTGACGATATTCGGCAATCATCTATGTATGGTGAAGGAAATGTGGAAAGAACAGGTTAACTCCTCAGCCTTTATATAGGCAAAAGAGAACACACCGAATCCCAATAGATCCCCAAAAATCTGCCAAGAAATTAGCCTCGAGGAACGAGCAAGACTTGACCGTTTCATGCTTCATTCAAAGTATTTCAAATTACGAGGAATTTGAAAACTTTGAAGGGGGTCTTGTAGAAGCATGAAAAATACGCTGCAGAGTTATACGCAGTATTTTAATACTGAATGGCGTAAAGATATGACCTCAGAGCCATCGGCGTACAAACAAAGCTTTATCTCTAGTACAGCATAAAATATAAGCTCCAGGACAATCCGCGTATTGTAGTATTTTCAGGCTGCTTCAGCATAAAAGGATTGTTGCATCGCCACTTTGGCATAAAACTTATCCGCTTTTAATGCGATGGGGAGTTGTACGAGAAACGCTTCGTATTCCTCAAATGAACCTGTCAGATCATGCAGTGAACCTGACTCCTGACAATGAGTACTGCACAGCTATCCAGACGATGGCTGTAAAGATGGTGCGGCATAGAGACCCAAACCGTCATTTAGTGACATTTCCCTGATACAAAGTGCTTTTACGCATATAAGGGAATACGCTGCCTAGTTTTACACATGCAGATGTGAGCTTTTACGCTCAGCAGAAGATAAAACGAACTGCCACATCAAAAGCTGCTCTTCGTACAGAGCTCGAGGCACATCTCTGCATTTAATGCTCAGAATGGTGGCAGATCTCTACATTAAATGTACGAGATTTGGTTATATTTTCAAAGACTAGGCAAGCTATAATTACGACTAACACGTCTACATCATCACCCCTGCACATTATGCCATCAGGCTATTTTCAGCTAAAAGAGCACGCTGTACGCTATCTCCTTGGAATACGCCACCGGGCTACTTTCAGCTATAAGGAGCACACTAATACGCTCAAAGCCCCAGTCAAAGAAGGAGGAACAGCTATCTTTTACGCTGGCTACCTATCCATACAGCATCAGGCTTCTACGCCTATAGGGCTTCTACGCCTATTTGGCTTCTACGCCAACCTGACAACTATTTGGCTTCTATGCCATGGTGACAGTTATTGGCTTCTATGCCAACCTTTTCTACGCGAGGGGCAGCTACCTACGTGGCTCTCATGCCATGATCTTCGCAGCAGTTAAACGCATTTTCTCATCATGGGACACGCGTCACACGCTTAATTAGAAGATCATCTATACGTGGGTGGCAGTTATTATAACCGCCGCGTAAAAAGTGCCACACTCTCCACTGTCCGGCTTTTGCGTCGACTGGACGGTTACTGTCACTAAAACCCTATAAATAGAGACCTCTATTGACAGAGGTCCAGGGTCGAAAGGTCGGAAATTGATTTTTGAGAGAGAAGAATCCAGAGCATAGACAGAGAGTAGTGATCGACAATTTTGGCATCGAGCATCCACTCCTTCTTGCAATCTTTGAAGCTTCTTCGTCTTCTACAGCACTTCTTCATCATCGTGTGGTCCAAGGGACAAAGTGATCGACTGCAGATCAGACTCCTATAGCAATATTTACCCAGATTAAAATTTATACTTAACATCCTCGTATAGGATTAATAGTACTTCTTGTTTGTAAACCTAAGAAAGGGTTTTATATAAACCTAGTTTTATTTCTTCTGTTTATTATCAAATAATTGGAAGCACCACTATCAAACAAAGCTAAAGCTGGAATGGAATCAAGAAGAACAGAACCTGTGATGATATCTCCGGTGGGCTCATCCTCCTCGACGGTCATAGTAAATGCTCGTCCGTGACGTGCACCTCCCTGATGCTTATACTGGATATAACGCTATTGCTGGGTCGGAAGCGGTCCCCTCGGCTATACTGCAGGTGGTCTCGCCTGTGTCCTCGGAGCTGAAGCTGCTCCCTGAACTGCACGACAAGAATTGGAAGGACACTCCCTTAGCTGATGCCCTTCAGTACCACAATATAAATAAACTCCCAACTTCTTTCTGCAAACTTCCCAGATATGGTCGAGCTTCTTGCAGAAGAGGCAAAAAGCTTATTGTAACTATCTCTACTGCTATAGTACCTGGTGAAATGGCGTCCTAGCTGGAGTCTGGTGTTGCTGCGGCTGCTGGAAAGGCCTAGACTGGAAATGAGGATGCTTGGCAGATACTACACTGTTGTTGGTCCCCAGAAAAGAATCGCGGTCTCTCTTGAGCTTCAAACCCAACTCCCGCTCAACCTTGTATGCCTCCACAAGTATCTCCGAGTAGGTCTCATAAAAAGCCGGAATGAGGATCTTCACTTCCCAGTTTAGACCCTTATGAAAATGAATAACCCTTACCTCCTGCTCTCTTACCAAATACTCTGGAAATTGTCTCAGCCTGCCGAACTCTGCAGCGTATTCCTCCAAAGATATGCTCCCCTGAATGAGGCTCTCAAACTGCCTCCTCAAGTCTAGCCTGACTGCCCGAGCGAAGAACTTCTTCTTGAAGAGGTCCTTGAATACCTCCCAAGACTGTCATGCGTCAACCAGAATCAGCTTATTCCGGAACCAAGTGTGGGCGACGTCAAACAGTTAAAGTCCTACCGCCTCAGCCTTCAGATCCTTAGAAAGATGGGACCCCCCATAAGACGCTCAATGTCCTCGAGCCAATCACCACCATAGATGATGCCCTCCGTCCCCTTGAAGACCCTAGGCTCCAGATTCTTGAAGTCTTGAATATTGCCTGGCCGAAGCTGAGCAACTTGAGGAGCAACCTGCTGCTGGATCGGAACTCCTCTCTCTACTATGGCACGAGCAAACTGATGAGCACTCTCGATGCCCTGTCGTAAGACATCGGTCTGTCTCTCGTTTGCCTCAGATTGAGCCCTCTGCGCCACCAAAATCTTACAAAACAGTGAGAACATCTATGTCGCATCTGCTGGCACGAAAGGTGGAGGTGGAAGTCCCTTAGATACAACTGGCACAGTCCTCTGAGTAGGTAGTGGACCTTCGAAAGCAGTTGAGACTCCAATCATCGGAGAAGTGACTGGTGCAGGCCCTCGGGACATCGTAGACCTCTCAGAAGCTGCTCTCCCCTACTGCGATCTAGTCTTAGACATCATCCTGAGACAAAGCGAAAGAAAGAATCAATATGGCACATGATGTAAGACACTTAAAGGAAGGAAAGTTTAAAGATCAAGTATCAATATCAAGAAAGAATAGATGAATGAATCAAAAAAAAATTCTAGATGTGATTGAGTATTCTCAGCCTATATCCTGAAACAGGCTCATAATAGCACTCAATTCAGAGCACTACTACGAATCGCACTAATAGCGACCTCGAAGACCTGCATGGGCCATGACTAAAAATGTGTCATGACCCACACCCGGTGTAAGGGTACAAGTCAGAAACAACGCCCAGCCTACACCGCAGAATCGTAGGTAGAATACTATTTAGATAATCTATCTAACAATATAATAAGCCACCAACAATATCAATATACTCAATCAGAGATCTAAGATAGAAAATAGCATGAATATGATAAAAGAATAAAATAGTCACATACAACTCATGAGTCAAATAATAACATCAATGAGTCTGAAGAAATAATAAACAATAAGCTGGAGACAACTCCAGTACAAAAGAATACTAAGAAGCTACAAGTCCCGGGTCATCTGTCTCGGTCGGGATGAGTCCCTCCTGAGCCAGGGTCCCTGACTCTAAGCCCACAATATCCTGAGGTCCGTAATGTATAGGGTACCACTCCTCAGTGTCATCTGAAAAAAATATATCCAGTCGGGAAAAGAGAAGAGTACATCTCTAATAGCAGTTTTAATCAATGCTAAAAACTATGTAACAGTAAATAGATGTGAATATACAAGATGCAACAATAGATACAAGAGATATACAATAAAGGAAATATTATAAATAAATACGAGAATGAATAATATGATAATGAACAAGAATACTAATGACTAAGTGTGTGAGTACTAGCTTTAACATGTGATCAGATTAGGAACTTGCACAAGAGTAAAAGGCCTGGTTAATCATACGTGCGGTGTATGATCAATACTCACAAGGAACTAGACATTCACAAGGAGGGTATGATCATATATCTACACTAAAATACTCCCCACCCCCGACTTGTATAGGGGATCCAACCATGGTATGCTATGGCACGGGATTCTCCAAGAAGATAGCGACTCTCTCCGAGAATCAGTGTGTGTACATGTACAAGATAAATAATAAAACAAGACTTGCACAAGATATACCATATACCAAGGAATAACATCTCATGATGAGATTCAGATATACCAATCCGTGTAACCATTGTGTCAAGAAATTATGGATATCTATACTAGATATAATGAACATAGAGGATATCATAAATGAGAAACTATCAGAGAATGTACTCGCCTGAAGTCCGATGAATAGTCTCACAGATGTCAGATACGGTGCCTCGAAGACCTAGATATGGAATATAACATCAATGCAAGATTTTGAAATAAAAATAAGTTAAACTAGTCAACTTCTAGGTCAAAGAGACATTTCTAAGTCAAAACAGTCAAACTAGATCAACTCTAAGTCAAACTGGTCAAACATGGTCAAACTACCTATTTCTATGTTGCATGAGTCTATCTCAAAGATGTTGGGTTCATACACTTATGAACTAGGCCAAACAAACTAGATCTAGGATACTAAGATACCGTATTTTAGGATACGCAAACAAAAGATATGATTATCATATATGCATATTCAATCAATAATATATATACTAATCCTAACTACCAAAAGCTATGTGGATACCTTGGCTTTGAACCAACTCGGTATCGCACCACTAAACACTCATATTGATACCCAAACCCCGAATACCTTGAATATCCTCAATACCTTGGCATTTACCTTGGTATCTCAAGGTAAAGTGAAACCTCACTCATAGCTAACTACCCAACATTAACTATATGCTAAACAACTAACTACTAAAATATATAATATACTAAACTAAAGATACCAACCATGAAATATATATATTTACCCATACCAACATATACCTACTAACTACAAATTAATACATAGGTTATATGCATACACATATAACTTAGAGATACATAAGATATATATAGATATATAGATATCTAACTACTACTAACTAGCTAGCTATTAACTTATCTATACTAGCAAATAACTAACCAACTGATCTTACCTCCCTGTTACTGCTGGAGTTCAGCTAGTGTAGTTGCTGCTACTCCGAGCTTCACATTACTGCTACTGTTACTCTTTACATTGCTGCTGTTGCTGCTGCAGGTCTTTACATTGCTGCTGCTGCTCTTCACATTGTTGCTGCTGCTGCTGCTGTTGCTGCTGGAGGTCTTCACATTGCTGCTGCTGTTGCACTGTGCAGATGAGTGCACATTGTCGAGCTTAGTCCCCCCTTCATATTGTTGTTGTTATTGCACTGTGCAGATGAGTGCATACTGCCGAGCTTAGTCCCCTCTCATCACATACATACACCTTCAAGCACACCTAAGCATGTACCTCTCTAACCACTATCTAAACACATAGATATATAATCACTCTCACTAGTAGCTAGAATATATATATCTATATATATTATCAATATATATATCAAGATTCATCACATATACATGTACCTATATGCACGCACTCATTCTCCCTCATATCACATATATAATACCCCTCTCAACTTATACATATATACATAAGTATATCTATATAAATATACCTATATATAGATATGTACATATACCTATGCACTACTATATATATATATATATATATATATATATATATATATATATATATATATATATATATATATATATATATAGGATCACATACACGTATACATATATATTTAACATACAAGTATTTATATACATAACTTATTCAATTAGCTATATATATATATATATATATATATATATATATATATATATATATATATATATATATACAAATGCATATGACTATATCTACTACAATAGCTAAGAATAATAGAAATTGGATCTAGAAATAAAATACAACAAACACGTGGAGTGCATCGCACCTGTATCACACTAGATCTATGATACGCTTGCGACACAAGTCCACCACACAACCAACGTACCCCGAAGGACACGAGCAAGTCTAAAATATTATTTATAAACAATAAGAAGAGTCAAACATATATCTACGTGTCTGTGTCAAAATATGACATGCACAAAGTCCCGTGTCGGAGGAGAAACCCTCAAATCAACACATATCACCAAATTATTGGGATACGACCTACACAAACCCAATTTTGGATACGACACTAGCCACAAACACATACATGCCAATTTGATCTATATGACCAATTGACAAATACAACAAGTGTCAATCTCAAAATTCCCCCAAAATTGACACAAAAAATACCATAACTTTCTCAATAGGCCTCCTATGAACTCAATTCCAATTCCTATGGGTAGCCTATGCATATGGGTTTATTTCTCATAGTTAATTCTCAAATTTAGAACCTAATTGAAGGGAAAAAACTGAATTGTACCTATTAGGAGATAGATTCCCAATGCAACCTCCAAATATGATGAAATTGGCCTTCAACTTGTAGATCCTTGCTCCTCTTTGTAGACCCTTGCTTTCTCCTTCTAGATCCTTGCTCCACTAGCCTCCAATGGTGATTTGAAAAGGAATTGGGATAAAATTTGGTAGAGAATTGATGTAGGAATGAAGAAATTTTTTTGAGGAAAATTCTAGATCTAGATTTAAAATAAAAAGAGGTGAGAGAAACTTTTTCCCCCTCTTTAAGTAGGCCGGCCCCCTTGCCCCTTCCTCAAGCTACTATATAATATCCATTATACCCCTTGGGGCCTCTCATGAAAAAATAATTAGGGAAGGAAGGTTCTAGTTTAATATTTTAATTAAACTAATCATCCTCCTAATCAATGTGCTTCTAGTTGGGCTCAATTCTAACAATTAATACATGTTGGTCCATGAGTCTAAACTAAAGTAGTTAGGTCCACTAACACAAGTCCAAAATAATAAACTAACATCTAATAATAATTAAATAATACAACAATAATTATACAACATGCACACAATTTAATTAATTATGAAATTCCCAAAATACCCTTTCCTAGAAAAATATAGTAGTGACATGTGCCGAGAGAAGATATTCGGCAGGATATTATGTTCGAGGCCCATAGTTTTCAGTACTCAGTGCATACTGGAGGGACGAAGATGTATCGGGATATTCGTCAGCACTTCTGGTGGAATGGTGTGAAGAGAGAGATAGCTCAGTTTATTTTTCGGTATTTAGTCTATCAGTAGGTTAAGGCTGAACATTCGAGACCGGCCAGACTACTTCAGCCTTTACCGATTCTGGGGTGGAAGTGGGACCATATTACTATAGACTTTATGACCGATCTTCCTAGATCCCCATCTGGCAGAGATGCTATATGGGTTATAGTGGATCGACCCATAAAGGTTACTCACTTTCTTCTTTTAAGAGTGGGCCAGTCCACAGATCAGCTAGCTGAGATGTACATGAGGCAGATTATCAAATTGTATGGCATGCCAGTTAGCATATTCTTAGATAGAGATTCACGGTTTATGTCTTATTTTTGGCAGAGCCTACAGTAGAGTGTGAGTACTAGATTGAAGTTCAGTTTAGCCTACCATCAGCAGACAGACGGACAATCAGAGCATACTATTCAGAATTTATAGGCTTCGAACTTGTACACTTGACTTCGGTGGATCTTGGGAGGATCACTTATATTTAGTAGAGTTTTCCTATAAAAACAGGTTCTAAACGAGCATTCAAATGGCACCCTTCGAGGCTTTATATGGTAGGAGATGCAGATTATCGTTAGCTTGGAATGATATTGGCGAGAGGCATATGCTTGGTTCAGAGATGATTGCTCGGTCGGTTGGAGTGATCAGGCAGACCAGAGAGCAACTCAGAGTGGCTCAGGATCGCCAGCGTCATTGGACAGATCAACACCGTCGTTATCTTAAGTTCTCTGTCGGTGACCATGTATTTCTGAGAATTTTGCCTACCCGAGGAGTTATCATATTTGGAGTATGGGTAAAGCTTAGTCCCAGATATATAGGACCGTTCGATATTCATGAACGAGTTGGATACGTATCATATTGTCTAACTCTTCTACCATCGCTTCATGAGGTACATGATATCTTTCACGTATCTCAGTTGAACCAGTATATTTCAGACCCGAGCCATATCCTGGATCATTCAGATATGGTCGTTGGTACAGACCTTTCATATGATGAGAGTCCCGTGTCTATTTTGGACCAGAAGAAGAAGTTTCTCAAGAACCGGACTATCGGATTAGTTCGAGTTGCTTGGGGGCATCACTCACTATGCGAGTCAACGTGGGAGCACGAGGATGATATGCTTACTCGTTATCCATTTCTCTTCGACTCGGGAGGTATACTTATTCAAATACCCGTGTACTATCTTAGCCTTGCATGTGATTGATTGTTAGCTTATCTTCTGATTTCTTGTTGCTGGCTAGAAAATTTTATGCTCACATGAGTTTCCTGCTTGTGTTTACTTCCGTGCTTACTTTCTTGTATTCTCTTGTTAGTTGATTTTGGATCCTTATAGAAATTCTAAGGATAAAAATTTTCTAAGGAGGGGAGAGTTGTGAGACTCGTCTCACAGTATTCGTATTTTATGCGGATACGTATTTTGTGTGTGCTATTTATTGTATTTTATTGGTTCTCGAGGAAGCTCAAAAATTCTTAAAAATTAAAACTTACTACCTGACCTGTATACCGACGATATACTATAGTATACCGACGGTATACTGTCCGACGGATATTTATTTTACCTTTTTGAGACATTTTTGAGATATATTTGAGAATTTCTCTATAAATAGTACTTGAGTTTTATTTCTTTTCTTTCTTTCTCTTTCTCTCTCTTCTCTTCATCATTTTTCTCTCAAGATCGAAGCTTGATCTTGAAAACAGGAGAGTGGTTTCTGAACCCCTTCGTGGTAGTGGACTAGAAGGTTTAGACTGGGATCTCGCTTTAGGCAAGTACACTTCGCCGATTTCGTCAACTTCTTTTACTTTCTATCATTTTACTTTCCTGGAGCTTTGGTTGTTACTTTTAGATAGACATGCTTTACTATAGTTGTTTTTATCATAATTTCTAGCCTAGTGACCGTTTCAATTTTAATTTCTAGTAGAATCTTGTTTTGTTCCTTTTTGGTAACTTAGTAACAGATACTGTACCAGAATTATAACTGTGAGATTTAGTCCATATTGTGATATGAGACTTACCCTAGAATTGACTTCTTATTAGACTTGGTTCTGGTAATTTTTGGGATTTGATTTGGATTCTGTAATTCAGACTTGACTTTAACCATGTTTATCTTTGAAAATTGGCATACCGACAGTATACTACAGTATACAAACGGTATACCAATTTCGACCAAGTTGGATTTCTAGATTTTTTTTGTGAACCCAATTGGCATACCGACGGTATACTACAGTGTACCGATGGTATACCGATCATTACCGACATTGTTAACCTACTTCAGGATATTTATTTTAGCTGGCATACCGATGGTATACTACAGTATACCGACGGTATTCCGATTTATGTAACTTTATTTTCCAGAACCTTTCTTGCCTACTTGGAACAGTATACCGAAAGTATACTACAATATACCGACGGTATACCGATTTATTGGAATCCAGACTTGCTGTGTTTTTTCTATCTCTGGACCGTTATACCGATGGTGTACGGGACTGTACCGACGGTATATCAATCGTGCTCTTTCTCTAGGAAGTCTTGGTTTTTCACGATTTTATTTTGATTCTTCTGGATTTTTGTTTGGATATGCAATGAATTGACCTGATTGGACATGAACTTACATGGCTTCAGATGACTTGACTTGACTTGGCTTTATTTGATTTTACCCGGCTTTGTCCGGTTACACGTGATGACATGATTGACTGGACTTGACTTGGCATGACTTTACATGGATTCATCAGACATAACTTAACTTGGTTTCACTTGGCTTCATCTTGATGGATATAGCTTCACATAGTTGTACATGGCTTTACCTGGCTTCACATTGCTTCACCTGGCTTCACTTGGTTTCACATGGCTTGATTGTTGTCGTGGCTTACATGAGTTCGTTTGTGAAATATATATTAAACTTGTTTATATTACTATTAGAACTTGTTTTGTTGTATCACATCTAGGATGGATTTTTTTGGAATGCCATACCCGGATTCATACAAGAAACTGCTAGGGTTATTAACTAAAGATTCACTTAGTATATGGCTAGAGATTTTCCTAGATTGCATGTAGTCCTGGTGATTCATATGGTTATCTTATGGAGTATATTGTGGAGTATCCAGTGATTTATCTTGTAGATTATAATGAGGAGTATTATGTACTGGTTTGTGCGTATGGATATCCCAGACAGATTGCAGGGGAATGCGATCAAAAGGAACTCTAGTATTGTGTTGCATTATAATTTTTAGTAATTAGGATTGTGATAACCCTAGTTAGTTAAAGTATAAAGTCGTACTTATATAATTTTTCAAGATTTATGAATGGTGGTTAGTCTAAGCTTGCATGATCATACCTTTATTTATTGTACTTGTTATTTTATATTGCTTATCAGTTAAGGATATGTCACTTTTGCAGATTTACAGTATTTCTTTTATTTTCCTGAGATCATTTACATTCTATCTTTACTTCCAGTATTTGTATTGCTTGTGTTGTTAGTTTAAGTTCCTAGATTGGCTATCTTTATGGTACTTGTTATTTGGGGGGTCTGACTCAGCTGGTTTTGTATGGCCAGATCCACTAGCAGCACCGGAGGATCTTCCGTACTTTCCTGAGGATGGTGATCACGAGGAGCACCAAACCACTTGAGTGAATTTTATTACTTCCCCAATCTGATATATATTCTACTTTTGTTGGCATTTAGCCACCGAGCAAGTGTTTAGCTCGTATGACTTAGATTTTGATCATGTATGACTTAGATTTTGGTAATAGCATGATTGACATATCCTAGGGTTGATCATGTATGACTTAGATTTTGGCTAGTTTATTCATTTTGTATTACTAGCTTCATGATCATCTGTATATTATAGTTTGGGATGCTTTACTATTATATTTTAGCTGATCTTATATCTTTTTATTATTCATGTTGTTCTTGTGATTGAGACACTAGGGTTTGTTGGACCTAGGCTTGACTGTTCATTTTTGGTAGTGACCCCTCATGTCTTACAGCTTCACCATATATACGGAGTACCGGAGTGCTCTAAGTATACGTAGATAGCCTTCTCAGTCCCGCTCTCCAGTATTCTAGTTTTGGGGCATGACAAAGTATCATTGAGGAATAAAGTTTTATTACAAATTTAGAGAACTTGATATTGTCGGTTTTAAGTTACTCCATTGTGTCAGCTTGGGTAGTCCCAGATATTTATGTATTAGCAGTTTATAGAATAATGATTGTGGGAGAATAGTTTCGTATGAGGCATAGTATGATTGAAGGCAAATATTTTAGATATATTGGATACATGAGATATTGTTAAGTCTGGAATGTTTGGACAGAGATGTGTATACAAGATGTGTGCAAATATATTATAAAAAGGTAGTTGCAAAAATATTTCGTTTTTAGATGCATGGGAGCTTAATGTAAGAGTATGATGGGGTATCGATATGAAGATGGAATGCGGTTATAGTTCTTAAATTGTGTAAAGCTTTTTGTGGGAAATCATGTATTCGTAAGGAACACTTGCAAATGATTATAGGATTTTGTACTAATGGGAAACTTGGACCGAAAGTATTGGTACATGTAGACTTTTGGAAGAAAGTTATACTTATAGTGTATCGAATAATACCACCAGTGGCTTTGGCTAAAATGCACGACGTTTCTAAATCCACAACTTTGGAAGTAAGTACATGATCTAAGTCAAGTGATAGGCTGCGACCATATAGAGCTGCTAGAGAATTTTGGTAGACTAAGAAACTTATGCAATTATGATGACAAGAATATAGAAGGTGGATTGGAATCAGCGATTGAGCAGAAACTTCAAATTATGGAGAAAGCCAAAGTAGGATGTTGAACCGGAGATGAGTTGAGAAGTCTTTCTGGAGATTGATGTGGTAAAATGGAATAAGTATTTCTTTGAACTTTTAAGGACAAAATATTTTCTGAGTGGTATATTATGTAATGTGCCGCTCCGTATGGTACACTGGATTGGTTTATTGGCACGAAGAGGTTTAATTGGACTTGGTTTTGGGCTTGAACAAAAGTTTCATTAACTTTTATTACAAACTTGATTATTAATTTTGAAAATTACAAAGAATCATAAATAATAATATTAAAGTACGAGTAACTAAGAATAATCTGGGATAGTTGTAGCTATGGAGATCAGATCTGAACATGATCACTTTACTCCTTAGACCACCTGAAGTGAGAACGAGAAACTTGCTAAGTCTCGAACACTGGAGAAACTAACAACAAGATGGCTCTGGCCTAAGACACGAAGCTTTCGATGTCCTAAACATCACAAATCGTGAAGTATATATAGCCATCAACACTGTAATGGTTGTCTTTTGAGATTCTGTGCTGAAAAATAATAGTCAATGTATTTGTTCTTTATGTGCGTTTGTTCTTTTTTGCACATATTTTTGAACGACTGCCATTAATATGTGCACTTTTTGAATCTGGGCGCCTCCATATATTATGATCTACTCGACACGTGGCAGTAGTTACGAGGAATATATTAAATTATTTGTAATGATAAAGGCCATCATTTTAATACTTTGAAACGCATGCCTCAATCTTCCAGTAAATGTGCGTGATCTTCTCAAATTCTAAAATGTATAATGATAGCTTAGGAATTAAAATTAAATTAGAAATGCGCACATTTACTCTTTACTCAAGGAAAATTGTAGTCAAGTGCGCACTTTTTCTGTTGATATCCTTTGAGAACTGCTACGTGGCTTCTCTTTTTGAGGAAAGAGTAAAGTATCATCATAACTGATGTGACTGCTTTAACTTCTATAGTAAATCTTTGTATGTTACAATAATGCCAGCCATCGTGCAAGTCTTTCAACGACATTTGCCTTATGACTAAAAGTCTCTTGTGTGCACTTTTTCTTTTGCTAAAGAGCAAATATTTTTTGCATTTAGACTTTTAGACACACGACACTACTTCATAAGATGTCAGTGAAGTATGGTCCTCTTGAAATGTATGAAATCTGAATCACTTTGGGGCTCATGACCCATCATAAATGATGACTTTTGCAGAATCTGAACTAATCTCTTTGATTTCTGTATAAATCAAATTGTATGCATTTGTTTGTCGAGAGACTAAAAAGTGCTCACACTTTCTTTTGAAGACTATATTTTCCCACACTGAAGATTTTAGTCATGAGACTAAAAGTGCGCATATTTTGTATGCTTCTACAAGACCTCCTTCAAAGTTTTCGAATGTTCACATGAATTCGAAACACTTTGAACCAAGAAGCATAGAGAATCAAACTTTTCTATTCTTGTGTGCATATCCGAGAGAATCAAACTTTCCTATTTCTACGTGCTTCTACAAGACCTCCTTAATTTTTCCTTGGCATATCCTAGTTGTCCCGTCAATTTATGCAAAAATTTTGTGTTGTCAGTCTGTCATTTAATTTTTTTTGACACAATCTCTATGGTGTCATTAGCGTGATCAAGGCATATTCACTGCACGAATTTTGAGGCAACATCATCCACCAAAGAGTCATCTCCACTCCTATAAATAGGGCACAGATGAGAGAGAGAGAAAGAGAGAGAGAGAGAGAGAGAGAGAGTTTACATACTTTGATATTTCTTTCTCTCAAAACTCTACCTCATTTTCCTTCGTCTTTAAGCTCGAGTTACTCAACTAAGACACCTAAAGGGCCCCAATCTTCCAAGAAAGGAAATGGAAAAATACAACAATTGCTCTGCCCTATTGCAGATCGCCCACGTATTGCTGCTCGCGCGAAGGCCCATCCTTCCAGAAAGAGTATGGTAAAGAATATTAGTGTTCTTTATCTTCCCAGTTACTTCTTTTCTCTTTGTATTTCTTTCTGTATTTTTCCTCTCGGACAAATAAAATTTCTTTTTGTCAAAGTTTTCTTGTGTACTCGACTACAAGAGCACAAAAATTTGTCAGAGGTAATAAATATGACTAGTATTTGTAACTCTTTTTGGGGAGAGAAGATAACAAACTTTGTTTGAGAAGATTTTTTAAGTAGATTTACTTTTCTTGGAATACTTATAACTACTTACGAATAGTAAAGAAACTTTAATAGGGAATAATTTTAAGAGGATTTACTATCCTTGGCATACCCATAACTAAGTACAAATTGTAAAGATAGAAGACTAGCAGAGGTAATAAGGACATGATAGGTAAACTCAAATAGCTAATTTTCATGTTCAGAGGTGATATGACTTAAGAAAATCAAAGAGGATCCCGTTGGGGAAATGTGTCACTATCACTTTTCCAGAGAGAGTATTTTTGTTATTTCATATTAATCAGTATGGTTGTATATATTTTTATCATTTCACATCAATGCTAAAATTGAAGATTGATAGTGTAAAATTAAGTTTGAAGCCAAAGAGGATATAAACTTTGAAGAAAGTAGGTGTTGTTTATCAGTAGTTGGTACAAATTTAGGTGGTATTGAGGACTAATAAAGTAGATGAGGGCAATATTTGTCTTCAGAATCCTACTTTAGTAAATCTAGTGACGAAGGATAATGGATATAATTGAGGATTCAAATTTTATGGTGCTAAAAATTGTGGTAAATATTGAATATCAGTGGCTTACAGGTTGAGGGAAATTGAAGGTTAACTAATACAAGTTTTGGTTTAAAGGAAAATTGGTAAAACTTTGATAGATTTTAGTGTGTGCATATGTTAGAGACAAACTAAATAGGAATGCAAATAATAAGAGTGTTCGAGGGTAATGAAGGAAACAGTATTATGATCAAACACTGAATTGGGATTTCAAACATGATTAGATGGAATAAAATAAAACCTTAAAGTGGTAGGGATTATATAATGAGATAAACTGATTTACAGATACGAATTGAAGTAAACTGGAGGTCAATTTCGCCTTCCACCTAAGCTGCGTAGGAAAGGCCCAAAGCCAATCCCAAGTTAGAAAAGAAAAATATTAGTAGTGAAGTAGCAATGATATTGAATATCGGATAATAGAAGTGAATGTCAAGTGAGACGAGATACGAAATATTGCTGACTTGGGAGAACATACTCAGTGGGTAAAAAATTTAACATTTTATACGATGGATAGGAGGACTGGGAATGGAGTAGGAGTTTTGAAAAGATGGATTTTTCAATAGACAAGATTAAAAATTTAGGGTAACTACATCTTATAAAAGTTTGTAATTGATGACAAAGGATCACATAATTAATTAGAAATGATAAAAGAAATATTGAGGGATAAAGGAAAGTGATTTCCATAAAGTTCATAAAATTTTTAAAATATTGAGAATGTCGATCAGAAGGATATGATAGAAGTTGATGTAGCAAAAATAGTGTAATGATTGTGCTGGAAGCTTTAAGATCAGTGTAATAAGGAATCAAGATTTTATAAAACTGAATAATTAGGTAAATTTTTGGGAGAGGAGATGTGTGAGGATTACCTTATTTTTTTAGAGTCTTGAGATATGTCTTCTTCCTTGATTGTACTTGTTCTATTCTCGTGCTAGTTTATTCCTAAAATTTTGAGGAATTTGTTTTTCTGAGGGTGGGATTGTCACTACCACTTTTACAGGGAGGGGTATTTTTGTCCTTTCATATTAATCAACATGGTTGTATATATTTTTATAATATTTGGTATAGTTACATACATATATATATTTTTATAGTTGGTGGTTAGTATGTTAGTCTATTAGTTAGACTAGATGTTAGTGAACCTAAGTGAACCCAACTAGACTTGTCATGACCCATTAGTACAACCAATTAGTTTAGTCATGGTTGACTCATTAAATTAGAAAGAATGAATACAATGTCCCTTCCATTAATATTAGAACCTTCCCTTAGTTAAAACCCCTTAATTAATTAAACCTTCATGACATTAATAAGGGGCAAATATGACATTTTGCATGGACTCCACCTAGGGATTGTGGTCTGTCCTATTAAGGATGGGGGAGAGTCTCCTTATTCATTATTACCTCCTCTATTTCTAAATTAGTTCATCTCCATTTTCCCCCAAATCTAATTCAACCTTAATCCATTCCCGACCAAATACACCCTCATTTCTTCATTTCAAATTCAACCTAAGGAGATTGAAAGGGCAAAGGAAAGCTTTGGTACGGAGCTTGCTAGAAGGAGGTGTCCATCCTTTCCATTGTGTCCTAGTAGTATGCTACATTGGGATACATTGGGAATCCATCTTCCAATAGGTAAAATCTATATTCCTCTAATAATTTCTATTCTAAATAATGTATTAGACACATAGGGGCATTCTCATGGCTCAGAACTATCCATAGGAAGAAGATCGAGGTTTATAGGATGCCCATTGTAAGAGTTACATTGACTTTTGAGGCCAAATTGGAAGAAATCTGAATTGGACCACTAGGTATTTGTAGGAATGTCTCGTAGGTGATTTTAGAGTATAAAGCATGATTTGAGAGGATATACGTGTCCACAAATGGATATGGGGAGTCCATATCATTATACACCATGATACGGAGGTGTATGAGAGGTATTTCTATGTATATTGTGTTACTATAGGCCAAATTCTCTATATTGCATTAGAATAACTATATATTATGTTATTCATATTATATTTGATGTTTTGGATGTGTTCTATAAGGTTTGGTGGTGTATTGTGGTATTTGGAGAGCATATCGCAAGAGTATTGTGGTGTGATACTCATGTGTGGCTTGGTGTACACCAAGTGCTTGCTAATTGGTATAGGTGGGTGTGTGTACCTATTTGAGTATTATATTTATATATATACTTGGTGTTATATATATATATATATATATATATATATATATATGTGTGTGTGTGTGTGTGTGTGTGTGTGAGTGTGTGTGTGTGTTGAATGTGGGTATGTTTGAGTGTGAATGGTTTGTTGTGTGAGAGGGAGGTGCTCGGGATAGTACAGCAGTAGTATAGATGTTGTTGTTGTTATTGGTGTGTTGTATTATAGAAGTTATGGTTGGTTTTAAGATGTGATAGCCATTATAGTGGTGGGTGTTTATGTTATTGCAGATTGGTGATGGTGTCGGGTGCAGTATGCCATGGGTTGAATTACAATAGAAGAATGGGGGAGAAGCTCGAGAACATGCATTAGTAGCAGCAGTACTTATAATAAGTAGTAGTTGTTTGCTTTGGAAGCCAGTTGATAGGATCTTGGGTTGTATACCTGGATGAATGTTGTGGTTGCAGTAGAAACTGTATCACATTCAGGGTATTGCAATGTATTATTATGTGCTGTGATGTTGGTGTTATGCAGGGTTGTGCACAGGAGTCGGTTTAGAGTATACTGTGTCAGGTATGTGATATGCAGTGTGCTGTGCAAGATGTGTTGTGATAGTTGGTGTGTGAGTGCAAGCAAAGATGCAATAACAGCTAAGGATAAGTACACCAATGTGCACTGTATCTAGAGGTTGAAAGAGTGACCTAGTGACTGGGTATCACTTGGTGTAGGGGTGTGTCATGGTGACACATAGTTAAGAGTGTTAAGAATGGATAGTGTTTAGGTTGATGTTGTAGTGTGTGTAGATGAGCGTGCAGGTTGAGTGAAGGAATAGGTGCAGGCAACGACCATTATCGTTCAGTGCAGCAAGGTGAGTGTTGAGGGTTTTGGAGTATCGAGAAGTGTCCCTACAGGCATCTTGAGTGTGAGTATTACCTAGGTAAGGGCAGAGCCAAGTGGAGGTGGTGAGTGTGTGCACAGTGAGATTTAGTGTAGTTTGGTGATTCAATAACAATTATTTTGTGTGTAGGTTTAGCCTCATGTGGAACTACCAGAGAAGTGTTATGAGGGTATTTTGGTACCATGGGTAAGTGATGGTATCCATGCATTACAGTATAAAGTGTTGGGTTGTTGTGTAGATTTTGGGAAGTATTGTTAAGTGAGTATCAAGGAGATAATTTAGTTTAGTATTAAGGTATTGAGTTTATACTAAGGTAGTTGGACAATACTTAGATACTAGGATACAGGGTAAGGTAATGAGCAATGGCTAAGGTAATTGACTATAGGCCAAGGTATTAGTAGGTAATATAAGTATATATTATAGTATAATATGCTAAAAACCTACTTGAAGAACTAGAAACTTAGAGATAACTTGGGATAACCTAGTATTAGCTAGTATTAACTAGTTGGACCCTAAAAATCAACTAAAAATGTATTATGAACCTATAAAATAGGTTTTGACCTAGTTTGACCGTATTGACTTAGTTTTGACCTAGAAACATTGTTTTAAACTAATTAAGTATGTTTTTTACTCTAAAACATTTTTTGACTTTGTTAAATCATATATAGGTCACTTTGACTCCAGTTTAGATACCGACTTGAGTTCTTTGCTCAAGAGCACAGGCGACTACATTCTTTGATAGTTTCCTTATTTGATAGTCTTTATGTTACATTTATTTAGTATTGAGATATTTGATTCTTGACACGATGTTACACAGATTGGTATATGTGGATCTCTTTCATGAGATATTATTGTTCGTGATTACTTAGTGATTATCTTGTCGTTCTTCGTGATTACTCAGTGATTATCGTGATATTTTTATAATTTTATAGACCATGGTCACCGTGCATGATATTATATAAAACGTACATCATGATTTATGTGTTATAACGTGTCGTGATTTGGATCCGTGTACTGGTCGAGGGCAGGGGAAGTATTAGTCGATATGTGATCATACCTTATAGCCCGTGCAGTAGTGTAGCCCGTGATAACTAGCCGATTATGCATTTCATGTGTGGTCGAGCTAGTTCCCTTTTATTTACAGACCGTGCTAGGCCCAAGTCGATCACATATCGTACTAATATTTTAAGTCACTTATTGTTATAGTTTTTTTACTTCCAGTTCTTTACAGTGATTACTCTTACCATATTGCTCCTAGTCTTTCAATTACTAGTCGTGATGTTTACTATCTTCGAGACTCTCCATAATTTATTTTTATTGCTATTATTGTTTTATAGCTTCTGTCATTTATTGGAACTGTTATTATGTTATACTATGTCATGAACAAGCTCGATAAAAGAATAAGCTTGCAAAACTAGGCTATAATAGAAGCATAAGTCAAGGTAGTCCAAAAAAATATAAGTATGCTGGATTATGATGAAAGAAGATAAAAAATAATTCAAATTCACAAAGAAGATAAGACTCGTCTAGTGTTGTGCCTCTACAATTGCCATACTAACTCCTTGTCTAAGTCTCTAGTCGACCAAATAGGGGTATGGGCCTCTAAGTTCTATAATCTGGATAAACACTATCTTCTTATACTAGCCTATAGTTGGTGTCATTCAATTACACTTCATTAATGGGTCAAAATAACTATGTGATACTAGGTTGTGCGGCATACTACCCAACTTAAAAGAATAAACTAATACTGTAACTGCCTTGAGGGGATTCTACAAAATAACCTTGTCCTTGTAAATAAGGTAGAACTCTTGTTAGGGTATACGAAGAAAAAATCTTGGTACCTATTAGGGTATTCTATTGCATCATAAAACTCCATAGGTAATGGTCATCTTAAGTCTCAATCATAGTGCTTATAGAACAAAAGTGTTAATATTAAGAATGGAGAAGTTACTGGCTCTCAAGTGAAAGAGGATATAACTTGTTTTAAGATATGGGTACAATTACGTGATTTGAAACTAAAGGATAATCATCAAATCAAAATCTAAATGAGCAAATAAAACTTATCAAGTTCTAACTACTAAGCACATAATTTCAATTCAAGATTAACAACTATAATCCTAACAAACTATATATCCTAACATAAAAGGAATCACTTGGCCTACAATCAGAAGGGTCAGGTGGTACGAATTGAAAGATGAAGAAAAAATTTAGTCGTCGCACAAATAGCGAGCGTTAAGGTTTCGGAGGAACAAGATATAAAATTAAATAGAGAGACTCTTGATTATATCATGGTTTCCTAAGAAAATATGGTATGTTAATCTCTATGTTCGAGGTATGATCAAGGAAAATATTCTATTCATTCCTCTTGGCTTCCTAAGATACTTTTTTACTAAGATCAAGACAAGAATCTAAATTTAAAGTTCTCTAATACTATCTCACTATGAAAGTTAGGTTTAGTCCTAATATTCAACCTTAGATTTCTATTGGTTCCTCAATACTAGGGTCAAACAATATGGTCAAATTTCTAACTAACCCTAGTAGTGTCTATACTACTCTCAAGCCCTTCATAAATATATCAAGGGATAATGGTCAATTAATCTACAAGTAAGGGATGCTAGGGTTCATTAGGTATTCTAAACTTAGTGATATGTTAATATTCTAGTTGTATTCTTAGTAGGAATGTTACCCTAATTATCATCCTAACAACAATGATTCCTATATTCTAGGGGAAGGCTATACTCAAGGAACTATTAGGGAAGTACATGAATCAAGTAGGATGCAATTATTTAAATAGAACGGATTGGAAAAAAGGTGAGTCATAGTCAAATGTGGATGAGATCCTATACTCTAATCCTATTTGCAGGCTTGCTCGGTGCAGTAACGTAACCGAGATAATATACTCTCGACCTGCATGGGCCACCACAAAAATATGTCACGCCCCAGTCCCAAAATACGTAGGACTAGGAATACTTAAGCATGCCAGCCGTATGTATATAGAGACTCTAATATATGGAAACCATAATACATACATACGCTGTATTATAAACAATAATTCACAAGTGGTATATATTTGTCACAAGTAACAAGGGCATAACTAAATCTCATCCACAGAATCAAATAGAAATGAATAGCCAATAAACTATATAACTGAATCAAGTATAAGATGCTTGATAAGAACAAGTAGTTGGGTGGAGACAAATCCACTACCAAACTAGAATATAAAAGAAACAAAATAAGTACATCTAATGAACAATGAGGCTCGAGAGAAGATCTCCTCAAAAGGGAATGAAGTAGCAAGTCCTGATCCGTGCTCCTACAAATAGTCATGATCGTCTACACCTAGAAAGGGACCAGTTCCTCAGAGGGACGTAACAAGATACATAGAAGCATGCCAATAAAGTACTAAAAAATAAACATCCAAAGGGTCGTCTAACCACCTATGTGATTGCACTTTGAGAACAACTTTCCAACACGTGGGCTATCTGCCTAAAATAGGATTAGCATAATTCTCTTGGAGAATCAGGGGCCTAAAAAGCATGACTTCTTTTGAACGTCAGAGGCCGCCTGTAGATAATAATATAGGGGTCATCTGACCGCGCATCTCCGGCGGAGTGTACGGGTCACACAAGGAAAGTGCAAAGGAGCCCAAACGCCTTACTTGTTGTCCTCCCTACCCCATGCTCTAAGCATGCCATATCTATGACATGATAAAACCTCTAATAACTGCCAAGTCTTCTAACATATCTCTATTAGCAGTTATCTCCTATCATATGTCCCATACATACTGATAATCAGTCAATACGTAAGCTCGTGGTCTATGTGGTGGTCTCGTAAAACTAGGTCGACATGCATAATATATAATAAAGACAATACGACGCCATCGTCGTTGCACCTAACTTATTCTTGGACGCACAGTTTATATAGTAGTTAAAATATATGAACTAAAGAAATAAAATATATGCACCATATGGAATATAAATCACAGTACAATGGCAAGGTATACTTGCCTGGCAAGAAAGCTATATAGTGTAAGCATCCAGACGTCAAGCACAAGGGATCAGAAACTATGGCCTCCAAATGAACGTCTCTGGATGCTGAAATAAATATTACCAATATTCTCAGAATCAGCAAGATAGCTAGAAAATACTACCCTTTCGTCCAATTTGGACACCGGGGCAAAACGATAATTTTGGGTCAAAGTGGGTCCGCATGTGGGCCACTTTGCACCGAAATACGTGCCAGAGGTAAAGGTCTCTAAATGGGACAAATTATAGGTCAAACAAATTATAAACGTCGATACGAACTTAACTATATGTCCAATTTTGGATTTCGGTGAGCCGATCACAAATTCGCCCTAAAAGTCAAACTGTAGGGTCCACGAATAGGCGGCTTGGTCAACTATCTCAGAATCGTGTGAAACTTGGGTCACAGGACTAGCGTGATACCCCGAATCCAATGGCACAAGTTTCGTCGCATTCCGACGAGCGTACACAAAATGGGGTGGTAGTTTACAAAAGTCGCGATACGGGGACTTTTTACGGATACGGGTTGATTCTGACGCGCACACACGTCCGAATCAACTTTCATGAAAGCCCATATGTTAGGATATACCATACGCGTCTTTTAGTGCAATTGTATGTGATAAGGCAGTCCCGTTTGGTGGGGCGCACTCCGTATCACAAAATTTGGGTTCTAAAATATCAATTTTTTTGTCGTGTTGGAGGCCGATTAACTTAACACATAAAATAAACTAATAAAAACTAAAAGAACAGAAAAAATCTCGGTTATATTGAGAAAACCTTTCAATTAGATTTTAAAAATATTAAAAAGGTTGGTGGCAAATTGGGCGTGAACATGGGGCTTAAAATTCTGGACTATTTTTGGTCAGTTTTTTGGCCATTTATCCGTCGATTTTTCGACCAATCCGGGACTCGAAAACTCGTCCCGCTTGAAGAAAAATCATAGAGGGTTAGGTTGTGAACGTACACGGACAAACCGCTCGCAAAAAAAATTAAAGATGGAGAAGATACGATACCTTAAAGATGGGACGTCGGAGCGTGCTACTACACGCACGCGTGCGCAGACGGCAGACGGCGGCGGTCCCGGCGGCTGCGGCGGCAGGAGGTCGGGGCGTGGTCGCCGGCGTCGGGGCTAGGGTTATGGTTAGGGTTTGTGTATGGGTTATATATATATATATATATATATATCAGAGAGGGGGGAGAGAGAGTGGCCCCAGAGGGCTTTGTGGGTAATGGGGAGTTTGGTTTATAGAGAATAGGTTTAGTATTAGGTTAGGTTTTTAGTTAGTTTAAGGATTAATAGATTTTTGTTTTGTTTTCTTTTTATTTTGTTTTCTTTTTCTTTTTATTTATTATTACTATTATTATTATTTCTATTACTATTATTATTATTATTATTAATAACTATATATTTATTTATATATATTCACATATATAAATGAGGTAAAAATCAAAAAATAATATTTGCCCACAAAATAAATTCTAGAAAATTATTTTATAAATTTTAATAAAATACTACACCCAAAATATTTTATGAAATTATTTTGTAATTAATAATTAGATATTTATTTAGTTATAATAATCAAATAACTGTATTATCTAATTAACTAAGTAAATAACTAAATGGTTATCCATAAAATAGGTAATAGTAAATAATGTGCACATCTATAAAAGGAAAAATGCCTAACTTGGCAAAAAAATTATGGGATGCTAATTATAGAAAGTCGAAATTAGAAAATAACCACAATTAAATTACATATATAATAATTATCTAAATATTTAACAATTAATCTATGATTGTTACACTAATGTCATACTAAAACCAAGGGATCGAATTTCTGTGCCACGAAAAGATCCTACAGGTAGTGTCTCCTGTGTAGGCTACTTTCTATGAAGGACGATATAGATTTTGGGGCCATCCTATATCATTAATGTCCATACCACGGTGAAGTATCCTAATAAAATTATTGAATTTTGATTTATTCAAAAAAATAATCTAAAATAAATACAAGAAATACAAAATACACACAAGATACCTATTTTTGGGTGAGGGGGTTTACAGTGTAGGAACCTCGGAAGATACAGTGCCTCCAACCTTGGATCACAAAAAAAGACGGTTGGATGAAGCAAGGGTCATGTAGGAATTGGTAGAGCTTAGGAGAGTATAGAGGAAGCACGGTCAGAGGATCCAACAGTTATTAGGTATTATTCATCACCAATAGGAAGGATCCAGACTCAAAAGGGCATTAGATGGTATACACCCCGGGCCCCTGAAGCACCCAAGTATAGAGCATGTGCATCATGTCCTGGTTAGAGTTCCAACTCAGAAGAGGCCAGTTAAGAGGATTCCTACTAGTGCATATTATAGGAAGTCAGAGAATACATGGGATAAATATAGGAAAAGGAAGAAATAATGCCTTTATTGTGGATCCAATGATCATAAGATAAAAGATTGCGCTTGAGTGGCACTACGCACTCCAGTACTGGATAAAGGTAATGGATAGTTTAAATTTTGATATATATTTTTTGAATAATTTCTTGGGCATATATAGATGGATAAATTGATGATAATTGATATTTAAAAAGAGTAAATTATGAATGATAGCAAAAATTAATAAAATAAAATAAAAATGAAGGTTAGGTTGAGGATAATCAGTCACCTTACATAAAGGCCTTTTGAGAGTATGAATATAAAGAAGTGCATAGAGGATACAATTTAAATATATTGAGGTTAAAATTTATATTTTAAGGATTGAGGAAGCATCTAGGATGATAGCAAATTAAGTTTTAGGAATTAGAATTATTGGGATGTGGTATAAAGCTGAATAAAAAAAAAGGATTAGTAAATAAGGAGGATATGAGATCATTGATTCATGGATATAACTTTAATTTGGGAAATGATAATCGACGAAATTTGAACTAAGAAGTTTCAGATCATAAGGTTAAAATGGTAAATAAAGATTTAAAGACAAAAATATTTTGAGTCAAGATTTAGTATAGTGACATGTATTATTGGTGAAGGAAATAAGAAAATGATAGAAACATTAAACATAGGGGATTTAGAAAACTTGAGGAATACAAAGAATAATTCGATATTAAATAAAGGGATTGAATTTGATTAGGGGATAAAAAATTGACTTAAGGATATGGATTAGTTAAAAGCATAAGTTGAAAAAATTGGATTGTTTTTTCCAAAGTTGATGAAAAATTATAAAATTTGGTTAAGGATCACGAAGTTATATGAAAGTAAAAGGACGAGTCTTGCGAAATATTAACTTCTGAGGGAGAACGAACAGATCTTCTAAAACAAAGTTCTCCACTATCTATCCTATCCTTCCGTAACTCCATTCTTGTATTGATATGCACCCGGTTTATTATAATATTTTGCCATACCTGTTTGACTTTGTTATTGTCTATCCTAGTAGTGTTATTCTTATTATGGTATTGAGGAGTAGTTCATAGGTGGAGCTCTTGGTAGGGACTGCAAGGTCTATGACAAGTGAAGATCGTGAATGGGTATAAAAGATAATAAGGAAAGGTTTGATGATGGAAACATATGCATGAACACTAATGATAGAACTTCATAGGTCAGAAGTATGGAGAGTTGGAACTCTGAAGAGAACTGAACGACATAAATGGAGTAATTTTATCGGAAGAAACAATATTTTAGGGAATCGATACATCAATGCTAAAATTGAAGATTGATAGCATGAAATTAAGTTTGAAGTCATAGAGGATATAAACTTCGGAGAAAGTAGGTGTTGTTTATCAGTAGGTGGTCCAAATTGAGGTAGTATTGAGGACTAATAAAGTAGACGAGGGCAATGCTGATCTTGAGAATCATATTTTAGTAAATCTAATGATGAAGGATAATAAATACAATCAAGGATTCAAATTTTATGGTGCTAAAAATCATGGTGAATATTAAGTATCAGTGGCTTACATGTTGAGAAAAATTGAAGGATAAATAAGATAAGTTTTGGGTTAAAGTAAAATTGGTAAAATTTTGATGGATTTTAGTATGTGAAAATATTAGAGACAAACTAGATGGGAATGGGAATAATGAGAGTGTAAACTACCCTAATTTTAAATTACATTTTTTAAGTATTTTTTGATTTTACTCAATTATTGAATTTATTTAGATTATTTTACTCAATCTTGATTTATTTACGTATATGAATATTTATTTATTTAAAAGTATTTCACAAAAATATTTTAGATAGTAAAATCTTTTGTTGAAGCATTATAATTTTTCTAAAATTTAATCCATGTGCAAATATATTATTTTTATATATTTTTTAGATTCACACACACACACACACACACACACACACACATGTATATATATATATAAGAGAAAAGAAAAGAAAAAGTAATACAAAACACACACCTGCCACAATACAACAACAACAACAACAACAACACAACAAAAACAACTAAACCTAACTCTAACCGGACCCTACATCCTACCCGAGAACCCGCGACCTCCCTCGACTCACTTTGTCTCTTGTTGTTTGATAAATAAATGAAAGAATATAGAAACGAGGTTTTTATACGAAAACCCGCTCTTATGTTTACAAACAAGATTGTACAATTAATCCTATACGAGGATGTTAAGTACAATTTTTTAATCTGGGTAAATATTGCTATAGGAGTCTGATCTGCAGTCGATCACTTTGTTCCTTGGACCACACGATGATGAAGAAGTGCCATAGAAGACAGAAAGCAGCTTCGGAGGTTGCTAAAGAGAGTGGACGCTCGATGCCAAAGTCGTCGATCACTACTCTTTGCCTGAGCTCTGGATTCTTCTCTTTTTTGACCTTCGAATCTTCGACCAATTTTTCGACCTTGGACCTCTGTCAATAGAGGTCTCTATTTATAGAGTTTTAGTGACAGTGACCACTCAGTCGGTGTAGGAACCGAGTAGTGGAAAGTACAATACCCTTTTACACGATGGTTAAAATAACCGTTGCCCGCGTATAAATAACCTTTTGAATGAGCGTGTGACGCGTGTCCAATTTAAGAGACAACGCGTATAACTGCTGCGAAGATTACGGCGTAAAAGCCACGTAGGTAGTTATTCCTCGCGTAGAAAAAGTTAGCGTAGAAGCCAATAACTGTCACCATGGCGTAGAAGCCAAGTAGGCATAGAAGCCGAGTAGGTGTAGAAGCTGAGTAGGCATAGAGGCCGAGTAGGCATAGAAGCCGAGTGGGCGTAGAAGATAGCTGATCCTCCCCCCTTGACTGTGGCCTGAGTTGGCATATTCCAAGGAGATAGTGTACATCGTGCTTCCATAGCTGAGAATAGCCTGATGGCGTAATGTGCCAAAGTGATGATGTGGACGTTTTAGCCGAATTTATGACTTTTGGAGATATAATCAAATCTTTTGCATTAAATACAGAGATCTGCCCCCATCCTGCGTATTAAATGCAGAGGCGTGTCTTCGAAGATTTGCTATTATTCTGCGCATTAAATGCAGATACGCACCTCGAACCCTGTACGAAGAGCAACTGATGATGTGGTAGTCTGTTTGTATTCTGCGGAGCGTAAGAAGCTCACGTCTGCCTATGTAAAACTAGGCAGCATATTCCAGAGGCGTGTCTCGAAGATTTGCCATCATTCTGCGCATTAAATGCAGAGGCATGTCTCGAAGATCTGTTACCATTCTGCGCATTAAATGTAGAGACGTGCCTCGAGCTCTGCCATCACTCTGCGCATTAAATGCCGAGACGTGCCTCGAGCTCTGTACGAAGAGCAGCTTTTGACGTGGCAGTCTGTTTGTCTTCTGCGGAGCGTAAGACGCTTACGTCTGCCTGTGTAAAACTAGACAGCGTATTCCCTTGTATGCGTAAAAGTAGTTTACGCCAAGGAGATGTCACTAAACGACAGTCTGGGTCGCTGTGTCGCGCCATCATTATAGCCGTCGTCTGGGTAGTCGGGCAGTACTCTTTGTCAGGAGTTCAGACGTCAGGTTCACTGCATGATTTAACAGGTTCATTTTGGGGAATACGAAGCGTCCCTCGTATACTTCAATGCTGCATTAAAGCGGATGAGTTTTACGCCATAAAGGCGATGTAGCACCTTTTTTACGTTGAAGCATCCTGGACATACTGCATTACGTGGACGGTCCTTGAGCTTGTATTTTACGCTGTGCTCAGCGGAATAGCTCTGTTGCACGTTGATGGCTCTGAAGTCATCTTTTTACGCTGCCCAGCATCAACATGCTGCGTATAGCTATCCAGCATATTTTTTATGCTTCTACAAGACCCCCTTCAAAGCTTTTAAATTCCTTGTAATTTGAAACGCTTTTAATGAAGCATGAAACGGTCAAGTCTGACACGTCCTTTAAGGCTGACTTTATGGCGGAGTTATTGGGGATCCGTTGGGATTCGGTGGGCTCTCTCTTGCCTATAAAAGGTTGAGGAGTTTAACCTGTTCTTTCCACATTTCCTTCACCACACAGAGATGATCGCCGGAGTTTGTCGGGTTGACTTGAGGAAGAAGAAGACCATGTTCTTCCAGCATGTAAGGAGCCAAAAAAGACAGCGTCTTCGAGCAAATATCAAAGTCAAAACTTGCGTCGGCTCTGCTTTCCTCTAAGGTGTCTTCCCCTGAAAAGAAGACAAGAGAAAATTAATATCAATTTGATGTTAATTTTCCTAAAAAAGAGGCGTAAGGACAACATTTACCTATGGATGATGGTATATATGTCGTATCCGCAGCCAGTACAACTAAATCATTTTTTAATGATGCTAAGCAAGCTGTCATACCTGGAGAGGAGGGTGCACCAAATGACGACTGAGGATAGTCATCCAAGTCTTCACCCAGATCCACTCGAGGTTTATCAAGTGGAATCTTGCTGGAGATACTTACAGATGAAGAAGGGGCTGGACCCATTATTGGTCTGGATAAAGACATCCTTAATTTGCTCGGCATCGAAGATGACCTCACTGCACTACCAATAGCGGTAGTAGCGACAGCAGTCTCGAGCAAAGAATCTCCGGCACTGTCAGTCAAAACTATGGAGGTTCCCTCTCTAAAAGGCGAGGAACCTCTAAGCGAAGAATCACCCTCAATAGGGGAAACGATAGGCTCACTTATAAGAGCCTCACTGGTAGAAGTCCTTTTAGGACCACTGGTAGTTTTCTTTTTCTTATGAGGGGAAGGCTCTTTTGGAGTGGAAGCCTTTCGCTTACTGGGGATAACGAGAGGCTCTGCAGGCGGAGGTATTACGTCTCTCGGTACTGTCAACAAAAACTTATCTGGACCGACAGGGTCTTCACCTTCGTCAGAGGAGACTGATGGGACCTCCTCTCTTCCAGTGGCCTTATGAGAGGGTATCCTAAAACTTCCACGCATATCAAAATCATGAAGGAGAGTATTGATGGCCACATAAAATTGTGCGTATGAATGGAGGATGCGCAACTCCATGGAGAGAGAAGTCGCGGGTATACTAAAGGTTGCTCCAGTACAACCCATCATGAAGTACCGCCACCCTCTGGCTCCATCAATAAGTCCGCCTCTGGACGTGAAGCTGGTAATGGCATTTCCCACATGCAATTGGTCATACCCAAACTGCCTAGCGAACCGACTGGGCAGATAAGGCTCCAAGAAGCAATGGTCTTCACTTCTGTACAACAAATGGGAAGGTCTAATGTAGACCAACTAATAAAAAGCTTCGGGAGAAAGAACGGTCTTCCCGTGACCTGAATCCTGAAGTTTTGTCCCCTGTTGATTAATATGTACAGTGGAGGCGATACAGAAGAGCTTCCAGCTATGAGCAAAATTTAATGCTCGCCGATAATCTACCACGGTCGTCATATTCCAAGAGAAATTCTTGTAATTCAACAAAAAATTATTTCCTGAACTACTGGCAGAGCCGGGACATCACCCTGGGGTTATAAAGAATTAACCATCCCATCAGATATAGGAATGGTAACTCTACCCTGGGAAAGCTTTTACGCCGTGTCTCATCAGCAAGAAGCCCATCAGTAATGGCCCTCAGGCCAGCTTGTATTCGACATACCATGGCAGGGAGCAGGCCCAGTCTTGCCCCAAATACCAAATGCACTGCAAGCCATAAGGTGTTTCGATGAATACGATTTACAGATGCGATGCCAGGTACTACCAATCGGCGTAACCATACAGAGAGGAAGCCAGCCAGTTGAGCTTTCCTTGAAAGAGGCTTGCGGCAATGCCTCATATAACTGTAGGCTTTAGTACCTGCAGGATAACCCTCGATCCCCTCATCGAGAATTTGATCTGAAGCCCCAGCGTCTTCAATAAGATCATCGACTATTTGGGCATTAAGCACGCTCAAAAGATTCAAGGGTTTATCTCTACTATCCACAACTTTGTCTGGCTTAGCATCTCTGGCCTGATGAAAGAAGAGATAGGACGCCCATTTGTTGGTATGAGCCAAATTAGAGGGCTCATTGTAGAAGGTGGTGCACGATAGATAATGGCTCATTAACTCCTGGTACACTGCCACTACCCAAGGGTTTGTATCCCTCAGCTCCTTGTTTGTGGGAACATACTCTTCGTAAGGAATGTCCCCCATTGGCAGTCTTAAAATCTCTGCCATCTCGTGAAGGGCCAATCCCAACTCCCCTAGTGGAGTGGCAAAAGTCCCGGTGAGCGAGATATACCGCTCCATCAAAGCCAAAAATAGGTTGGGGTTGAGAGGCAGCCCAACACTGGTAGCATTCACAGCGGCGAACAGACCAATGCTCTCCAGCTCCGTCTGAAAATGCTTCAGGGTCCAGGTAGTTAAACGAGCCCATCGGAGATTTCCAGGGCTAACCCATCCGCTGGTCCGAGGATTAACCTTGGGGTATACTCCTTCCCGCCCCATAAAGTTATTACAAAAAGTTAATATTTGAATCGGCTGGAGTAGTGCAGTATCTTCACTCAGGACACTGCCCGGAAATAATCTCCTGAAAGGAATGATAGGACCTGAAGGACGGCTCACAAATAATCCTCGATCTGATCCTTTCTGATAAAATATCTTCCTCGGCTGGCCGTGAAGATCAGGGGTCAGGGTCCATGACATCCTCCTGGGATGCGTGGCATAGAAGAATGTCGAGATAGGGTAATCTCTCGACATCCTGGGCAGGTACATGACCATGCTCTCAGCAGTAAAAATCCAGTTTTTCTTCTTGGACTTCGTCTGTGATTGTTTATCAATCATATCCCCGAACAGGAAAGCTGGTTTTATATATTTGTCCCCATCTATGTACGTCAGGGGCTCCCCGCTGATCATACTCAACAGCATACATTCTCCCTGGGACGAGATCAGGATTCTCCTTCCTTCAGGATAGTTGTCTCCAGAAATAGGGAATGTCACATGTGACAAATCCTCCAGATAATTGGAGTTCAGCATTCCAGCAGCAGAACCCATCACCTAAGCCAACAGAGGGATCTGCAAGTCCACTACAAAATGCAAGAAGATCAAATCAGTTTCTACACTAGACATTACAGTCTTGCAGCTTACACCAAAGATCAACAGTCTGTGCTTTTACGCCATGACTGTGAAAAACTTGAGTTTTTATGCTGGAACCTATTTCTGAGGCATAAAATTCAAGGTTGGAAGTATACACAAAAATCTAATAGTCTGTGTTTTTATGCCAGACTACCAAAATTTGAGTTGTTACGCCAAAATTTTTATCCAGAGCATAACACTCAAAGTTTGTAGTATACACCAAATTTCGACAGTCAAAGCTTTTACGCCAGACTGCGAAAATATGGAGTTTTTACGCTGACACATTAGGAATGTGGGGGTAAATGACAAAACATCTATGTGCATCATCTTCCTCGAATAGGCTCTCAGCACAGAAGATGACCTAGCGCGTTCACGTACAACGTGTGTGAAGGGTTTTCTTCGTTTTTCTCGTCCCAAAAGCTTTACCTATGACGCCTGGTGCACAGCTTGACAGTGGGGCACTTCGTTCAGAGCGAGGTTCGCTCAGCCCAATGGGAGTCGCTCATGCTTGAGTAGAGGAGTGAGAAGAGGAGGCAGCTTTCTTTCCCTTAGCGATGGAAGCGTGTTTCGGTGCCATTGCTAAAAACTCAGAGTGCTTAGAGAAGAAGCGAAGAAGAGTTCTCAAAGAGACGAAGGGGTTTTTGCAAAAGACAGATGAAGGGTTTCTTCTCTCAAAACCTTGGAGTATTTATAGAGTTCAGGTAACTCTTCAAATTCCTAACCAAATCCGATATTTAATATTCGGTTATGATTTGGGACCACGTCAGCCTATCATTTAAAAGAAGAAGACAGACGGTCAGTGGATCCAGAAATTACGCGCAGAGCAGATCTATGATTTTACGCACAGGAGTTTTTACGCTCAAGAGACCACAAATCTACAGTTTTAAGCTCAGAGACTGTAGGTCTAGGGTTTTACGCCCATATGCTTTTATGCTCGGTATCTTTTACGCTCGAGAGGCTACAAACCTGCGACTTTACGCTCAGAAGCTACAAATCTATGATTTCACGCTGAGGAGCTATTTTACACTCAGTGGCTACAAATCTACGATTTTACACTCAGTGGCTACAAGTCTACGATTTTACGCTCAGAGGCTATAAATCTATGGTTTTACGCCCGGATGATTTTATGCTCAGCAGCTGTTACGCTCGAGAGGCTACAAACCTACGTTTTTACGTTCAGAGGCTACAATCTATGACTTCACGCTCGAAAGTTTTTTTTTTATGGTTTTATGCTCGGATGCTTTTATGCTCAATCTACGCTCAACAGCTACAGATGGCCAACCGTAAGGGTTTACACAGAAATATTCCTTCTTGGCTACAAAATATTCTAATTGCCCAAAATATACAGAGTTCAGCATTGAAGGTGGCTCTCCTTCTTGGGTCGATTGGAAGTCCATCCTAAGTCCAGTCTTTTACACAAGTTCAAGTATGGCCTGTTTGACGGCCATTTTTTGCCATTTTTAAGGGATTTTCGGGAAAATATTCTTGAAGATGACGGTCTGAACAGCAAATTCTTCGCATCAGAGAAGTAACAGTTCAGAAATTCTATGCAACTCCTCGTTCAAAATAGCATGACAGTTTGGATTTTCAACTTAATGCTAAAGAATCTTTCTGCGCGTCTTTAGTTACGCATAAAAGACGGGACGAGATCAGATACTCTTTTATCAGAGTCAGTGTAAAATTATTCAGAACGTGCTGAAGCTGCACATATTCAGACTTTCTCACAACAAATATGGCGAATCATCAGATGCATAAAATAAGATAATTTTATTTATCATGATCACATATGATGGAAATCCAGTCTACAAAGGGTTTTTCATCTTCATGATTACATATGACGGAAATTCTTTTTCTACAAAGGGTTTCTCATTTTCATTTAAGATCACACCAAGAATCTGCTGCGCCAGGTTATCATATTGGTGGAAATCTTTGTCTTCTTCTACAGTACTTCATCGGCTTCTGCAGCCGATGAACAAGAAAATGGTGAATGGAGGGAGAATACAGAACTGGGCCTGTATAAATTATTCAAGCCCACCCTCCATACGCCATGAAAGATTAAGTTGGGATTCAGATCCAACTCAATACTGGAAGACAGGGCTAGACTGCCTACCCTCGTCCACCGTCATGATGGGAGAAAATACAGCTTGCAAGCTGTGTGGTCGAATGAGACCCTTTCTCTCTCCTGGACGAATCGCCATATGAAATTGCTGATCATTCCGAGCAAAAGAAGCTATGATATCCTTCCATGATCCATCATTGCAGAGGATATTTGCTCGAAGATACCTCCTTTTACGGTTACTTATGAACTGGAAGAACATGATCTTCTTCTTCTTCCTCAAGTCAGCATGACGAAACTCGGCAACCATTTCTATATGGTAAAGGAAGTATGGGAAAAACAGGTTAACTCAATCGCCATTATATAGGCAGAGGAGATCACATTAAATCCTAACAAATTCCTAAATATTTGCCAAGAAATCAGCCTCGTGGAACGAGTCAAAATTGACCGTTTTATGCTTCATTCAAAGTGTTTCAAATTACGAGGAATTTGAAAACTTTGAAGGGGGTCTTGTAGAAGCATGAAAAATACGCTGTAGAATTATACGCAATATGCATGAAGCCAGCGTAAAGCAGAGTTTTAGTTATGTGCAGCGTAAAACATGACTTCAGAGCCATTGGTGTACAGCAGAGATTCAACGCTGTTCAGCGTAAAATATAGCTCCAGAACAACCCGCGTAATA
This sequence comes from Iris macrosiphon, assembly GCA_036927795.1. Taxonomy (NCBI): domain Eukaryota; kingdom Viridiplantae; phylum Streptophyta; class Magnoliopsida; order Asparagales; family Iridaceae; genus Iris; species Iris macrosiphon. The sequence continues at coordinate 98,309,006 of JAYESA010000015.1, read as the reverse complement.
CAGTATTTCAGACTGCTTCAACGTAAAAAGGTTGCTACCTCGCCTTTATGGCGTAAAATCCATCTGCTTTTAATGTAGCATAGAAGTGTACGAGGAACACTTCGTATTCCTTTAATGAACCTGTTAGACAGTACAATAAACCTGACTCCTGACAAAGAGTACTGCACGACTATCAAGACGACGGCTATAATGATGATTCGGCACAGAACTCCAGACTGTCTTTTAGTGACAAAGCCTTGATTTAAGTCATCATTTACGCATTTAAAGAATACGCTGCCTAGTTTTACATAGGCAAGCATGAGCTTTTACGCTCAGGATGAGACAAAGCTGACCACCACGTCAAAAGCTGCTCTTCATACAGAACTCGAGGCATGTCTCTGCAGTTCATGCGCGAGATGGGGGCAGATCTCTGTATTTAATGCACGAGATTTTGTTCTATTTCCAATGACTGGAAAAGCTATAATTAGGGATAATACGTCCACATCACCATCCCTGCACATTACGCCATCAGGCCATTTTCAGCTATAGGAGTACGCCGTATGTTATCTCATCGAAATACGCCGATCTGACTATTTTCAACTATAGGAGTACGCCGTATGCTATCTCCTTGAAATACGCCAACTCAGGCTATATTTGCAAAGGTATGTGAACAGGCTATCTGATCCAGAATACGCTCAAGACCTCAGTCAAAGGGGAATAACCGGCTACTTTTACGTCGGTTATCTATCTATGCAGCATCAGGCTTTTATGCCTACTTGGCTTCTACGCCAACCTGATAGCTACTTGGCTTCTACGCCTATATGTCAGCTATTGGGCTTCTATACCTATTGGGCTTCTATACCTACTTGGCTTTTACGCCATCAGAACAGCTATTTGGTTTTTACGCCAACGAAACAGTTATTTGGCTTCTACGCCAATCATCTCTAAGCGAGGGGCAGTTACCTACGTGGCCTGCATGCCGTGATCTTCGCAGTAGTTATATGCATTTCTCTTAATGGGACACGCGTCACACGCTTATTCAGAAGATCATTTATACGTGGGTAGCAGTTATGATAACCACCGCGTAAAAGGTGCGGTTCTCTCCGCTGTTCAGCTTCTACGCCTATAAATAGAGACCTCCGTCTATGGAAATCAGAGGTCAGATTTTATTAGGAGCGGATTTAATCTTTGAGAAACAAAGGTCAGAAAATCGAGAGAAAAGAGTCTAGAGCACCGACAGAGGGGAGTGATTGACGACTTTGGCATCGAGTATCCAATCCCTCTTGCGATTTTTGAAGCTTCTCCTTCTTCTACAGCACTTCTTCGTCATCGTGTGGTCCAAGGGACAAAGTGATCGACTATAGATCAGACTCCTATAGCAATATTTACCCAGATTTAAATTTTGTACTTGATATCCTCGTATAGGATTAATAGTACTTCTTGTTTGTAAACCTAAGAAAGGGTTTCGTATAAACCTATTTTTATTTCTTTCGTTTATTATCAAACACCCGTACCCTTGTACGATATCTTAAGAAAAATTCTCATGTGACCAATACTTGATATTTCCAACACAATATAGGGCTAATTAGGTAACAAGAGTGGTAGTAACATTTGGATGAAACGATATCTCGAGATTATGCCAACGAACCTTCCTACAGAGATTCATTCGAAGAGCGTTGTGGGCTGGCCACTATAGATATTGTATATCATCCACCTTAGTAGAGTGCAGTATCTGACCTATTATAAATAAGCTCAGCTATTATTTCACTATAGGAGCATTGGAACCGCTAATACCATATTTTTAGTGCAGTTTCCCTACAGAGAACTGTTACATCCTGCAAGTGCTTGTATATTCCTTATTTGGCTCGGTTCGCTCATGTTCGACAATGGTGTGATATAAGGATATCTATTATACATTATTTCTAAGATAATCTTAGACTCTATAAAATAGTAAGTCGTACAAGTGATTGGACGATATAGAAACTGAACTTGGTTGTGATTGTATTATTCGGTTAGTAACCGAGGAAAATGGACTATCATAGTTTGGTGGTTCAACCCTTGTCCTTGTTTGGTTGTAGGGTTGGGCCATTGTGTTAGGATATGCCAGGGACCTAAGTTACGACACTGAACCTATGTATTATTATATTTATTCCTTGGTTTTTATTTCTTTTTTTGTGCTTCCTTTGTGGTACATGCTATTTGGGGTCTAACCCTACTGGTTTTGCATGGCCAGGTTTTGAGCCAACACCCGAGGATCCAGCTTACCTTCCCCCAACTTATGGCGCGTATCAGAAACATGGTCACAGGGGATAATGAGTGGGTTTTCTTCTTTCCTGCTTGTTATTGTATATTTACTTCTTTTAGGCGTTTAGCCACCGACACTTGTTAGCCGGCACGTCTGAACATTTAATCTTCTTACATGATTGTATTAAATCAAACTATAGCTGATCACTGTCATGTACTATTGATGCTCTGCAAGCTTCTTATTTTGTACAGCTGGTCCCAAAATATTTTGACAAAACATTTGGGACTCCTTATTGCTTTATCATATATACTCTATGTTTTCTGTTTCTTGTTTGAATGATTGAGACATATAAGTTCTTGAACCTAGGAGACTTGATTGTAGCATGCACCTCCTTGTCTTATTACAGTCATGATCGACGTACGATGTATAGTACCTTGTACGGGATAGCTGGCTATGTTCGTCTCCGTATTTTGGTACTAGGGCATGACATATCCTCTTTGGTCCTGCCCTCAGTATGCTGGGTCTGGATTTTATTGAAGATGTAGTTAATCTGGCCAAAGCTCTCATTGCGGTGGGCCAACACCCAAGGAGAACAAAACTTATTGAGGAGTAGGACTTTATTTTCCTTCAACGTCTGATGGACTCAGGGAAGATCCCCGTGGCAGAAGGGTCCAAAGAGTATTTCTTGAAGCCTCAATTCCTATTCGAGGATACGATGATCCATAAAGATGATACGAAGCTTAAATTCAAAGAGTAATGGTACTTTGAAGCCAATGATGTAAAGATGTGGATCCCCAAGATCGAATGCCAGTTGCCACCCTTGGCATTCATATGTCTGACCTCGAAGAAAAATATGAACGGGGAGCTTACTTTTAACCAAGGAGGGATATTGTTTGGTAATTTCAAAGTCCATACGAGCACTAATTAGAGGTACACTTTTGGATATGTCCGGGATGGACCCTCTTACTTCCTGCGAGTGTTGCATCCCGGTAGGCTAGTTAGTGACGTGTCTCCAAAACTTATTCCCTTTGGTGTGTCCACTTTCGCGAACCTCCTTTTGAAGAATAATCTTTCCTATCTGTCGGGTTCTATTTGAGGGACCAGCTGGACTCACATCGACCGCAAATGGAATGACCTGACTTCGTGGATCCTCTCAACTTATGAGGCAGTATTAAGCAACTTGGGACTGTACTATGTTCTTAGGGCTACCCATTATGGGGTAGTAGTGAACCACGATATGTTCCTTGCTTTAATAGAAAGATATAATTGTTATTCTGGAATATTCTTCATGTTGGATGGAGAAATGGGCCAGGCCCTTCATGAGATGCACGAGGTTTCCAAGCTCCCGTGGGGCACTGAGCCATATGAGGAGTACACCCCCTGCAATGAGGAGCTTACCACCTTAGGGGTAAAAGAGCCCGAAATAATGGTTGTATATAAAGAACTATTATGCCATCACCAAGTAGGCTACTGCCTGGACAAGATGGGGGCTTCCCCTCAGGTTTATTCTTGGAAATGTGTCTTTTTAAAGTGGATTCGGTGAAAGAGGCGAACGGGCAGTTCATTACTCGTCAGGCCTCTTCACCGAAACCTATACAAGCCCTGATGGCTTCTTTGAACGAGAAAACCCTACGATAAATGCTGACGGCAAGCCGGATCCTGAGATCTTCTCTTACTTCACCCACGACATGTTTGAGTTATCTCTAAAAATGGTGCTCGCGGGATATCTCATGATATTGCTGCGCAACTGCGTGGTTCCTGGTGGCTCAGGATCTCTGAGAAGAGTTAGTAGAAACCTTCTTTGTCGGTCGTGAAGTTCGTATTTGGCTACCAGGTCGCTCTTCTCCCGGCGATGGTTTGCAACATTCATCGCGGACTGCGAGAGTTTTTGGGGAATTTGACGTCGAAGGTAGGGAACAAGGGTGAGTTCCCTCTGGTGGAGTTATCCTACCATTATTTGATGGGTTGGTTAGTCCTGCACCATCCTGCTATGATGAATCCCGATATATGGGAGGATACCCATGAGGGGGATGCTATTCTTCGCCGCTATAGCCGAATGGAGTGGCGCTACTCGGGTATTCCCGTTTGCTAGAAGATATTGAGTCGTATAAATAGCTACGACTTCTTTGTAGTACCTCCCTATTACATGGGCTTTATTGAAGGTGAAGATCTTCAGGATATTGGGACTGTATCCTCCAGTCTACAAAGGAAAGCTTTCCACTGGCTAATGTCGATCCGGCCTTCCCATTTGGTGTATTTGAAAAAAGATAAAGTGTATCTGGAGCCGTATCTCCCAAGCCTATTTGCTCGTCAATTCGGCAATAGCCAATGGTTGTTAGGTATCCTGAGCTCAAGTTAGGGTTCATGGGGATTATGCTTGATGGAGCCTAGGCTTGGCAGTATAACAATGCTAGGTGTACCAACGCACAGTTTACTGCACCCTTGCAGAGATATGACACTCGCATCTTGTATGCAGCCGTAAAGTTTTATTATTCGGCAAATAACTTGTCTCTGGGTTATGTCCGAGATCAGAGTTTTATTGCTGGAACCAAATTGGTTGTGTCATGAGATGTCATCCATAGATCCTGGTCCCATCAACCCCGGAGAGCCCCTCGGGAGACCCATGGTGAGGACCTATCGACGGAATTGGCCATTGCAGTTTTGAAGTGGCGGTCTACTAGCAAGGAAGGCTCTTCGACTCCTAAGTGAGTGAAGAAGGCTATCGTTTCCTAGGTGACAGGGCTAGTTCAACCTGTCCCTCGGCTTCATGAAGGAGTTGGGGGATATTATTTGGTATTAGTGTCGTATCTTGTGTTTCCTTTCTTTCACCTTTAACCGGTTTATACCATTGACTTTCTTTCTATTTTTTTATAGGGGTCATTGCCACGGCTGAGCGTGCCAAGCCGATGTTGAGCCCAGCTCCCCTTTCTCTAGTCGAGAATGAAGAAGTGGTGATCATCCCTACCCGAAAACCTTTATCTGAGGAACCCGCCTTTGAGAAACCTATTCTTCAGGAATCTATCCCAGATTTGTCCCTGGCTGTGGACTTTGATGATTGGGATAGTCTATTAGACGAGGATGTCCTGATTGACGATAATCTTTCATCTGACTTTGTAAATGAATATTTCTCCAATCTGATGGCTAATTATGATGCTGGGGGAGACCCCTCAGGACAACTGACTTATTCGGGTATGTACCCTCTGGCTATCTTGACGGACAAGCCTTTCTCCCTTTGCTTATCTACCCTTCTCAAAAAAGTGGCTAAAATTATGATGAATTTTGTAGGCACCCCTTAAGTAGATTCTTTAATCTGAGAGGAAGGTGATGTTAGAAAGGTAGAGAAGGAGGAGCCTCAAGCTCCCTTACAAGGATCAGACCCAGCACCTGTCAAGGAAATATCGACTCCTGCTAGAGTGAATATTGAATGGACGTCTTCTGTCATATTGCTTGTAGTAAATTATATTACAAAAATGGAGATGCCAGCTGATCCTTAAGTCATTAGAGGGCCTGAGCCTGAGCTTGTTCCCATGGGAGCTAAAGAGGTGCCGACTGTATCGGCTTTTATTACAATGATGGGGCCAACATGGGCGGTCGAATGACCTCCCGCTTCTTCTAGTGAGTAGGGGAGTGTGCTTCCCTCTTCCCTATTTTATAGATGTTTTGATGGCTAATATTGTTTTCTTTTGCCATGACATCTGTTCTAACGTCTGTCATGGTACCTTCTTCTGTGTGGAATTCATCGATACCGCCTCTGATGAATCCGTTGATTTTGGCCAAAGTGGATGACTATGCCGAAATCAATATTAAGACTTTTTATCAAATCCTGAAGCGGAGGAAGGGGGTGTCTGGTGTGTTGGAAACTATGCCAAAATCAACATTCGTTATTGTTATAACTACCACATTTCTAGATAGGGATAATTTTATCATTTTGTATTTTTATATATATAGTGTTATATTTATATAAAATATGTGTTTAATATTAATTGATTAGTGAACTAGCCTAATTATTTAGACTTAACACTAGCAGACCTAACTAGACATGACATGACATGACACATTAAGCCCATCATTTGGATTAGACCCATTAGACTCATTTAAGTCACCCCTTTTGATTAATTAGAAGATTAGATTAACCTCCATTAGGAATAGAAGCATCCATAATTAACCCTCCTAATTAATACCCTTCATGACTAATTAGTGGGGGTAAGTTTAATATTGTGCATTGCTTCGGAGAAGAGTATAGGTGGCTGTTTGTGGTATTAAACGAAATAATGAAATGTATATGATACGAGGTTTGCGCGAAACCCACTTTCTTTGGTTTATAAACAAACTTGTACAATTTGATCCTATACGAGGATGTAGGAGTACAATTTATTTAATCTGGGTAGATGATTGCTATAGGTGTCTGATCTGCAGTCGATCACTTTAGCCCTTGGACTACACGATGGTGAAGAAGTGCCGTGGAAGACGGAAAGCAGCTTCGTAGGTGGCGGAAGAGGGTGGATGCACGATGCCAATGTCGTCGATCGCTACTCTTTGCCTGAGCTCTGGATGCTTCTCTCTCTCTCTCTCTCAAAGACTCTTCGACCTCTCCTCAATCTCCAATGTTTTGACCCATGGTTCGATCTCTTTGGAGGTTCGACCTTGTTTGATCTTCTTTCAAAGCTTCGGCCTTGTTCGATTTTTAAAGTCTTGACCTATTCCTCTGTTGATAGAGGTCTCTATTTATAGAGTTTTGGTGACAGTGACCACTCAATCGGTGTGGAAACCGAGTAGTGGAAAGTACAGCACCCTTTTACACAACGGTTAAAATAACCAAAGCCTGCGTATAGATGACCTTTTGAATGAGCATGTGACGCGGGTCCAACTAAGGGACAAAACGCGTATAATCGCTACGAAGATCACGACGTAGAAGCCACGTAGGTAGGTATCCCTCGTATAGAAGAGGTTGGCGTAGAAGCCAATGTCTGTCATCGTGGCATAGAAGCCAAGTAGGCATAGAAGCCGAGTAGGCGTAGAAGCCTGATGGCATAGAAGCCGAATAAGCACAGAAGGCTGAATGAGCATAGAAGCCGAACGAGCATAGAAGCTGATGAGACGTAGAAGCCGAGCGGGCACAGAAGCTGAATGGGCGTAGAAGCCGCTACGTAACATGCCAGAGTGGTAGTAGAGACCGAGCAGTCACAAAAGCTGAATGGGCGTAGAAGTCGAGGTGATGTGGACGTCTTTAGCCGAAATCACGGCTCTTGGAGAAATAATCAAATCTCTCGTATTAAATGCAGAGATCCACCATCATCAATAATTGCCGAGGCGTGTTCCAAAGGCCTGCCATCGTTCTGAGCATTAGGTGCAGAGACGTGCCTCGAGCCCTGTTCAAAGAGCAGCTTTTGACGTGGCAGTCTGTTTGTCTTCTGTGGAGCGTAAACAGTTCATGTCTGCCTGTGTAAAATAAGGCAGCATATCCCCTTGTATGCCTAAAAGTAGTCTCCACTGAGGGGATATCAGTAAACGACGGTTCGGTGATATTTAATCAAATCCTCTACATTAAATGCAGAGATCCGCCATCATACCATGGGGCGCGTCCCGAGTGGTCTGCCATCTTTCCAGCCGTCGTCTGGGTGGCCGTGCAGCACTTTTTGTCAGGAGTCAGATGTCAGGTTCACTGCGTGACTTGACAGATTCATTTCGGGGAAGACGAAGCGTTCCTCGTACGCTTTAACGCTGCTTTGAAAGCTGATGAGTTTTACGCCATGGAGGCGATGAAGCACCCCGTCTACGCTGAAGTGGCCTGGACGTACTACTTTTACTCGGACGGTCCCATCATATTTTACGCCGTGCTCAGCGGAAAAGCTCCGTTGCACTCTTGATGGCTTTGAGGTCCCCTGCTTACGCTGCCCTACATCACCATGTTGCGTAGAGCTATCCAGCGTATTTTCATGCTTCTACAAGACCCCCTTCAAAGCTTTCAAATTTTTTCGAAATTTGGAACGCTTTGAATGAAGCATGAACCGCTCCTCATAACTCGAAATATTTCTGAATGGAGCGTTGAAACGGTCGATACTGACTTTATGGCGGATTTTATTGGGGACCGGTGTGACCTCTCTCGCCTATAAAAGGCCGAGGAGTTTAACCTATTCTTCCCGCATTCCTTTCGCCACACAAGGATGATCGCCGGAGTCCGTCAGGTCGATCTGAGGAAGAAGAAGACCATGTTCTTCCAGCATGTAAGGAGCCGAAAAAGATGGCATCTTCGAGCAAGTCTCATCTACAACGATGGATCATGGAAGGATATCATAGCCTCCTTTGCTCGAGATAATCAGCAACTTTGTATGGCGGTTCTCCCGTTACCTCCGGGGACGAGAGTCAGACAGACTATCTCTGTCCCGGCTTGAATGGCGGTGGTCTGTAGGTAAGCAGATTTACCCTGCTTTCCTTCTGTTGGAGGATGGGTCTATGCCCAGTTTTGTATCCTTCCGCCACTGATCATCTTGTTGTAAGAAGAGGAAGACCTTCACCAACGTGAGAACCTGTCAGAACAGCTTCTCGGTGCGATCTTCAGACGATGATAAGGAAGCCCTTTGTAGACGGGATTTCTCTCAGATGTAATCATGAAAATGAAGAAAAACCCTTGTAGACTGGATTTTCCTCATATGTAATCATGATTTTAATCTTTAATAAAGTCGTTTTTCTTTCGTGCATATGATCATCTTACCATACGTTGCTGTGAAGTCTATATATGTGTAGCTTCAACACATCTGATTCTTTATGCCGACTCTGTTTAGAAAGAGTGCTAGGTCCTGTCCTGTCTTTTATGCATAACTAAAGATGCGTAGAAAGCCGTTTTAGCATTCGAGTGTTCGAACCGTCCTGCTGTTTTTTAGGAGTGAGGAACCGCGTAGAATTCTGAACTGCTGCTTCTGATGAACAAAATTTCTTTGTTTAGACATCATCTTCAAGAATGATTTCTCAAAAATCCCTTGGAACAGGGTCGAGAAATGGCTGTCAAACTGAGTTGCCATCTTGATAGATAAAATATTCAGACCGGAGTCTAGATGAACTTCGAATCGACCCATGAAGAAGAGTAGTTTTTCAATGTTGAACTTTATATGCTTCGGGTACTTGGGATATCTTGAGGTCAAGAACGAGTATCCTCTGTGTGAACTCTTTGTAATTGACCGCTTTTGAAGACCGTTCAGATGTACGCGTGATCTGGCCGGCGTATCCTTCAGATGCGCGGGAAGTCGTGGAGCGTGAAATCATTAGTCTGCAGCTTCTGAGCATAAACTAAACACCATCGAGCGTGAAATCATAGACTTGTAGTTCCTGAGCGTGAAGTCGTAGGTTTGTAGCCTCTCGAGCATAAAAGCTACTAAGCACAAAGGCATCTGGGCGTAAATCTCGATTTGTAGCCGTCGAACATAAAGCCGTAGATTCGTAGCTATTGAGCGTAGAAAACTCCTTAGCGTAGAACTGTAGATTTGTAGCTTCTGAAAAGAAAATTTTTTCGAGCGTGAAGTCGTGGATCTGTTGCTTCTGAGCATAAACTAAGCGCCACCGAGCGTGAGATCATCGATTTGTTATCTACTGGCATGAAGTCGTAGGATTGTAGCCTCTCGAGCATAAAAGCTACCGAGCACAAAGGCATCCGGGCGTAAAACTATAGACTTATAGCTTGCGAGCATGAAACCGTAGATCTGTTGCTGTCCAGCGTAGAAAGCTCCTTAGCGTAAGAACTGCTGACCTGCTTTGCGCGAAAAACTTTTCAAATTCGCTGACTGTCCGTCTTCTCTGAATAATAGGCTGACGTAGGACCCAATCATAAACGAATATTAATTAGGAGATTTGGTTCGGGGTCCGAGGAGTCCATCCGAACTCTATATATATCCCAAGTTTTCTGAGAGAAAAACTTTTCATCCGTCTTCTGAGAAAGAAAGCCTCCGACTGTTCGAGCTCTTCTCTGAGTCTTCTCTGAGTCTTCAAAGTTTCCAGTAATGGCCTCTAAGCAATCCTTCTCCTCTAAGGGAAAGAAGATTGATTCCTCTTCTCGTTCTTCTGCCCAAGCAGGAGTGTCTCCGGTTGGACAGGGCGAACCCCATTCTGAGCTGAGCATCCCGCCGATGAGCAGTGCACCCGGCCTGATAGGTAGAGCTTTTGGGACGAATGAGAACGACTGAAAAATCTTTCGTACACATTGGACGTGACCGCGCTAGGTCGTCTTCTGTGCTGATAGCCTCTTTGAGGAAGATGATGCACGGAGACGTTTTATCTTTTACGCCCACATTTCTAATGTGTCAAAATAAAAACTCCAAATTTTTGCAGTTGAGCGTAAAATGCTTTGACTACCGAAAACTTGGTGTATACTATAAAATTTTGAACTTTTACGCTTGTGGATGAAAATTCTGGCATAATAGCTCGAACCTTGGTAGTCTGGCGTAAAGCACAGACAGTGTACTGTCGACTTGAATTTTACGCTTCTGGATGACAATTCCGGTGTAAACGATCAAGTTTGTATAGTCTTGGCGTAGAGCTCAGACCGTTGCCTCTTGGCATGTGCTACGATATTTGTAACGTCTAGTATAAAACTGACGTATTTTTCTCGTACCCTTGTAGTTAACTTGGGCGAGTCTCCGCTAGCCGAGGTGATGGGTTCTGCCGTCGGGCTGCTGCACTCCAACTATCTGGAGGATCTGTCCCATGTGGTATTTCCTATCTCCGGACCCCAATATCCCAAAGGAAGGGAAATCTTGATATCGGCTCAGGGCGAGCGAACGCTGCTGAACATGATTAATGGAGAGCCTTTGACGTATGTAGACGGGGACCAGTATATAAAGTCGGCCTTTCTTTTCGGGGACATGATTGATAAGCAGTCCCAGACGAAGCCAAAGAAAGAACTTTGGGTTTTCCCTGCCGGAAAGTTGGTCTTGAGTCTGCCCAAGATGCCGAGAGATTATCCCATCTCGCCATTCTCCCATGCTACTCATCCCAGGAAGATATCGTGGACGCTGACTCCCGATCTTCACGATAGGCCGGGGAAGATCTTCTACCAGAAAGGATCTGGCCTATTTGTCAGCCGTCCTTCCGGTCATGTAACGTTGTTCAGGGAATTGTACCCGGGCAGTGTCCCGAGTGAAGATAGCTTGGTGCTCCAACCGGTGTAATTGCCGACCTTTTGCAATGATTTTATGGGGCGCGGAGGAGTATACCCCAAGGCGAATCCTCGATGTAATGGGTGGATGACCCCAACAAATCTTCGATGGGCTCGCTTAGTTGATTGGGCCTTGGAGCATTTTCGGATCAAGTTGGAGAACATCGGTCTGTTGGCAGCTGTGAGTGCCACCAGCGTTGGGTTACCTCCTAACCCTAACCTATTTTTGGCACTGATGGAGTGATACATTCCGCTCACCGGGACTTTCGCCACTCCGCTGGGGGAGTCGGGATTGGCCCTTTATGAGATGGCAGAGATCTCAAGACTGCCGATGGGGGATACTCCGTACGAAGAGTATGTTCCCACGAACCGGGAGTTGGGGGATTCAGACCCTCGGGTAGTGGAAGTGTATCAGGAGCTGATGTGCCACTACCTTGCTTGCACCGCCTTCTATGCTGAGCCTTCAGATTTGGCTCACACCAGTAAATGGATGTCCTACCTCTTTTTTTACCGGGCTAGGGCTGCTCAGCCGAAGAAAGTTTTGGAAGTCAAGGACGAGCCTGTGAATCTTCTGAGCGTGCTGACTGCTCAGGAAGTCGATGATCTCCTGGAGGATGCTAGGGCTCCGGATCAGATCCTCGTCGAAGGGATAGGAAAATATCCTGCAGGTACTAAGGCCTACAGCTATCTGAGGCATTGCCGCAGGGCTCTATCCAAGAAATCTAAACTGGCTGGCTTCCTCTCTATATGGATGCGCCGACTGGTGGTACCCGGCATCGCATCTGCGGATCGTATTCATCGCAATGCCTTGTGGCCTGCAGTGCGTCTGGTATTTGGGGCAAGACTGGGCTTGCTCCCTGCTATGGTGTGCCGCATACAAGCTGGCCTGAGGGCGATGACTGAGGCGCTGCTCGCTGATGAAGCTCGATGTGAAAGCTTTTCCCGGGTGGAATTACCATACCTGTATTTGATGGGATGGTTAATTCTCCATAACCCCCGGGTAATGTCTCCCGGTTCCGGCAGTAGCTTGGGGGGGAGTTTCTTGTTGAATTACAAGAAATCCTCTTGGAATGTGCTCACAGTTTTAGACTGTCGGAGGGTGCTGCATTGCGGTCATAGCTGGAAGCTCCTTTGTAGTGTCCCCTCTGTTCTCGCAACCAATTGGGGATTAGGCTTGAGGACTCAGGTAGAGATAAGACCACTCTTTCTCCTGAAGCCTTCAATTGGTTGGTCTGTATTAGACCTTCCCACCTACTGTACAGAAGTGAAGATCACTGCTTCTTCGAATCCTACCTGCCTAGTCGGTTTGCCAGGCAGTTTGGGTATGATCAATTACATGTGGGCAACGCCGTCACCAGCTTCAGGTCCAGAGGTGGCCTCATCGATGGAGCGAGGGGATGGCGATATTTTATCATGGGCTGCACCGGGGCAATTTTTACTATGTCCTTCGTCACACCCTCCACGGAGCTGCGCATCCTGCATTCGTATGCCCAGTTCTATGTGGCAACGAACACCTCCCATCGCGATTTTGATATGGGTGGAAGCTTTAGGGTGCCCTCTTCCAAGCCTGGGGGAAGGGTCGAAGTTCCCTCGATTTCTTCTGACGAGGGTGACGAGTCTGCTACTCCGGATGAGCCTCTCGTATCGGTACCGAGGGGTGAAATACCTACGCCTGCAGGGGCGTTGGTAGTCTTCGGGAAATGAAGGGGTCTTGCTCTGAAGGAGGCTTCCCCTCGTAAGAGAACAAAGAGGATGGTTACTCGTCCTCTCCAGATTCCTGGTATTGAGGCTCCTGGAAGTGAGCCTGCTTCTTCCTATATCGAGGATGATTCTTTGATTGGGGGTTCCTCGCCTTTTAGAGAGGAACCTTCTACAGTTTTGGCTGGTGGCGTCGGAGAATCTCAGCCGGAGGCTGCTACCGCTGCTACTGCTTCAGGTAGCGAAACGAAGTCGCCTTCGAGGCTGGTCATAAGATTCCATATACCTTTGTCCGGATCAGCATTGGGAGAGGCCCCTGCCATGCCCGTCACCGCTTCTAGCGAGATTCCAGTTGATGAGCCTCAAGTGGATCTCGGCGAAGACCTGGAAGAGTATTTGCCAGCATCAGTTAGCAGGCTCTCTTCTCCAGGTATGACAGCTTGGCTAGCATCACTGTCGTCTTTTTGTGCCTCTTCTTTAGGAAAATTAACATCATGTTTGACATTAACTTCCTCTTGTCTTCTTCTCAGGGGACGACCTTTTCAGGGAGGGTAATGTATATGCGCCCTTTGGCTCCGTGTCAGGTCCTGGCGTTGATACGGAGGCGCCTAATTTTAAAGAGGAAGCATCTTCGGGTGTCGGCTCGCCTGCCGACGAGGTTTCGATACCTCAAGAGGACGACCCTGTCGTTGCGACAATGGCTCCTTCGAGTATGCTGGTTACTTCGTCTGGTGTTGGCGCTTCCTCTTTTGTCGCACCCCCTGCCGAGACGAGGACTGTGGCCACGTCGATTGCGGTCGCCTCTGGAGCGCAGTTCGACAACATTGCAGCCACTCCCAGCGTGCATTCTGGCCTAGCTGCGCTGACCGAGTAATATACCAGTATCTTCTACAACACTTTGAAAACGCTGATATCAAAGGTGTTGGAGAAGAATCTAAATTTTGAGCGTCTGAAGAAGTCCTCTCGGTTTTCGATAGAGGCGATCAGGGACCTCGGCGATACTGGTTTAGCCCTCCACGAGATGGCAGAGATCTCGAGACTGCCGATGGGGGATACTCCATATGAAGAGTATATTCCCACGAACCAGGAGTTGGGGGATTCAGACCCTCAGGTAGTGGCCGTGTACCAGAAGCTGATGTGCCACTACCTCGCTTGCACCACTTTTTATGGTGAGCCTTCAGATTTGGCTCATATCAATAAATGGGCGTCCTACTTATTCTTTCACCGGGCCAGGACTGCTAAGCCGGAGAAGGTCTTGGATACGAAGGATCAGCCTTTGAATTTTCTGAGCGTGCTTACTGCTCAGGTAGTCGACGATCTTATGGAGGATGCTGGGGCCCCGGACCAGATTCTCGATGAAGGGATAGGGAAATATCCCGCAGGCACTAAGGCCTATAGCTATTTGAGGCATTGCCGCAAGCCTCTGTCCAAGGAAGCTCAAATTGCTGGCTTCCTCTCCATATGGCTGCGTCGACTGGTGGTACCCGGCATCGCGTCTGCGGACCGTATTTATCGTAACATGCTATGGCCTGCAGTGCGTCTGGTGTTCGGGGCAAGATTGGGCTTGCTCCCTGCCATGGTGTATCGCATACAAGCTGGCTTGAGGGCCATGACTGATCGGCTGCTGGCCGATAAAACTCGGCGTGATAGCTTTCCCAGGGTAGAATTACCATACCTGTATTTGATGGGATGGTTAATTCTCCATAACCCCAGGGTGATGTCTTCCGGCTCTGGTAGTAGTTCGGGGGGTAGTTTCTTGTTGAACTATAAGAATTCCTCCTGGAACGTGACTACAGTTTTAGACTGTCGGCGGGTGCCAAACTTCAGTCATAGCTGGAAGCTTTTCTGTACTGTCCCCTCTGTAAATCTCATTCAACAGGGGATCAGACTTCAGGATATGGGCGACGTGAAGACCGTTCTTTCTCCTGAGGCTTTCAATTGGTTGGTCTGCATTAGACCTTCCCATCTACTGTACAGAAGTGAAGACCATTGCTTCTTTGAGCCCTACCTGCCTAGTCGGTTTGCCAGGCAATTCGGGTACGACCAGTTGCACGTGGGCAATTCCGTCACTAGCTTCAGGTCCAGGGGCGGACTCATTGACGGAGTGAGAGGATGGCGATACTTCATCATGGGTTGCACTGGAGCAATTTTTACCGTGCCCGTCATTTCACTCACCACGGAGCTGCGTATTCTCTACTCGTATGCCCAGTTCTATGTGGCAACCAACACCTTCCATCGCGATTTTGATATGCATGGAAGTTTTAGGATGCCCTCTTCCAAGCCTGGGGGAAGAGTCAAAATCCCCTCGGTTTCTTCTGACGAGGGTGAAGAGTCTGTTAATCCAAATGAGCCTATGTTGGCGGTACCGAGGGGTGAAGTACCTCTGCCTACAGTGCCTCTGGTAATCTCTGGGAAGTGAAGGGCTCCTGCTCCAAAGGAGACTTCCCCTCGCAAGAGGAAGAAGAAGTCGGTTACTCGTCCTCTCCGGATTCCCGGCAATGAGGCTCCTGAGCCTGTGTTTTCCCTTGTTGGGGATGATTCTTTGATTGGAGGTTCCTCGCCTTTTAGAGAGGGACCCTCTAATATTCCGGCTGGTGGTGCCGGAGAATCTCTGCTGGAGGCTGCTGTCGCTGCTACCGCTTCTGGTAGTGGAACGAGGTCACCTTCTGGGCCGAGCATAATAAGATACCGTATACCTTTATCCAGATCAGCATCGGGAGAGACCCCTGTCGTGTCTGTAAGCGCACCCAACAAGATTCTACCTGGTGAACCTCGAATGGATCTCGGCGAAGGTTCGAAAGAGTACCTGCCGATGTCAGTTAGCTCACCCCCTTCTCCAGGTATGACAGATTGCCTAGCATCATTAAGAAATGATTTAGCTGTACTGGCCGCAGACGCAACATATACACCATCGGCCATGGGTAAATATCGTCTTTACGCCTCTTTTTTAGGAAAATTAAAATTATGTTGATATTAACTTTCTTTTGTCTTCTTTTCAGGAGAAGACATCTTCGGGGAGGGCAGCGTTGACGCTCCTTTTGGCACTGTTTTGGGTCCTGGCGGTGACACGGAGGTGCCTGACTTTGAAGAGGAGACACTTTCGGGTGCCGGCTCGCCCGCCGAAGAGATTCCGATATCTCAAGAGGAGGATGAGCCTGTCACTGCGACAATGCCTCATTCGAGTATGCCCGTCACTTCGTCCGGTGTTGGCGCATCTTCTTTTGTTGCACCACCAGTTGAGGCGACAGCTGTGGCAACATCGTCTACGGTTGTTCATGGAGGGGGATTCGCTAATATTGCAGCCACTCCCAGCGTCCATTCGGATCTAGCCATGCTGACTGAGCAGTATACCAGTATCTTCTACACCGCTATGAAAACGTTGTTATCAATGGTGTTGGAGAAGAATCTGAGCTTCGAGGCGTTGAGGAGGTCCTCTCAGTTTGTGATAGTGCCGATCAGAGAATACGATGACACTGGGGTAGTTGATACACTGGAGCAGATAGTTAATGGTTTGGAGGAACCCATTAACGAATATCAGCAGCTATCTCGAGGCAGCCTCGACGACCTGGTCCAGGCTAGGTTCTACTCCTTGACTGCAGAGCTTGCTGGGCAACTGGAATCTCTGGACAAATCCGTCCAGGAACAGCAGCAGGAGATGGATCAGGAGCGTGCCCAACTGGAGTACGTCATTCCTCAGCTGACTCAGTGCGAAGTCGACTATGAGGAAGTGACAGCAAGGGTCCGCAGATTGAAAGATGAACTCGTTCAAGCGTAGGAACTGACTGTCTATTTGTCGGTAACTCGAGATGTGCTGACGAATCGGAAGGAGACCGCCTAGTAGAATCTGATGCAAGCGGGTATTGTCCGTGCGGGTTTTGTACGTACTCGATCCGAGCTATCCGCTTTGAACAATGATTCAGCAAGGTTGGAGCGTGCTCGCGCTGACATCTTGAACTCCAGGGATGAGAGGATGGCTGCTCTGGCACGGCATATTCGTGACCTAACTGCTCCTCCCAAATAATGTACTTTTTTTTCTTTTTAATGTAATTTTGCTCTTTTGGGAATAATAAAGAGGCTTTCATCTGACTTTGTGGACCCATCATTTTGGAATATAAATGACAGGTTTGGGTGAAAGTGATATCAGAGGTAATATGGACGTGATATACTCTCGGTAAGTTTTAGTAGGACATATCTATTCAGAGGTTATATGGACATGATAGAATATGCTTTAGCTAAAATTTGTACACAAAACACTATCAGAGGTAATATGGGCGGGATAGGTCTTGAAGTTCCAAATTAGTTAAACATATCTATTCAGAGGTTATATGGACATGATAGAATACGATCCAACTAGTTTCGTTTTGGAAGTAGTTTTGTCAGAATGAGATTTTTGCCATATTTCACTTGAGCAAAGGAGGTTAAGCATAGTACCTCTTCAGGAATTTGCCATTGATAGGAGCCATTAACAAGTCTCCATTAGGCTTGGCTAACCTGTAAGCGCCGTTTGAGAACGTCGTCTCGATCACATAAGGGCCTTCCCACTTGGGCTGAAATTTACCCTTACTCCTGTGAGTAAGAATCATCAGCCTTCTTACGGCTAAAAATAGCTCGCCAACTTTGAACACTCTTTCCTTTACTTTTTGATTAAAAGCTCTGGAAATGCGTGTTTGGTAGAACATGATGCGCTGTTGAGCTTGGAGGCATTTTTCGTCTAATCCTTCTAACTCTTGAAGCCTTAACAGGTCATTCTTTTCTTGAGTCAGCTCATTAGCCACTGCTATCCTGAGTGACAAAATCTGGATTTCGATGGGGCTTCGCTCCCGTAAACTAATGAGAATAGGGTGCAACCTGTCGGTGCTCGTAACGTTGTGCGGTATACCCAGAGACATTCTCCCAGCTTCTCATTCCAATCCCTCTTGTTCGAAGAGACGAACTTTTTCAAGAGCTTGATAATGGTTTTGTTGAAAGTTCCGCCAAACCATTAGCATCAGGATTATATGTCGTAGAGGCCACATTTTGTATCCAATTTTTATCTTAAATTAATGAAACGCTTGGCTGATGAATTGAGGCCCATTGTCATGAATTATCCTCCGGGGGATCCCAAAGCGATAAATGGCGTGATGCTTGATGAAGCTGATCACATTAGATGCCTTCACCTCAGCAAGAGGGATCGCCTCTGCCCATTTGGAGAAATAATCCGTGATGGCCAGTATGAACCGGTGACCTCTGGAAGAAGACGGGTGAATAGGACCAATGATATCCATACCCCATGCTTCGAAAGGCCAGGATGCAACCGTAGGATGTAGATGTTCAGAAGTTTGATGGATAAAGTCTGTGTGGACCTGACAGGCTCTACATTATCTTGCATACTTTATTGCATCTATGATCATAGTAGGACAGTAATAGCCTATTCTCCTGATACGATCCTGTAGCTTAGGACTGGGTTGATGCGCTCCGTATACGCCGTCGTGAGCTTCACGGATAATCCGCTGTACTTTATCACCAGAGAGACATCATAATAATAATCCGTCATAAGACCGGCGATATAGATATTGTGAAGATGCGTCGATGTAGAAGCGCAATGATCGTCTTTTGACGGATACTGCTTCTTTAGGGTCCTCCGGCAAGATTCCGTATGCTACGAAATCTATAAAGGGACTTCTCCAGTCTCTCATAGGAGGATCTGTGTTCACAGTGTAGCTGTGTTCTATGTGAAAGTTATTTTTCACACAGAATAAATCTCTGTTAAGAAGGATCACCGAATTCTGCCTTCTTATAGGGGTAGCTAAATCTGCAGCTAGACTGGTTAGGGCATCAGCTTCCAGATTCTGAGATCGAGGTACATGCTCTAGAAAGAACCCTTTGAATGTCATGGCTATCTCGACCGTTGCTCGGTGATAGGGGATGAGGTCTGGATTCCAGACTTCATATATTCCTCTGACTTGATTGACGATCAGCAGAGAATCACAGAAAGCTTCCAAAGATTCGAAGCCCAATTCTTTAGTGACTTGGAGCCTGATTAGTAGAGCGTTATAATCTGCCATATTATTGGAACAGGGCTCGCTAAGAGAATATGCCCGATAGATGACGAGTTTATCAGGAGTAACCAGGACAATTCCTACTCCCGAAACCACGTTTTCCCTGAGACCAGTTCTGGAGGCACCATCGAAGAACAGCTGCCATGTATCACTTTCTATTGCGGAATTACATTCTGAAACTTCGTCGGGAATGTCCTCATATAGTTTGGAGGTCTCCGGAATCGGATGAGCAGCTAGGAAGTCAGCCAACGCTTGGCCTTTGATGGACTTCTGAGGGACGTATACCATGTAATACGGTATTAATAACATCGCCCAAGTTGCGAGTCGGGAATTAAGAACACTTGGCTTGTTCATCAATACCCGGAGCGGATTAATCCTGGAGATGATTTGAATGGTTTGGCCTATGACATAGTGCCGCATTTTTTGGATAGCGAACATCAGAGCCAAGCATTCTTTTTCCACTGGATTGTACCGGTGTTCGGCTCCGACCATCATCCTGCTGAGGTAATAGATAGCCTGTTCATGACCCATATCATTCTTTTGTGCGAGAAGAGCTCCTAGAGAATTATCCATCGCTCGAATATACAGCACGAATGGTCTTCCTATGACGGGAGGCACCAGAACTGGCGGACTAGTGAGGTAGCGTTTGATATCATTAAACGCTTGCTGACAGGCTTTGTCCCATACGAAGGATACACCTTTCTTCATGAGACGAGAAAAGGGATGACATCTCCCAGAGAGGTTGGATATGAATCTCCGGATATAAGCCAGACGACCTTGAAATCCCCTGAGTTCCCTCAGATTGTGGGGCGGCCGCATTTCTAAGATGGCCTTGACTTTGTCAGGGTCCACTTGAATGTCTTTGGAGTTAATGACAAATCCCAGGAATTTGCTACTAGATACCCCCAGAAAGGACATTGTAGGATTCATTTTGAGTTAATATTGGCGCATCAACTCAAATACTGTCTTCAAGTCTTGGATGTGATTATCTTTGAGGCGGCTTTTGACAGCTACATCGTTCACATAACACTCTACTGTTTTGCATAAATGCTCATAGAAGATGTTACTCATAGCCCGTTGGTACGTAGCCCCGGTATTCTTCAATCCGAAGGGCATGACCGTATAGCAATATACCCCCAATGGTGTCCGGAAGGCAGTATGCTTCTCGTCTTCAGGATGTATCTTGATTTGATTGTATCCTGAAAATCCGTCCATGAAAGACATACGTTCAAAACCGCATGTATTGTCAATCATAACGTCTGTGATGGAAAGAGGAAACTCATCCTTGGGGCAGGCTGCGTTCAGATCTCGGTAATCGATGCAGACACGTCTTTCCCATTTTTCTTCATGACCGGGACAACATTGGCGACCCAGTCGGGATATTGTTCTTTCCGGATGAAACCGCAGGCTATCAACTTCTTGATTTCAGCTTCAATGGCGTCCATCATGTCTGGGCGGAACCGGCATTGGTGCTGCTTCACAGGCTTCGAATCGGGCAATATATTGAGCTTATGAGTAGCCACCTTTGGATCAAGGCCTGGCATATCCTCATAATTCCACGCAAAGACATCGATATATTCTTTTATCAGCTGGATAACTTCTTCCCTTTCTGCTTAGGAAAGATTATTACTGATAAATATCGGCTTTGGCGAAAGTTCATCACCAACGTCGATCTGGATAACTTTATCTTCAGTGGGAGGTTCTCTCTGCTCGAAGCAGAATTCCCATTGTGTATCCATTTGCTGAGCCCAAGCGTCATTCTCAAACAGTTCAGATTCTTGTTCGTCTGCTTCGAAGGAATTCGTCACTACAATATTTACTGATAATGTTCGCTCGAGAGCATGAGATGAGTCGGAGGGCGCTGAGCCATTTTGGGAAAAGGAAAAGATATCCTCGTTTGACTCAGAAGTTGTAAGGGAGGTGGTATACCCTAACCCGAAGCTGGTTCGTTGATAGTAGGGATTGTCGTACAGCGGTATTCGTCTGCCTTTCCCATAATTGAGACCTGGTTTCAGCTTCAAGTCATAACCCATACTTTGTATGATCTTCAAAGCTTGCAGGCTGTATCTGTGAACCTGTATTTTACCAGCATCGTCATTGAAAGAATCCTCTTGTACGATCGGTTCATTGTGTATGTGGCCAAAGACTATTGAACGCTGACTGCTGCAAGTAGGCGGGACAATGAAGATAGAATCCTTATACGGTCCATATGTTGTGGTGACATTGGATGATGACGCTACTTCCCACATATACGGATGATAGGAATCTATAGCTTCTAAGAATTTTTGTGCTATAGGCTCTATATCGTTATGGGGAGAGGATTTCTGATTCTGAATTTGAGCGTCAATATACTGGAAAAGAGGATGTTTATTATCATCTGAAACTGCGTTCTCGGTTGCATTTACATCAATCGGCTGCCTGTTGTGCCGAAGGTTGATGACCAAGGGTGGAGGCTTCTGGTTCAAAGTGATCACTAGAGGATCATCCCCTTTTCCTGACCTAGTTTTGTTCAGGTGGATGGCCATAGGCTCCATGGCCTTTGGGCGAGTAGTCCGCCCTTTCACCTTGATTGACAGAGGTTGTTCGGCAGAGGGTTCTTCTGGCTCCCGGTGGGATTCCTTTTCTGCTTCGCCTGACACCTCTTCCATATAGTCTTGAGAGTACAACACGACATCAGAGTAGTAGGATTCTATTCCTCTAAATGGGTTCAGGTCAGCAAACTCTGTTTGTACTATTCCTTGGGAGTCTATATATTTAAAGCATTGATGTAGAGTTGAAGGAACGATATTGTGGTGGTGGATCCAAGGTCTACCCAGCAAAATGTTGTAGGACACCTCTAAATCAATGACATAACATGTAGCCACTGATCTGAGGTCGCCAATCTGGATCCTCGGACGAATTTTCCCCAACGTCTTACTTTTCCTTGCGTTGAAACCCACGATTCTAGTGGTGGTGTAAGCCAATTCGCTGGTAGGAATCCTCAGCGGTCTAAGCAGACTATGAGGAATGATGCTGATTGATGATCCCGGATCTATGTGAATCCGATCGACCTCTATGGAACCGACGTACCCGGTGTAATAGAGGGGTCTGTCATGCCTGTTATATTTTAACAGCATGTCATATTGAGTGAAAGTGATATTCGAGACCACCTCCATCACACTGTGGCATTGAGGACATGCCACGAGTTCTTCGTTAGGGGACTTGAGCTGGGTCAAGTATGCATCCGCCTGCATCAATTCTTCACTCAGGGCTTGACGAGTGTCTTGAGAGAGCCTGAGTAATTCGAAGATGGACAACCTGGCTGGTGTGTTAGCCAATTGGGCCAGGATGTCGAAGTTGTACGGCTTCTCTAAACCTTTGTTTCGAATATTTTTCACAGGTTTATCAAAACGCACTTCTTTTTGCTTCCCTTTGTCCACCGAAGTTGGTCTCGAAGGACCAGCCTCTGGTACGACGGGCTCTGGTTCTGAAAGATTGGTAGCTGAAGCGTCTGCTGGTGCATCTTCCTGACTTGCTCCATAGTCCTGGAGGTAAGCTTTCCCTGAACGGGTTCCAGTAGCCAAGACCTCGTCTTCTGATGCTGAGTGTACCATAACCGTATAACATGGTTTATGTTTCGAGTTTTTCTTTGACTAAGCTTTAGCAGCTTGAGTCTCTTTCTCGATCTCTGGCACCAGATCCGAATGAACTCATATGATCTCGCCCTGCTAGGTAGTTAGGGGTAGCAGGTCATGATTTTGACCCCTTGTTGGAGGGAGATTAACGATGTTCATCGTTGTTCGGGAAATAGGTGTAACACCGTCTGGGACTTCTTGGGGAGGCAAATTGCCAAATTGCAGAGAGATCATGTTGGCTGTGACCGTCTTCTCGCTGTTGCGCAGAGTGATGGCCTTAGCATCGATCAGCTCCTGGATCTTCCTTTTTAGTACATAACACGCCTTTGTAGGGTGGTGTATGTATCTATGGAAGATGCAGTACTTGGGGTTGTGAGTACTGCCGACTTTATTAGGCCACTTCTCCTCAGGAAGGGTAATCTTGCCGCTTTTGACGAGACACTCAAATATGCTCGGAATATCGTCGTCGTAGAAAGATTATACTTCAATGGGCCTGGAAGTCACAGGTTTCGTCTGCGTAGTTGTCGCAGTCTTTTGTCTGGATGTATTGATTGCCAGAGCTTCTTTTCCTTTGGAACTGCGGGGATGGTCGCTGTTGGGGGATGACCTCTTGCCTCTATCGGAGGTAGAGATCATGATGCATTATTACGCGCCTTCCGACTATTGTCCTCAGCGGCTACCGCTGAGATGATGAATGAGGGCCAATCATGGAACTGATATGGTCCTGTGAACACCGAGATTACGGGAAGAAGGTTCTTCCTACAAATGTCGACCAGTGCCGAGTCTGGAACCTCGGGAGTCATTTGCAAAGTGGCTTGACAAAAATGTTCGATAAAGGTGCGAACATCCTCTTTTTCCTTCTGCTTCACCTCGATGAGAGAGGACATCGACATGTCCATCCCTCCCTCATAGAATCGTACGAAGAACAAAGCCTTTAAGTCATCGAAGAAAGTAATGCAGTTATCCACCAGGCTGCGGTACCACTGGTAAACTACTCCCGAGAGACAACCCTTGAACACCCGAGTGAGCAGGGCGTCATTCCCTTGTAATAACACCATCATCATACTGAAGTAGTTCATGTACTGACTCGGTGATATTTTTCCCTCGAATAGAGCCATGGTCTGTGGTTTGTATTTAGGAGGGAAAGGGGCCTCTTCCCAGATAGCCGGGTAAGGCTGGTTGATTCCCAATTTCTTGAGCTAATCTTTGTGCTTCAAGGCATCAAATTGGGCCTTCAACTCCCGTACTGCCAGCATCGGATTTTCAGCCGGTAGCGGGACCATGGAGTGGTGAGGACTCGGTTGTATCGCGACTCCAACGGGAGGTAATATATTCTCCGAGTGAGGGAGCGGAGAAACTGCTGACTCCTGATCTAGAGCAGGCTCTTGGATTGCATTGGATGGTGGTAAGTCCACCCCCACACGTATCTGAGTTGGAGGGACCGATGTTTGAGCCATAACAGCTGTGTGTTTAGTCAGCATTATCTGGTGCATATTCTCCATCATGGATTGCATTTCTTTTAGAGATTTCTCCAGTATAGTGATGTGTTGCTCAGCGCTCCCTGATGGGGAAGCTTCCTCGCGTTCATCTCCAATGGCGTAAACTCCCATCTCCCTAGGTGTCATTGAAAGATTAGTATAGGTATCTGTAGAAGTTGACTCTATACTTTCGGCATTTGATTCGGGAGACTGTCGACCCCCAGTATCAGAATCAGAAGAGTACGAAGCCAGTTGTCGTGACCTCGAACGAGTATTTCGAAACACCCCAGCTTCAGTATTCCTAAGGAGCATGTTGAATCTCCTTCGGCTTGGAGTTCTAGATGGATGATGTCTTAAGCCCGACCTTCCTCTAGGTATGTGTGAAGCCATATTCACAGATGCATGCGTAGGCCCTGCTTCCTGAAAAGATGGAGAGTAGCTCAACCGGTCAAAAACTGACCGTTTTGCTTCAGAACAGCAAAAATTAATTACAATCCTATGACTATTACAATAGTGCTCGTTAGGAGGCATAATAGACATGCTGGAAGATCTCCTATCCTTCTTTTTCTGGATCAGATACTCACGCAGGTCAGGAGAATTTACAGAAGAAGAAGAAGATGGCTTGTTCCTTCTGTTCACATCAGTGGGCATGCGGATGTTGGGGACCATAGTTTTCCCTGTGCCACCTATATACAACGGGTTGGCCATCTGGGTGGCGGATAATCCTCGAGGAGGGTGTCTTTCCGCAAATTGAGCCTTCTTTACCCTGAGGGGCTTCCCCTGGCGTAATTTGGAGTTCTGCTCAGGCTGGCGTAGAGCTGAGGATGTCCTCAGTCGGCCGTCAGCCTCTCGCATAATCTGGAGGGCAGACAGATTCTTCCCTTGCTGGCATAAAGGCCGAGAAGTTGGACAGTCCGTCACTTGCTTTCCCTTGCGTAGATTGTAGGGATCATCTGCTTTTCCGCGAAGGGCAGATGCATTTTTACGTGCAGAGTGCGTTTGGAATTTCTGATTTGGCGCTAAGGCATTGTCAGAAATTCTGTCTGCCCTGTCAGCGACAAGAGACTGGATTTTATGCGCAGAGCGCGGAGTAGGCTTCGGGACTAGCGCTGAGACATTGTCCGAAGTTGTGTCTATTTCGTCAGGGACGGGAGACAGAGTTTTACGCGCAGAGCGCGATGTATACTTCTGAATTAGCACTGAGGCATTGCCAGAAGTTTTGTCTATTCTGTCAGTGATGGGAGACTGAATTTTACGCGCAAGGCACGGAGGGAGCGATGCTACAACCTTGTTGGTCAGAGAGGTCGGAGGGTCGACAGGAATGGTAGGGGATGTCTTGGGCATCCAGAACTTACACAGCTTCCTGTTGTCTTGGACAGAGAGAGAGTGAGAGCTACCCCCTGTTCGAAGCATATCTTCGTAGGCAGACTGGTCGAACTGGACGACCAGGGTCTTCTTTACGGATCCCACGGATACCACATCGTGTTGAGCAATTGCTTCCTCATCAGAAGAGAAAGATGTCCCCAGCAGAGTCGCCATCTTGTTGTTTGATAAATAAACAAAAAATATGGAAACGAGGTTTTTATACGAAAACTCGCTCTTATGTTTACAAACAAGATTGTATAATTAATCCTATACGAGGATGTTAAGTACAATTTTTTAATCTGGGTAAATATTGCTATAGGAGTCTGATCTGTAGTCGATCACTTTGTCCCTTGGACCACACGATGATGAAGAAGTGTCATAGAAGACAGAAAGCAGCTTCAGAGGTTGCTAAAGAGAGTGGACGCTCGATGCCAAAGTCGTCGATCACTACTCTTTGCCTGAGCTCTGTATTCTTCTCTTTTTTGACCTTCGAATCTTCGACCAATTTTTGACCTTGGACCTCTGTCAATAGAGGTATCTATTTATAGAGTTTTAGTGACAGTAACCACTCAGTCGGTGTAGGAACCGAGTAGTGGAAAGTACAGCACCCTTTTATACGATGGTTAAAATAATCGTTGCCCGCGTATAAATGACCTTTTGAATGAGCGTGTGACGCGTGCCAATTTAGGAGACAACGTGTATAACTGCTGCGAAGATCACGGCGTAAAAGCCACTTAGATAGTTATCCCTCGCGTTGAAAAGGTTGGCGTAGAAGCCAATAACTGTCACCATGGCGTAGAAGCCAAGTAGGCATAGAAGCCGAGTAGGCGTAGAAGCCGAGTAGGCATAAAGGCCGAGTAGGCATAGAATTCGAGTGGGCGTAGAAGATAGCTGATCCTCCTCCCTTGACTGTGGCCTGAGTTGGAGTATTCCAAGGAGATAGTGTACAGCGTGCTCCCATAGCTGAGAATAGCCTGATGGCGTAATGTGCCAAAGTGATGATGTGGACGTTTTAGCCGAAATTATGACTTTTGGAGATATAATCAAATCTCTTGCATTAAATGCAGAGATCTGCCTCCATCTCGCACATTAAATACAGAGGCGTGTCTTCGAAGTTTTGCCATCATTCTACACATTAAATGCAGATACGCGCCTCGAACCCTGTACGAAGAACAACTGATGACGTGGCAGTCTGTTTGTCTTCTGCGAAGCGTAAGAAGCTCACGTCTGCCTGTGTAAAACTAGGCAGCGTATTCCAGAGGCGTGTCTCAAAGATTTGCCATCATTCTGCACATTAAATACAGAGGAGTGTCTCGAAGATCTGTCACCATTCTGTGCATTAAATGCAGAGACGTGCCTCGAGCTCTGCCATCACTCTGCGCATTAAATGCAGAGACATGCCTCGAGCTTTGTACGAAGAGCAGCTTTTGACTTGGCAGTCTGTTTGTCTTCTGCGGAGCGTAAGAAGCTCACGTCTGCCTGTGTAAAACTAGGCAGCGTATTCCCTTGTATGCGTAAAAGTAGTTTATGCCAAGGAGATGTCACTAAACGACAGTCAGGGTCGCTGTGCCGCGCCATCATTATAGCCGTCGTCTGGGTAGTCGTGCAGTACTCTTTGTCAGGAGTTCAGACGTCAGGTTCACTGCATGATTTGACAGGTTCATTTTGGGGAATATGAAGCGTCCCTCGTACACTTCAATGCTGCATTAAAGCGGATGAGTTTTACGCCATAAAGGCGATGTAGCACCCTTTTTACGCTGAAGCAGCCTGGATATACTGTATTACGTGGACGGTCCTTGAGCTTGTATTTTACGCTGTGCTCAGTGAAAAAGCTCTGTTGCACGTTGATGGCTCTGAAGTCATCTCTTTACGCTTGCCAGCATCAACATGCTGCGTATAGCTATCCAGCGTATTTTTCATGCTTCTACATCTCTCTATATATAACCATTCGTCGGTTTCCCGTAACCCTAACTACTCCCTTCCCAGACCTCTGCGCCGCTACCCTGACCCCCGACGCACCTCTGGCCGGCGCCGGCGCCGCTGCAACCGGCAGAAAAGTCGCTCGCACGCGGACAATACTGCTTCACGACCCCCTCTTTAAGGTACAATATCTCTGTCATCTTTGATTCTTTTTGTGAACTAATTCTTCGTACGCCTAGAAAACATAACCCTCTAGGAACTCCTAAAGTAGAATAATTTTAGGTACCCTGAATTGCAAGAAAATACTACCAGAATAAGTCAATTTAGCGACATAAAAAATGTTGCTAAATGGTAAAAAAATGTCGCTAAATAACTTTAGCGACGTAATTAGCGATATTTTGTTGAAGTCGCCGTTAAACTAGTCACTGACAGAAAAAATGTCATCAAACGTCGCTATTCCGACGTTGTTTGATAATAAACGAAAGAAATGAAACTAGGTTTGTACGAAACCCTTTCTTTGGTTTACAAACAAGAAGTACAATTAATCCTATACGAGGATGTTAAGTACAAAAATTTAATCTGGGTAAATATTACTATAGGAGTCTGATCTGCAGTAGATCACTTTGTCCCTTGAACCACACGATGACGAAGAAGTGCTGTAGAAGAAGAAAAAACTTCAAAGATCGCACGAGGGACCCTTAAGTAATTAATTTATTTTTAGGTCAATTGAATTCCGAAGGAGTGGACGCGGGATCATCTTTACCACCACTGACTGCAGAACCAGGCAAGTATATCTTTCCAAGATATTTACAGTTATACATTATTTATTTGATATTTTGTATGCATTATATATTATAATTGTGTGGCTTGGTTATTGTACTTGTGAGCCTAGGTCCATTATACGATACTTCATGTCCGAACAAGATTCGGGTACCGACATCCTCTGCGGAGTCGAGTATCGTACTTAGAGAGTCATTCTTTCGAACCTATGTTTTGAGCATATGTTATTTGCACATCCAACCGTAGGACACTTGACATGATATTCATGTATCAGAGTCTTTCTCGACTTGATCGTGGTACTTGGACTCTAGATAGGACTACATGATGCATGTCATAATGGTAATTATAATTGTACATATTGACTATGACTTATGTTGATAGTTAGAGGTCATGATCTTGTGTGTCTTGATTGAGACGTGAGGTTACATTGGGTGGGAAGAGTCTTCATCGTACTTTGGGCATATTTTACTATTACTATTTATGTGTATTAGGCTTTAGGTTCCCTATGCAAAATCTAAAGTATTATATTTATCTATATACATCTTCCTCCTGGTTCTCCCACATGGAGCCTTGAGTGTACTGTTAGATTCTAAGCAGTCAAAAATGATTATATATCGGTTATATAACCGATATATAATGGTATCGGTCTTGGACCGATATTTTTTTGCAGAAATATCGGTAAAATATCGAAACCGATATTATCGGTCGATATGGCCGATATTTTTCGAAATATCGGTTTACAAAAAAACCGATTTTTCACAGTTTTGGTTTTGCTACAAAAAAACCGATATTGAATGATATGACATTCTAGTTTTGCTATAAAAAAATTGATATTGAATGATATGACATTCACATCAATGGAGAATGGAGATTACATCTTCTGCCATCAAAATCTCCATGCATCAAACTTATTCAGAGATGTAGTTCCTCAAGTGATCTCTTTTATTTTGGAACTCTTGGATTTCTCGACGATATGTATACTTTCTGCATATTTTATAATATAAAACTATTAAGTGTATTGTTCATATATAAAAATTGTGTTAAAAATACAAACCGATATTTACTGTTATGAAACTGATATATCGGTGATTTATTTATAACTCTAATGGACCGTTATCATAAAAAAATCGTTATTAACTGCATAGGCTAGATTACAGAAGTGTCCATTAGGATCTTACGTGAGTACCAGCCTGGGGTACGATACCATACTCTTATTTCTATATCACATAGTTGGCTACAGTAGTTTACCCTTGAGTATGTGGCATTATACTATTTTACTTTTGGCATGATGTTTCTTGTACCTTGTTACGTCCCTCTGAGGACCTGATCCCCTTCCAGTTTTTGCAGCATAAATGGTTATGGAGCCTTTAGAGTTGCTGATGGAGTTGCTTGTCTTGCAGGTATTGGTACCAGGTACTTATATCATTTATACCGGAGTTATGGTTATTTATTCATATTGTTTATTCATCTGCTAATGTAGCATAGTTTTATAGACTCATATCTCTTTTTTGAGTCTATTCGAGTTTGTGTGTTACTGGACGGCCGATTTTAGCACATGTAGCTCATTCTTGTGTATTCTGTCCATTGTGGATTGAGGCATAGATATTTATATTTACTTGATTATATAGATAGGGACCATTATAATACAGCTTATACGTATTCGAGTCAGAGTAGAGTCTGGTCGAATACGTAGCTGGCATGTTACGTATTTCTAGTTCTACGTATTTTGGGACTGGGGCTTTACATGTTTTTGTGGTAGCCCATGCAGGTTAGAGCATATTATTTCGGTTACATTATTGTGCCGAGCGAGCCTGCAGTTAGGATAAGGTTGTTAGGATCTCAATCCATAATTGCTATTGGAACTTCCTTTATTTTCTAATATCATCCTTGAACCTCGAAATTGTAATAATCCATACTTTTTTTGAACTCTTATTCTTTGATTCTCATTTTTTTCTAACTCGGAGAGATGAACACTCGTGCACGGTGATCTTCCCAGGAGAAGATTTTTGTCAAGACGGAGAAGACATATTTGATGGATTATTTATAAGTAGATGGTTACCTGAGTAGTGAAGATTATGGTAGATAATTTCTAGATATTAGAGTGAGAATAGATTAAGACATTACCAGTAGGAACCTAAAACACGATGGACTCTATCAATTGCCTAGATTAGAAGTGATGGATCACTATTCGATAAATATTTTAGATGTATGCAAGTAATTTTATTTTAGGAAATAATATTGTGTTTTGATAAGAGAGTTTTATCTAAGGTGGGTAGGCTTCTCGACTAGCGAATTGGTTTGGAGGTTAATCAATTGATGAAGATGAAAATTATCAAATTTTGGTGCTTTGAGGCTTACACTTCTATGTGATTTAAAAAAGGGGGTGTTTCATTTTGAATTGAGAAAAAAATGATGTGATAAGGAGCTAGAGATTTATTTAATTTAAAATTTTAAGGCGATTATGATGTAATGGATTTAAAATTTTAAATTAAAATATTTTGAATAAATTTAAATATTGTGGAGTTTAAAGTTTTAAGGATAAATATTTATTTAAATAAAGGGTTGAGAATTTGATATGACAGCATTAACAATTTTGTTAAACCATAAGTTTTAAAAATTATGATATGATTGGATTTGTGTTTAAATTTAAAAGAGATTATATAATGAATTTAAATTTAGATTTTAAGAATCTTGAGGCATTTAAATTTTATGGGATTTAAGTTTAAAGATTTTGATAAGATTTGACTTGGAATCTAAATTTGAGAATTTTAGGATATGATGAGGCAGAACGTTGGTGAATCTCAATTTGAAGATTTCATAATTATTTTATTGTTTGAGTATTGTATGGAAAATAATAATATAAAGGAAAAATATCGAGAGAATAGTTTTAAATTCAAATTTTGTGGATGAGAATTTGAATTATAATTTATTCAAGAAAATATGCAATGGTTGTATTTAAATTAGAGGATTGGATTTAAACTTGAATTATTGAGATTGAGTTATTAAATGAAGTTTTGAGGAATTGGATTTAAATTATAAATTTTAAATGATAGAATTTAAACTTTTAAAACTTTGAGAAGAGTTTGATAAAATAGATTTATATTTCCTTGACATTTTAGAGGTTAAATAATATTTGGTGAATTTGAGTAAGTTTTGCGATAATTTTTGAATTAAAGGTAAGTAGAAATTATGGTGCAAAAATTGTGGTTGATTATATAAAGAAAAAAATATAGAGGTGTAAAATTTGATGGAACAGTTTTTGAAATTCAAAATTTTAGATGAGATTATTTTAAACTTTGTGATTGGATTTAAATTTTAAGAATAGTTGGAATTAAATTAAGGTTTGAGATTTGATGAGATAAAGATATAATGTATTAAAGATTATAAATTTTGGGGATTTGATTTGATCTGAGAAGGTTGGCTAGAATTAGATATGCCATATATGAATTATTTTGTTGGGTAGCTTTATGATTGCTAGGTTTAATAATTTTATAGAGGGTAAAATTGATTAAGTTATCGGTATTATCGTTACGAAAAAAATTAAAAAAAAAAGAAATTGAGGAGAAGACTATTTGAGAATTGAATTTTAAAATAGTGAAAGGAGACAAACTTTGAGGATGAAATTAAAAGGTATTATATGGTAAGATTGAATTTTAAATTCTGGAAAGGCCATGATATAGATTTGATTTCTTTTTAAATTTGAAGGGCTTAAATATAACAGAGTTTAAATTTTGGAATTTAAATTTGGAGAATAGAATTTTGGAGATTGGATTTAAAATTTTGAGTATTGGGTTATTAAATTTAAATTTTAAGAAAATTAAGAAGATTAACATCATAGATAGTGGAAGACAAGATTTGGATTCAAATTATATTTTGAAGGTTGGAATAAAATTCAAGTTTAAGAATTTAAGGACTTGGGATCTTATGAATTTAATTTTGAGAATTTTAGAAAATTTTGAATGAGTAGAATAATAATAATTTTTAAAGGTGACAATTGAGTTTAATTTAAATTTGAGGAGTTTAGATTTTGAAGTAGTTAAATTTCGAAGATTTAATTTTAAAAATTTAATTAAAATTTTGAGATATAATTCAAGGAATTCAAGGATAATGTTGAGGATTTTGAGTGTTAGGAGTTCAATATAATATTGAGATTTGATTTATGGGTTGGAATATACCAATAGAATAACAATATAAAGATTGACTTTATTACTTATAGAATTGACTTTTAAGGACTTAATTTGAATTCAAAATTTGAAGAATTTTTTTTAGAGAAACACTTGATGGAGTAGATTTCGAATTAAAATTTTGATGATCAGAATTTGAATATTTAAATTTATTCATGAGATATGCATTAGTAGGATTTAAATTAAAGAATTATTTTTAACTTTTAATTTTTTAGGATTGACTCATTAATTGATGTTTAAGGATGACCATTAATTTAAATACCAAAAATTCATATATACATAATGGCAGTGAGGACAAGATAAATTATGGCTATAAGGATAAATTGAATTATTAGAAAATTTTGAGAAATGACAACAAAATGAGATACAAATGTAGAAGCATAAAAAATACGCTGTAGAGTTATACGCAGTATTTCAGTGCTGGGCGGCGTAAAATATGACTTCAGAGCCATCGGCGTACAACGGGGCTTCATCGCTAGTACAGCATAAAATATAAGCCCCAGGACAATCCGCGTAATACAGTATTTCCAGGCTGCTTCGGCGTAAAAAGGTTGTTACATCGCCACTTTGGCGTAAAACCTACTCGCTTTTAATATGGTGGGAAGTTGTACGGGGAACGCTTCGTATTCCTCGAATGAACCTGTCAGATCATGCAGTGAACCTGACTCCTGACAACGAGTACTGCACAGCTATCCAGACGACGGCTGTAATGAAGGTGCGGCACACAAACCCAAACCGTCGTTTAGTGACATTTTCCTGATACAAAGCGCTTTTACGCATACAAGGGAATACACTGCCTAGTTTTATACAGACAGATGTGAGCTTTTACGCTCAGCAGAAGACAAAACAAACTGCCACGTCAAAAGCTGCTCTTCGTACAGAGCTCGAGGCACATCTCTACATTTAATGCACAGAATAGGGGCAGATCTCTGCATTTAATGCACGATATTTGGTTCTATTTTTAAAGACTGGGCGAGCCATAATTACGGCTAAAACGTCCACATCATCACCTTTGCATATTACGCCATCAGGCTATGAGGAAGGTGGTGGTCGACTGAGAGTTCAGACGAGGCGGAGGTCGGGGGAGTTAGGGTTCAGGGGAGTTCGTCGAGGCTTGGCGGCGGGCGACGGACGAGATGAGAGAGAAAGGGTGATCTGGCGGGGGAGCGGGGAAATCGAGGACAATAAATAGGCGCGCCGCCGCCGGGTCAGAACAGTGATTCCGTCCCGAAATAAGATTAGGGTTTGGTTGGGTTTCGGGTTTGGGTCCGCGGGTTCCAGGTCGGGTTTAGATCCGACCCGACCCGATAAGGCTGGGTTTGGTTCAGTTGAACCAGGTCTGAGTTGGTTTGGTTTATTTCAAATAAACCCGGTTTATTTCAGGGTTTTATTGGTTTATTTATTTAATAGTTTTTAGGGCTTTAAAAATATTTTCGGAGTCCAATAAATTCACAGAAAATTACCCTATATCTGGTTTTCCATTTTATACCATAAAATATTATTTCCATAATATTTTAATATTAGTTAACAGCAATTAAAAATCATTTAATTACCAAATGCCTAGGTTTTAATTACAGAAAATTATAGAAAATTATGAAAAACCTAAATTAAAAATTCTTGAAAAATCAGGGGACTTACAATCTACCCCCTTAAGAGGATTGCGTCCTCGCAATCAAAAGAATAACCGGTCAACAGAGATGACACGGTTGCAAATATTGTTCGAAGCACATCATGATTAAGAAAAAATCAAGGTTGAGGGTGTAAGAATAACACAAAGGAAAAAATTATTTCCCTAAGCATTAAAAGTTATGCAATCTCTCATATAAAGGAGATCTAGAAGACTACAGTTTAGAAAAACTAGGTTATCACTTGTAAAAATATACTAAGTTATCAATTATTAGCAAGTTTAAAATTACATAGGTTAAGGCTGAGGTCACGAACCAATAGACACGAGATAAAACAAATCTATAAACAGATAACTACGACAAATTATGCGCATTAGCTACTCCATGGGTCTATGCGTCTTCCAAAGTCATCGCTGGAGCTTGTTCACGTCCTTGCAGTTGATTTCTCTGCTGTTGTTGAGCCTGCTGGAAGAGTGTTGCTTGTGGTGCCAAGGGTGGCCTCGGCTGATTCCCTCCTGGGGCTGGTGGTCTGACTCCTTCAACTCTAGTTTGTGGTACTTTCAATGCTGGAGAGGCTGGCCTTGGTGCTGGTAACGCTTGTTGGTTTACCATTGGTGCTCTTTCTCGACGCTCAGGGCATTCAATTAATAAATGCTGACTGGATCCGCAAGCTAAACATAATTTCCCTTTTCGTCTGCACTCGTTCTCTATATGGCCTCGCCTGCGACAATATGGACAGACAGGTAGTACTTGCGGAGATGCTTCTGGTGGCTGGTGCATGTGAGACTTCTTTGCAACTTCTTCCTGTGGTGCTCCGGCTGGTGCTGATGTGGCTGGTTGATGAATCATCAATGCTTTCTCTCGATGCTGAGAACAGTCCTTAGCTAAGTGTTGATTGGTTCCGCAAATCAAGCATAATCCTAATTTACGTCTGCACTCGTTCTCAATGGGGCCTACCTTGCCACAATAGTAACAAGTAGGAAGGAATGAGGCTCTGGGTGCTGCTCTCGGTGGTGGATTCATCTGTGGTCGCTTTACAACTCTTTCTTGTTGTGCTTGGTCTGGTGCTGATGCATATGGCC
Organism: Iris macrosiphon; assembly: GCA_036927795.1. Taxonomy (NCBI): domain Eukaryota; kingdom Viridiplantae; phylum Streptophyta; class Magnoliopsida; order Asparagales; family Iridaceae; genus Iris; species Iris macrosiphon. Next base: position 98,273,853 of record JAYESA010000015.1, on the reverse strand, counting down.
GCTTCTGGCTGGACTCTATCCTTGTGTTGCACTCCATGGGTCGTGCTGTAGTAAGAACATCCTCGTCTAAGGTAGTGTATTTGAACTGATTAACTTCCGTAATTCCGAGCTAAATTTGTCGATGAACTTCTTCGCTTGGTTTTACTGAGCTTCTTCACGAACCTTCTGATGGGCTTGCATCATCGCGTAGAACATTCAAAACATTTGTTGTTCGTCCATAGCCTGCCCTTGTGGAATGGTAGGCATCGGTGGAGCAAACTGCGTCGATGGTGGAACGTCCTCTTGCTGGATTCTCGAGGTATGCTGACTTGCTGGACTAAGTTGTTGTGATGATTGACCTGCACCAACTGGTGTCACTTCATCTTCGTGGTTAACCACAACACCTTGTGGTGTTCCTGGATGAGTCTCGTCACGTGCTTGTGAATCCATTGCTCTGCATCAAAATAACTATAAGAGGCGCATAGGAATCAAAGCAGGATGCAAGTCAAAATATTGATTCAAATTCGACATAGATATCAAGAACGATTCAAGCAAGTGGATGAGATCCTAAAAACTTATCCTATTCTTATTGCAGGCTTGCTCGGTCCCTAAGTTGAAACCGAACAATTTAGTCGTAGACCTGCATGGGCCACCACAAAAACCATGTCACGCCCCAGTCCCAAAATACCGAGGGACCGGATACGTAATAATGGCCAGCAGCACACACCGATGGACAAACCCAATTTAATGGATCTATCGGGGCATACTTAAGCTGTAATACAATAATAAGTAGGTCCAATGATATAAGTCACAGTCCAATCTAATCTCATCCACAACAGATAATCACAGATCAAATGCCAGAATAATGCAAATAAAATAAACTGACATATCTCAATAAAAGTGTCTCAGAGAACAATCCGAGAATAAGTCTGATACATCAATGCGATAGACTGGAAATAAAATAACTAGAAACAGAAATAAATGAGTATCTCAAGCCAATACCCAGGAGAAGTCCTCTGGCATAATCTCGTCCTCGGGTGTCGGTACAGCTCCTTTATCAGCTCCTACTGTTGTCCCGTATACCTCGGGATAGATCTCGTTTGCAAATCCTAGGGACATAATTCGGATCCAGGTCCTCAGGGGATATAGCAAGGTACAGATAATACAAGCCAAAATAAATGCAGTGCAGCAGATAATAAAATAAATAGGGTAAGTATGTAACCATCTATGTGAAATGCAAGTGAGAACATCACGAGTACTCAGGCTGAGCCACTACAAGCTCCGTGTCGGGGGGCCGGTAGCAGTAATAATGAGTAATGGGCCAAGTTCGGGCTTCAGAGTCTTGTGCCTCACAATAATAGGGGGTTTATATATATAATCAGCCTGTAGCCTGTGTGTCTCTCTCCACCCAATGTAATCACACGTCTCATGTCCACGATGCCTCATGTCCATGTCACGCACAATCATATCTAATGCAGCAAGTCATATAATGTCTAGGAATGTAATGTCTATGTCATAAAACCTGTATCCTATACAGAATCACCATGAATATCTCAGAAAGATCCTGTCTCATGAATAGTGTCAAGTGTCCTGGGTTATAGTGTACTTGATAAGACAACTACGAGAATGTAAAGGGTCACGAATATCCATCTCTAGATGACAATACACAACACAGCATACAGTGTTAGCACCCGACTAATAATCGGACGCTAAGTAAGTCACACGGTCCTAGGTCAAGCATGCACAACAATATAAATAAAGCAAGAAAATATGCAATAAGAACTGCAAAGTTGGCAAGGTATACTTGCACAACAATGTATAAATAAGTCAAGGGAATAAGTAGCAAAGCTGCAGGATTTGGCAAGGTACACTTGCTTGGGGTTCTGGCTCCAACTGTAGCTCTGGTCTCAGTATGATTTGCAGGTACTACTCCGGTTGCTGAAATAAACATCACCATTAGATTCAAAAAATATCAAATAGTTAGAAATGTCTGTCCTTAAGTCCAATTTGGACACAAGGGCAAAAATGACAGTTTCTAGTCAAAGCGGGGTCCATATGCGGGCCGCTTTGCACCAAAAAATGTGTCAGGGTCAAAGGTCTCCAAATTCGTCAAAATTAGTGTCAACAAGTTAGGAACGATGATACGAACCCAACTGAACTTCCAGAATTTGATTCCGATGAGCCGATCACAAAATTGCCCGTCAAGTGGAGCCTGTGGGGCCCACGATACGCGATTTTGTCAACGTTCTTAGAATCGAACCAAACTTGGGTCACAGGACCAGCGTATTGCTATGAGTCCGATGGTGTAAGTTTTGTCTCGATCCAACGTGTGTACACTAAGTTACTGCGTGTTCCAGAACAGGCGGATATGGGGCGTTGTCGGCGGATACGCATTGATTTTGGTGTGCACGCACATCCAAATCAACTTCTGCAAAATCCCACACGTCCGTATCAACGATGCGCATATTTTGGTAAAGACCGCGTGCGACCAAGTCATCCCATTTGGCGGGGCGCACTCAGTTCCGGGGTGAAACAGGGCATTGTTTTTCCTGTTTTTGGATCGCGGTTTGCGATCACCACAGGACACGACGCACCGAGCGAGTTGCACGGGCATCGAGAGCGTTACACAGTCTACGCGTCATAACTGACGGAACAGAAATTGGATCAGCGAGGAGAGAGGAAACGCTACCTGAATAGGGCTCCGTAAAATCTGAATTTCATGTGTTCGCGTGTCATCTTGATACGACACCGTGTCCGGGCTGCATCCTGGCTAGGGTTAGGGTTCTGCCACTCGTCGGGGACTGCCGGACTGGTCAGGGCTTCACCGGAGGAGGGTCAGCGCTCTGGCGGAGGCAGCTCAGCTCGTCGGGGTCATCGGAGTCGTCGGGGACGGAGCTGCGGGAGGCGCTTGGCTCGTCGAGGTTGTAAGGCGGCGGAGGAGCTGCTCTGGGCAGAGGTCTTCAGCGGATATCGGCTCAGTAAAACTCGGCAGAGCGGGGTGGAGACGGCCGGCTCGAGGATGCTCAGGCTGAGGGAGGCGGAGGAGAACAGGAGGAGGTGAGGGCGGCGGCGTGGTGGAGACGGTGGGGGAGCCGGAGGAACGCAGCGAGGATGGTGGAGGATTGGCGTTGTGGGCTGAGGAGGAAGGCGGTGGCAGGGGCAGCGGGCTAGGGCAGCGAGGGGAGTGGGAGAGAAGAGGGGAGATGGGGTTTCGGTGGCGGAGCTCTGCAGAGGGCGGAGAGGGAGGCGAGTCCAGGGGGAGGAGAAAGGAGAGAGGGGTCAGGGAAGACGACGGCGAGGGGATAGGGTGGCTAGGCGGAGGAATGAGGAGGGTGGTGGTCGACTGAGAGTTCAGACGAGGCAAAGGTCGGGGGAATTAGGGTTCAGGGGAGTTCGTCGAGGTTTGGCGGCGGGCGACGGACGAGATGAGAGAGAGGGTGATCTGGCGACGGAGCGGGGAAATCGAGGACAATAAATATGCGCGCCGCCGCCGGGTCGAACAGTGATTCCGACCCAAAATAGGATTAGGGTTCGGTTGGGTTTCGGGTTTTGGTCCGCGGGTTCCGGGTCGGGTTTAGATCCGACCCGACCCGATAAGACTGGGTTTGGTTCAGTTGAACCGGGTTTGAGTTGGTTTGGTTTATTTCAAATAAACCCGGTTTATTTCAGGGTTTTATTGGTTTATTTATTTAATAGTTTTTAGGGCTTTAAAAATGTTTCCGGGGTCCAATAAATTCACAAAAAATTATCCTATATCTGGTTTTCCATTTTACACCATAAAATATTATTTTCATAATATTTTAATATTAGTTAATAGTAATTAAAAATTATCTAATTACCAAATGCCTAGGTTTTAATTACAGAAAATTGTGAAAAACCCAAATTAAAATTTTTTGAAAAATCAGGAGGCTTACATGCTTCGAGCAGGGGGTAGCTCTCACTCTCTCTCTCTGTCCAAGACAACAGAAAACTGCATAAGGTGTGGATGCCCCGGACATCCCCTACCATTCCTGCCGACTCTCTGATCTCTCCGACCAACGAGGTTGTAGCATCGCTCCCTCTGCGCCCTGCGCATAAAACTCAGTCTCCTGTCGCTGATGGGGCAGATAAAACTTCTGGCAATGCCTTAGCACCAATCCAGAAGTCTACTTCGCGCCTTGCGCGTAAAACTCAGTCTCTCGTCGCTGACGGGGCAGACAAAACTTCTGGCAATGTCTCAGTACCAATCCAGAAGCATACATCGTGCATTGCGCGTAAAAACTCATCTCCCATCGCTGATGGGACAGACGTAGTTTCTGACAAGGCCTCAGTGCCAAGTCAGAAAATTCAAATACGCTCCGCGCGTAAAAATATCACTCTCACTCAAAAGGAGGCAGAGAGTCCCAGTAATCTCCGCAAGGGAAAACAAGTGGCGGATTTCCCTACTTCTCGGATTGTACGCCATCAAGAGAGGAGTTTGCCCACTCTTCAGATTACCCCTAATGTTGACAGTCGATTGAGGAGTTCTTCAGTTTTACGCCAACCTGAGCAGAGTTCCAAATTACGCCAGGAGAAGCCCCTCGGCATAAAGAAGACCCAGTCTGCGGATAGATACGCTCCTCATGGATCATGTGCTGCACATATAGCTGAATTGCTGTATTCCTACGGCAGGAAAAAGGTTGGGGTGCCCAATATCCATATTCCAACTGATGTAAAAGGGAGGAACAAACCTTCTTCCTCTTCTTCTTCCGTTAATACTCCTGACTTGCGTGAATTTCTGATCCAGAAATGCAAAGACAGGAGTCATAAACAGGCTTCACTTCCCCTAACTGTCAAACGTGGGGAGATTCTGTGGGAAAATGCATCAACATCTAATATCGTCATGATATGTGGGCCACATGAAGATTCTGTCTTTATTTTTCCACCAACTCGCGATGACCAACATCCAATAGCCTTCGGTCGCATGCGGAACAGTCCGATTGTACAAGAAGAATCTCGCAAATCTGATGGTGGCAAAATGCAAATCCACAGGTATAGCCCACAAGCTTTGAAGATTATACAAAGCATGGGTTATGATTTGAAGTTAAAATAAGGCCTCAACTATGGAAAAGCCAGACGAACACCGTTGCATGGTAATCCTTACTCTTAACAAACTTATTTTGGGTTGGGGTACACTGCATCTCTTGCAAATTCCAAACCTCCAGAGTCTGATCCTGTACAACCAGAGACCGGTCCTTCTAAATCAACTTCAGGGGACAAATGCCACGACATGTCTGGGGGTAGTCTACCTCGACAAAATAGGGCAGCATCTAAAGCTGGGGGTAGAATTCCCTCTGAATCCGAAGATGATGCAACGACGACGATCTTCCCAGAAGACCATAAAACTCAGGCATCAAGAGCCCGAAGACCGAAAGGGACTTTCTCCTTCAATGAAGATGACATCATTGAAATCTTCAATATGTTGATGAAGGAACACAAACTTCGGCTACCCAACATCAGATACCCTGAGAGGGCTGGCAAAGTCGATGACCCAGATTATTGCCTCTTTCATCGGTACATTCATCACCCTACAAGGGCCTGCCATGTACTAAAATGGAGAATCCATGAGTTGATCGATGCCAAGGTCATCACTTTGCATCTGTAAACAAGGGAACGATCACTGCAAATTGATTTCACTTTAACGTGACAATTTGCTCCCTCATAAAAATACCGGATGATGAATCCCTAAAGTCTCCCCAGTAGATTCTTCAGGTCTATCCCCACTTAAGAAAATCACTCACATGAGTTCATGTTCATATTACCTCTGAACTATTGTCCAAATATTTCGTTATCTCTCCAGCTGAGTTTGTCATGTTCATATTACCTCTGAACAAACCATCCTGGTCTGACTATCGATTATCATATCCCCGAAGAGGAAAGTTGGTTTTATGTATTTTTCCCCGTCTATGTACGTTAGGGGCTCTCCGTTGATCATGCTCAACAGCATCCGCTCTCCTTGAGACGATATCAGGATTTCCCTTCCTTCAGGATACTGGGGTCCAAAAATAGGAAATGTTACGTGGAACAAATCCTCCATGTAATTAGAGTTCAGCAACCCAGCAGCAGAACCCATCACCTCAGCCAACGGAGATATCTGCAAGTTAACTACAAAGTGCAAAAAAATATGTCAGTTTTTATACTAGACCTCACAATCTTGCAGCTTATGCCAAAAAGCAACAGTCTGTGCTTTTACGCCAAGACTGTAAAAACTTGAGTTTTTATGCTGGAATCTCATTCCGAGGCATAAAATCCAAGATTGGCAGTATACACAAAAATCTAACTGTCTGTGTTCTTTACGCCAGACTGCCAAAGTTTGAGTTATTACGCCGGAATTTTCATCCAGAGCTTAACACCCAAAGTTTGTAGTATACGCCAAATTTCGACAGTCAAAGCTTTTACGCCAGACTGCGAAAATATAGAGTTTTTACGCTGACACATTAGGAATGTGGGCGTAAAAGATAAAACATCTCTGTGCATCATCTTTCTCAAAGAGGATCTCGGCACAGAAGATGACCTAGCATGTTCACGTACAACGTGTGCGAAGGGTTTTCTTTATTTTTGTCGTCCCAAAAGCTTTACCTGTAACACCCGGTGCACAGCTTGATGGTGGGACACTTCGTTCCGAGCGAGGTTCGCTCTCCCCGATGGGAGTCACTCTTGCTTAGGCAGAAGAGCGAGAATAGGAGGCAGCTTTGTTGCCCTTGGTGGTGTAAGATTGTTTCGGTGCCATTACTAAAAAACTTAGAATGCTCAAAGAAGAAACGAAGGAGAGTACTCAAAGAGACGAAGGTGTTCTTTTGCAAAAGACAGATGAAAAGTTTTTCTCTGAAGGCCTTGGGGTATTTATAGAGTTCAGATGGACTCCTCGAATCCCTAACCAAATCCGATATTTAATATTCGGTTATGATTGGGGACTATGTCAGCCTATTATTCAGGGAAGGCGGACAGTCAGCGAATTCAAAAAGTTTTCGTGCAGAGCAGATTCGTGATTTTACACCAAGGAGTTTTTTACGCTCGGGAAGCTACAAATCTACGATTTTACGCTCAGAGGCTATAAGTCTACGGTTTTACGCCCGGATGCTTTTACGCTCGGTAGCTTTTACGCTCGAGAGGCTACAAACCTACGAATTCACGCTCAGAGGCTACAAATCTATGATTTCATGCTCAAGAGCTTCTTACGCTCAGAGGCGACAAATCTACGACTTCACGCTCGGAAGTTTTCTTTTCAGAGGTTATAAATCTACAGTTTTATGCCCGGATGCTCTTATGCTCAGTAGCTTTTACGCTCAAGAGGCTACAAACTTACGATTTTATGCTCATCTACACTACGGATCTATGACTTTCCGCATATCTTAAAATACGCAGGCCAGAATATGCGTACATCTGAACAATTCTCAAAGCGGCCAATCATAAGGGTTCACGCAGAAGATGCTCTTTTTAGGTCTCAAAATATCCCAAGTACCCAAAGCATACAGAGTTCAGCATTGAAAATGACTCTTCTTCTTGGGTCGATTGGAAGTTCATCCAAAGTCCAGTCTGAATATTTCCTCTACAGTTCAAGATGACGACTCAGTTTTGACAGCCATTTCTTGCCCTATTTTAAGGGATTTTCGAAAAATCATTCTTGAAGATGATGGTCTGAACAAGAATTCTTATTATCAGAGAAGTGACAGTTCAGAATTCTATGCAATTTCTCGTTCAAAACAACATGACAGTTCGGATATTCGACTTAAGTGCTAAGAAGCTTTCTACACATCCTCAATTACGCGTAAAAGACGGGACGAGACCAGATACTTTTTTTATCAGAGTCGGCGTAAAGTTATTCAGACATAGCGAAGCTACACATATTCAGACTTTATCACAGCAAAGAATATGACAAATCATCAGATGCATAAAAGAAGACAACTTAATTAATCATGATCACATATGAGGGAAATCCAGTCTACAAAGGGTTTTTCATCTTCATGATTACATATGAGGGAAATCCCATCCACAAAGGGTTTCTCATCCTCATTTAAAGATCACGCCCAGAATTTGTTCTGTCAGGTTCTCACATTGGTGGAGATCTTTATCCGTCTTCTTCAGCAGTTAGTCAGTTTTCGCGGCCGATTAACAAAAAAATGATTAATGGCGGGAGGATACAAAACTGGGCTTGTTTAAATTATTCAAGAGCCCATCCTCCATACGCCTTGACAGATTGAGTTAAGGTTTTAGATCCAACTCAATACTGGAAGACAGGGCTAGTTTGTCTGCCCTCGTCCACCAACAACAGAAGAAAATAAAGCTTGCAAGCTGTGTGGTCGAATGTGACCCTTCCTCTCTCCTGGACGAATCGCCATATGAAGTTGTTGATTATCCCGATCAAAGGAAGCTATAATATCCTTCTATGATCCATCATTGCAGAGGATATTTGCTCGAAGATGCCTTCTTTTTCAGCTCCTTACATGCTGGAAGAGCACGATCTTCTTCTTCCTCAAGTCGACCCGACGAACTCCGGCAATTATTTCTGTGTGGTGAAGAAAATATAGGAAGAACATGTTAACTCATCAGCCTTTTTATAGGCAAAAGAGAACACACTGAATCCCAACAAATCCCCAAAAATATGCCAAAAAATTAGCCTCGAAGAACAAGTCAGACTTGACCGATTCATGCTTCATTCAAAGTGTTTCAAATTACGAGGAATTTGAAAACTTTGAAGGAGGTCTTGTAGAAGCATAAAAAAAATACTGTAGAGTTATACGCAGTATTTCAGTGCTGGGCGGCGTAAAATATGACTTCAGAGCCATCGGCGTACAACAGGGCTTCATCGCTAGTACAGCGTAAAATATAAGCCTTAGGAAAATCCGCATAATACAGTATTTCCAGGCTGCTTCGGCGTAAAAAGGTTGTTACATCGCCACTTTGGCGTAAAACCTACTCGCTTTTAATGCGGTAGAAAGTTGTACGGGGAACGCTTCGTATTCCTCGAATGAACCTGTCAGATCATGCAGTGAACCTGACTCCGGACAACGAGTACTGCACAGCTATCCAGACGACGGCTGTAATGATGGTGCGGTACACAAACCCAAACCGTTGTTTAGTGACATTTTCCTGATATAAAGCGCTTTTACGCATACAAGGGAATACGCTGTCTAGTTTTATACAGACAGATGTGAGCTTTTACGCTAAGCAGAAGACAAAAAACTGCCACGTCAAAAGCTGCTCTTCGTATAGAGCTCGAGGCACGTCTCTGCATTTAATGCGCAGAATAGGGGCAGATCTTTGCATTTAATGCACGAGATTTGGTTCTATTTTTAAAGACTGGGCGAGCCATAATTATGGCTAAAACGTCCACATCATCACCTCTGCATATTACGCCATCAGGCTATTTTCAGCTATAGGAGCACGCTGTACGCTATCTCCTTGAAATACGCTACCGGACTATTTTTAGCTATAAGGAGTACGTCGTATGCTATCTCCTCGGAATACGCCAACTCAGGCTATATTTGCATTTATGCGTGATAAGGCTATTTAGTTCAGAATACGCTCAAGACCTCAGTCAAGGAAGGAGGATCAGCTATCTTTTACGCTAGCTACCTATCCATGCAGCATCAGGCTTCTACGCCTATTTGGCTTCTATGCCGACTCGACAACCACTTGGCTTCTACGCCAACCTGACAAACTATTTGGTTTCTACGCCATGGTGACAGTTATTGGCTTCTACGCCAAACTTTTCTACGCAAGGGGCAGTTACCTGCGTGGCTTGCATGCCGTGATCTTCGCAGCAGTTATACGTATTATCCCATCATGGGACACGCGTCACACGCAGATTCAGAAAATCATTTATACGTGGATGGCAGTTATTCTAACCGCCGCATAAAAAGTGCCATACTCTCCACTGTCCGGCTTCTACGTCGACTGGACAGTTACTGTCACTAAAATCCAATAAATAGAGACCTCTGTCCACAGAGGTCTAGGGTGGGGGAACAAGGTCACAAATTCCAAGGTCGAAGATTGATTTTTTTAGAGAGAAGAATCCAGAGCACAGACAGAGAGCAGTGATCGACGTTTTTGGCATCAAGCATCCACTCCCCTTTGCAATCTTTGAAGCATCTCCTTCTTCTACAGCACTTCTTCATCATCGTGTGGTCCAAGGGACAAAGTGATCGACCGCAGATCAGACTCCTATAACAATATATATCCAGATTAAATTTTGTACTTAACATCCTCGCATAGGATAAATAATACTTCTTGTTTGTAAACCTAAGAAAGGGTTTCGTATAAACCTAGTTTTATTTCTTCCTTTTATTATCAAACACAACAAATTTTCAAGAATGAAAATAAATTTTTGGATTTGATTTTTTAAGTTTGGATATGGAATTTAATTTAAAGGATTGAATTATTAAAATTTTGAAGACAATCATAAATGAGATTTAAAATTTTAAGGAAATAATGTTTGATTATAATTAATAGTTAAAACTTAATAATCTGATTTAAAAAAAACTATTGGATTCTAAAATTTTGAAGATAAATTCGAATATCAAAGATTTACTTTAAAATTTTAAACTATGAGGATGAAGTAAATTTTGAGGACTTTGTTAAATAACAAAAGTGATTTGACTACATGATTATATTGCTTGAATTTTAATGGAGAAAAAATATATATTTTATTGAAGATCTTAAATTTTGAGGACAAATCTTTTTTAAGGTGGATAGATTGTAAGCTCCCTCATTTTAGAATAGGGATAATTTGGTAATTTTTAATTATTTATATTATTTTATTTAATTAGATAGATTTAAAGAATTAATTTTTAAAATTCTTTTTAATATATATAACACTTTGCCATGGCTTCGATATTTTGAGCAATGCACGACCTTTTTTCTTCCAACAAAATTTATAATAATAATTTTAATTGAGTCTAATATAGTTGGAACATGGATGTTGTATTTATTTGATCTTCTTCATGCTACAAAAATATTAAAGAACGTCTAGAATTACGGTTACCGTAAAATTGTCTCCTTTTGACTAGAACTTGACCCAAACACAATCCAAACACACGTGGGCATGTAGTGCACCCCAATATCCTCATATAAATATTATATATATATATATATATATGATATTTAAATTAATTTACTTCTATTTTTAGAAGTTCTATCTATAGAAAGTGGTACATGTGGCATCCTAGTTGGCAAATAACTACCTAACCAACTCCCTAACCAACCCAACAACCAAACCTTATCTAATCCTAACCATAACAACCAACCCCACCCTCTCATTTTTGTCCAAGAGCATCCCCCCCTTGGCCGAATATCATTAGCATTAGGATAACCCCCTCCTATATTTAAATCTATTTAAAAAGTCCATATATATATCAACTTATCACCAAACTCTAACCCTAACATCTACTTCCCTCTTTGTGGCCGCCCCTATATCCTCCCTCCTCTCTTCCATGACCCCTTCAGCCTCTCCCTCTCCCTCTCCTTCTCCACTTCCTTTTCACTCCTTTCCAACCTCCACTTTATCCCCTACAAGCTGACAAACCCTAGAGCAAGAGATTAGCCACCCTAAGAGGCTGACTACTTGCTGCTGGTTGCAGCTGCTGTCTGCTCCTATTACAGTCCTAAAAACTACCTCCAAACTGAATATTTATCTTCTATATGAAGCCCCCAATCACCCCCTCAAGTTTCATGGAGTTTGGAGTCCGTTTGGTGCTCCGAAGGGTCCGTGTCGCGATAAAGGACCACGCCGTAATCACATACGGGTAAGTCTTTAAACTTAGATTATTTTTCCTATTCTCCATGAACCAAAGATTGTGTAACTCATGATAATATTATATTATAAGTAGGATTAACTCCATACATAAGAAACTCGTATTTCTATGTAGAAACTATTCCAAGGAAATCGAACAATCATGACACGGACACGACGTACCAATGGTAGACAAGGTTCATTGAGTATTGCCATGATAAATATATATAAAATAATTCTAAAAAATTATATGTTATTAATTCAGAATATAAATATTATAATTATATAATTAATCATATTTTATGCTGACGGAAAGATTGGATGCAAAGACTACTTGGCCAAGTTGTAATAATAGCTTTATAACATAGTTGAGATGGTTGCATGAATGATGTGATGTAAATATTTATGTATATAATTATTATTAAATTCCAGAAAATTAAATAATATAATTTTATATTAAAAATACTTTATTACTCAAGTTGGTAATGTTGCATGTACAAACTAGCATCAAGTTGCCAGAATACCTAGTCGACGCACAACATGACTTTGTGATACGATTCTTTGAGGGTTTGGTCTTCATTCCTAAAACTGAATTTATATGTGTTTTAATTTAGTAAATAAAGTATTTTAAATTTATATTTATCATATTTTTATGTCAAACCTGAACCCTAAAAATGAGGGCCACTAGCCTATGTTTCTGGTGACTTTATGACATTGTTTTGCTAGTAAATAGAGGTTATTTTGGAAGAAATAAATGGGTGAATGTTTTCTGAGATTAAATCAGAATATAATATGAAATAAAATATTTTTTCATAAATATAAACCCTAATAATGGATTGGCTATGTCTCGAACAAGTTTCAGACAAAATTAGTCAACCTAAAGTGGCCAAAATCTTGAAATAGGTTATTTTTGTCAAATCTAGAATTTATTGCTATAAATTCATATAAATCATGTTTAATTCTGGAATATATGATTTATTATAATTTATTTCTATGTCCTTTAATTGGGGACTTAAACTTAAATTTTGGAAGTCAAAAACTAAGAAACTAGATCCCGATACCCTGTAAAGTAAGCAAAGTTGTTAGAAATAATAACAGGCTTGATTTTGCATTGCATCGAAGAAATTATAAAATTAAGTTATAATTACAAGAAATCATGTTTGGACCCTTAAGTAATTAATTTAGTTTTAGGTCAATTGAATTCTGAAGGAGTAGACACGGGATCATCTTTACCACCACTGACTGCAGAACCAGGCAAGTGTACCTTACCAAGATGTTTACAATTATACATTATTTATTTGATATTATGTATGCATTAGATATTATAATTGTTTGGCTTTGTTATTGTACTTGTGAGCCTAGGGCCATTATACGAGACTTTGTGTCCGAACAAGATTCGGGTACAGACATCCTCTGCGGAGTCGAGTATCGTAGTTAGATAGTCATTCTTTCGAACCCATATTTTGTGCATATCTTATTTGTATATCCGACCGTAGGACACTTGACACGATATTCATGTGGCAGAGTCTTTCTTGACTTGATCATGGTACTTGGACTCTGGATAGGACTACATGATGCATGCTATAGTGGTAATTATAATTGTACATATTGACTATGACTTGTGTTGATAGTTAGAGGTCATGATCTTGCGTGTCTTGATTGAGATATAAGGTTACATTGGGTGGAGAGAGTCTTCATCGTGCTCTGGGCATATTTTATTATTACTATTTATGTTTATTAGGCTTTAGGTTCCCTATGCGGAATCTAAAGTATTATATTTATCTATATATATCTTCCTCCTGGTTCCCCCACACGGAGCCTTGAGTGTAATGCTAGATTACGGAAGTGTCCATTGGGATCTTACGTGAGTACCAGCCCGGGATACGATACCATACTCTTATTTGCATATCACATAGTTGGCTATAGTAGTTTACCCTTGAGTATGTAGCATTATACTATTTTACTTTTGGCATGTTATTTTTTGTACCTTGTTACATCTCTCTGAGGACCTGGTTCCCTTCCAGTTTTTACAGCATAGGCGGCTATGGAGCCTTTGAGTTGTTGATGGAGTTGCTTGTTTTGCAGGCATTGGTACCAAGTACTTATATCATTTCTATCAGAGTTATGATTATTTATTCATATTATTTATTCATTTGCTCATGTAGCCTAGTTTTATAGACTCATATCTCTTTCTTGAGTCTATTCGAGTTTGTGTATTACTGGGCGGCCAACTTTAGCACATGTTGCTCATTCTTGTATATTATTTCCATTGTGGATTGAGGCATAGATATTTATATTTACTTAATTATATAGATAGTGACCATTATTATACAGCTTATACATATTCAAGTCAGACCAGAGTCTGGTCGAATACGTAGCTGGCATGTTACGTATTCCTAGTCCTATGTATTTTGGGACTGGGGAGTTACATAAGGGTTATGGATTAGCTAAAAGGACAAATTGAGAAAAGTGGAAATTTTTAGAATTGATGGTGAATTATAGAATCTGGTAGGGGATCACAAGTTTATATGAAAGTGAAGGAATGAGTCTTTGAGGAACAGTTACTTCTGAGGGACCTCGAGCAGAAATTCTAGAATAAGGATCTCCATCATATATCCTATCTTTCTGTAACTTCATTATTGTATTAATTTGTACCAGGTTCATTTTAATATTTTGTCATACCAGTTTGATTATAATATTGTCTATCCTAGTAGTGCTATTCTTATGAGGGTAATAAGGGGTAGTTCATAGGTGGATCTCTTTGTGGAGACTAAGAGGACTATGAAAATTGGAGATCGTGAATGAGTATAAGGATAATAAAGAAGGATTTGACAATGAAACTTTATGTAAGAACACTGATGATATAACTTCATAGGTCAGAAGTATGGAGAGTTGAAACTCTAAAGAGAACTGGACGAGATCACTGGAGTGATTCTATCGGAAGAAACGATATTTTTAGGGAATTGAAACATCAATGTTCAAATTAAAGATTGATAGCGTAAAATTAAGTTGAGGTCATAAAGGATATAAACCTCGAAGAAAATAGTTGTTGTTTACTAGTAGGTGGTGTAAATTGAGATGGTATTGAGGATTAATAAGGTAGATGAGGGCTATATTGATTTTAAGGATCTTGTTTTAGTAAATCTAGTAATGAAGGATAAAAAGTACAGTCGATGATTCAAATTTTATGGTGCCAAAAATTGTGGTGAATATTGACTATCAGTGGCGCATAGGTTGAGGAAAAACTGAAAGATAACTAAGATAAGTTTTGAGTCAAATAAAAATTGATAAAACTTTGATGGATTTTAGTATGTGCATATTCAAATAATAGAGAGGAATTATGTTGGAGACAAAACTAGATAGGAATGCTAATAATGAGAGTATTCGAGGGTAATGAAGGAAACAATATTATGATCAAACACTGAATTGAGATTTCAAACATGACTAGATGGAACAAATAAAACCTTGAAGTGGTAGGAATATATATAATAAGATAATTTGATACTGATACGATTTGAAGTAAACTAAAGGTTAAGCTAGAAGAGGAGAACATTAGTAATGAAGTACCAGGGATATTCGGAGAACAAAAGTGAATGCCAAGTGAGACAAGATATGAAATATTGTTAGTTTGAGAGAATATACTCAGTGGTTGGAAATTTTGAAATTTGATATGATGGATATGAGGGCTGAGAATGGAGTAGGAGTTTTGAAAGGATGGGCTTTTTAATAGACAATATTAAAAATTTGGGGTAATAATATTTTACAAAAAGTTTACAATTGATGACAGAGGATCATAAGATTTACTAAAATGATAAGGGAAAGTATTGACGGATAAGGGAGAGTGAATTTACAAGGAGTCATGATTTTGATGTTTGGATCAATATATTAGAAAGATATGATAACAGTTAATGTATCATGGACAATGTAGGGACTTGAACGGGAAAGCTTCAAGATTAGTCTAAAAAGAAATCAAGATTTCGTGGAACATGATGATTGAGTGATATTTTGATGAGAGAATATGTGTAAGCATTACCTTATATTAGATCCATGAGGTATTCCTTATTTCTTTATCTTGCTTGTGTATCCTAGTGCTAGTTCTTCCTTAAATTTTAAAAAAGAAATTTTTCTAAGGAGGGTAGGATTGTAACTACTACTTTTCTAGATAGGAATATTTTTGTCATTTCATTATATAGTGTTTATATTTTATATATTATGTTATTTATTTATTGGTTAGTGGACTAGCCTATTATTTAGATTTACACTAGTGGACCTAACTAGAATTGATATGGCATATGAACCCAACAACTAGAGGCTAGTCACTTTGGACTCATTTAAGTTATCCATCTTCATTAATTAGAAGATTAACTTAACCTTCATTAGTAATAAAATATTTCATAATTAACCTTCCTAATTAAATACCCTTTTATGACTAATTAGTGGAAGAAAATAGGACATTGTGTGTTTCTTGGGAGAGGGGTAGCATGGTCGGCCTATAGAGGGAGCAGTCTTTCTCTCTCCTCTTCATAATTCACTCCAAATTAGATCCCAATTGTGTTCTTCCCCAAATTGATTCATTCCTCTACCATTTTCTCTCAAATCACTCTCAATCACTTTCATTTTTATCATCTAAGGAGCCTAGGAGCTTGGATTACAAGGAGCACTTAGAGAAGAAGGAGTTTGCTAAGAACTTGTGTCCTAATTGTGTCCATTGAACATTATATTGGGAATCCATCTTCCAATAGATAAAATCCCTATTCCCCTTTTTATTTTAATTATAAATAGTAAAATAGACCCCTAAGAACCTTTTCTTGGTTAAGTGCTACCCATAGGAAGAAGAACTAGGTTCATAGGAGACCTATTGAGAAAGTTACATTGACTTTTGTAGCCAAATTGGGAGAAATCCGAGTTTGGGTCATTAGGTGTTTAATAGAATATTTCTTTAGTTATTTTAGGATATAATTCATGATTTGGGAGGGCATATGTGCTCACAATTGGATACACAGTATGTGTATCACGATACGTCGTGATAAGGAGTTGTAGGAGGGGTATTTCCATGTGTATTGGGTTCTTGCATGCAAATTTCTCCATATTGTATTAGAATAACTATTTATTATATTATTTAAACTATATTTGATATATTAAATGTGTTACATATATTTTGGGGGTTTATTTTGGTGTTTGGAGAGCGTATTATAAGAGTATCGGGGTGTGATAATTAAGAAGATTTAGTGCACACCAAGTGTTTGGTATTAGGATTGAGGATGTATTTTTATTTAGTGTATCATATATGTATATATATATATATATAGTAGTTATTATAGATATATGTATCTATATATATATTTATTGATATGGGTGTGTTGGCTTGGTGTTAAGGTTGGTGGTTGTGTTGTGATATGGGGAAGGGAGCAATGTGTTGTGCACATTTCTGTGTACCATGCTATTATTGCTGTTACTTGTTGATTTTTTTGTTACAGGAATAAGGGGGTTAATTGCAGTGCTATTACTGTTGTTACTTGTGTTGTTGCTTGTGTTGTGGTTAGTGTGGTGTTGCTGTTGGTAAGTGCAGGTTTGAGGTTGTAGTAGCAACTACTGCTCGAGTGGAACCAATGCAGCTGCTTTAGGCACTGTTAGTTCCTGTCTAGGTCTGGGAAGTGCGCTTTTCAGCACAGAGAAGCTGGGAGGGGGTTTCCTATGGAGCAACAGATGCAAGTGTCACGCCCTAGTCCCAAAATACGTAGGACTACGAATACGTATTCATGTCAGTCGTATGTATATGACACTCTAATATGTTGGAAATTTATAACATACATGTACGCTGTAATATGAATAAATACTTCACAAGTGGAACATATATTGTCAGCATAAGTCACATGCATCTATATCTCATCCACAGACACAAGTAAAGAAGCACCAAAATAAATAACTAAAAGTCTCAAGTACGAAGTAGTAAAAGAAATAATAGTCGGGTAGAGATAAATACACTACCAATCAACTATATCAACTAAAATGATAGAGGAGGTCAGAAGATCCATCAGATATGAAGTAATCATGGATACACATAGGTTAAGACCTCCTCGGCAGAGAATAATGCGTCAGGTCCCGGTCTGTACTCCTGCGGGTAATCTTGATCGTCTATACTTAGAAAGGGACTAGGTCCTCAGAGAGACGTAAAAAGATACATAGAAGCATGCCAATAATGTACTGAAAGTAAAATATTCAACATGGTCGCCTAACCAGTCTATGTGATATACAATTTAAGAACAAATTTTCTGTGTATGGACTATCTGGCTAAAATAATAGGATGGGTATAGTTCTTTTGGAGATCCAGGGGCCTCGGGCATAACGTCTTTCGATCGTCATTGGCCTGTAGTATATATAAGGGGTCACAACGTCTCGCGTCTCCATCGGAGCTTACTGGCAAATAAGAGAAAGTATAAAGGAGCCACATATGCTTACTCATTGTTCTCCTCACCCAATGCTACTAACGTGTCACATTCATAACATGCAAACACCTCTAGTAACTGCTAAGTCTGCTAAACATGATATTTCTATTAGTAGTTATTCCTTATTCGCCGTACGACCTTTACATACAGGTGGCAAGCCTAATACGCAAGTCTGTGTCCTACATGAGACTCACAACTCATGTAATAAATGTGTCACGGCCAAAGAAAACATAATGATGCCTCAACTCATAGGGGGTCTCGTAAAACTAGATCAACATGCATAGTATAAATAAAGATAAAAGAAGACACAACCGTTATTTCATCTAAATCTTTCTTGGACGCACAGTATTATATAGCAAAATAACTGGAAATAAACAACAATAAATAAATATACAATAATTAAATGTAACTAAACAGTACTATGGCAAGGTATACTTGCCTGGCAA
Source organism: Iris macrosiphon (assembly GCA_036927795.1). Lineage (NCBI taxonomy): Eukaryota > Viridiplantae > Streptophyta > Magnoliopsida > Asparagales > Iridaceae > Iris > Iris macrosiphon. Next base: position 98,255,233 of record JAYESA010000015.1, on the reverse strand, counting down.
GCAATCTGTGTAGCATGGACGTCCAGACGATAAGTACAAGGAACCGAAAGGTAAGGACTCTGAATGAATATCTCCGGATACTGAAATAAACATCACCAATGTCTCCAGAATCAGTGAGATAGTTCGAAAATACTACCCTTTTGTCTAATTTGGACCACATGTGGTCCACTTTACACTGAAAAAAGTGCTAGGGGTAAAGGTCTCTAAATGGAACAAATTATAGATCAAAAAATCCTAAACATACGAACTCAATGGTATATCTAAATTTGGATTCCGATGAGCCGATTACAAAATTGCTCGTTAAGTCAAACCGTTGGGCTAACGAATAGACGGTTCAATCAACTTTCTCAGAACTGCGTGAAACTTGGGTCACAGGACCAACGTAATACCACGGATCCATTGGAGCAAGTTTTGTCGTATTCTGACGAGCGATCACAAACTTCTAAGGTATTCTGCAAAACATCGACACAAAGGACTTTTTATGGATATGGTTGATTCCGACATGCACACACATCCAAATCAACTTCTGCGAAAGTCCACATGTCAGAAAATACAATACGCGCCTTTTGGTGCAACTGGTTCATGACGTGGTGGTATGTGTTGTCGGGACGCACTCTATATAGCAAGTTTTCCAAGTTTTTAAAAACTATTTTCATGATTTTTAACTAATTAATTAGTACAGAAATTATGAGCAAAAATATGCAAATATTAGGTCATTTTGATCCTGGTTATATTGAGTATAATTCTATTCAGACCGATTTCTAAGTTACTTAATGTGCTACTCGTTATCAATTCTAAAAATTCCCACTTTCCTCAATTTGTCCTTTTAGCTAATCCAAAACACCTATATAACGCCCTAGTCCCAAAATACGTAGGATTAGGAATACGTAACATGCCAGCTACGCATTCGACCAGACTCTGGTCTGACTCGAATACGTATAAGCTGTATTATAATGGTCACTAAATAATCAAGTAAATATGAATATCTATGCCTCAATCCATAATAAACAGAATACACAAGAATGAGGTACATGTGCTAAAGTCAGCCATCCAGTAACACACAAACTTGAATAGACTCGAGAAAGAAATATGAGTCTATAAAAAACTAGGCTACCTCAGCAGATAAATAAATAATATGAATAAATAACCATAACTCTGGTAGAAATGATATAAGTACCTGGCACCAATGCCCGCATAACAAGCAACATACAACAGAAACTCCAAAGGCTCCATAATCATCTATGCTGCAAAAACTGGCAAGGGACCAGTTCCTCAGAGGGACGTAACAAGGTATAAGAAAACAATAAGCCAGAAGTAAACAGTGTAATAAAACCATAATCTAGGATAAACTACTATAACCAACTATGTGACATGCAAATGAGAGTATGGTATCGTACCCCAGGTTGGTACTCACAAAAGATCCCAATGGACACTTTCGTATGCTAATAGTACACTCAAGGCTCCGTGTGGGGGAACCAGGAGGAAGATGGATATGTATAAATATAATACTTTAGATTCCGCATAGGGAACCTAAAGCCTAATACACATAAATAGTAATAGTAAAATATGCCCAGAGCACGATGAAGACTCTCCCCACCCAATGTAACCTCACGTCTCAATCAATACACGCAAGATCATTACCTCTAACTATTAACACAAGTCATAGTCAATATGTATAATTATAATTACCACTATAGCATGCATCATGTAGTCCTATCCAGAGTCCAAGTACCACGATCAAGTTGAGAAAGACTCTGCCACATGAATATCGTGTCAAATATCCTATGGTCGGATGTGCAAATAACATAAATTTAAAATACTTTATTTCCAGAATTATAGCATATAGAAATTCAGTTTTAGGAATTAAGATCAAACCCTCCAAGAATTGTATCACAAAGTCATGTTGTGCGTCGACTAGGTATTCTGGCAACTTGATGCTAGTTTGTACATGCAATATTACCAACTTGAGTAATAAAGTATTTTTAATAAGAAATTATATTATTTAATTTTTTGAAATTTAATAATAATTATATATATAAATAATTACATCACATTATTCATGCAACCATCTCAACTATGTTATGTAGCTATTCTTGCAACTTGGCCAAGTAGTCTTTGCATCCAATCTTTTTGTCAGCATAAAACATGATTAATTATATAATTATAATATTTATATTCTAAATTAATAACATATAATTTTCTAAAATTATTTTATATATATTTATCATGGCAATACTCATTAAACCTTGTCTACCATTAGTGTGTTGTGTCCGTGTCATAATTGTTCGATTTTCTTGGAATAGTTTCTACATAGAAATATGGGTTTCTCATGTATGGAGTTAATCCTACTCATCATCTAATATTATCATGAGTTACACAATCTTTGGTTCAAGGAGAATAGGAAAAAGAATCTAAGTTTGAAGACTTACCCGTATGTGATTACGACGTGGTCCTTTCTCGCGACACGGACCCTTCGGAGCACCAAACGGACTCCAAACAACCCAAAACTTGAGGGAGTGATTGGGGGCTTCATATAGGAGGTAAATATTCAGTTTGGAGGTAGTTTTTAGGGCTGTGATAGGGGAGGATAGTAGCTGCAACCAGCAGCAAATAGTCAGCCTCTGTGGGTGGCTAATCTCTTGCTTTAGGGCTTGTCAGCTTGTGCGGGATAAAGTGGGGGTTGGGAAGGAGTGAAAAGGAAGTAGAGAAGGAGAGGGAGGGGGAGAGGCTGAAGGGTTCGTAGAAGAGAGGAGGGAGGATATAGGGGCGGCCACAAAGAGGGAAGTAGATGTTAGGGTTAGAGTTTGGTGATAAGTTGATATATATATGGACTTTTTAAATAGATTTAAATATAGGAGGAGGTTATCCTAATGCTAATGATGTTCGGCCAAGGGGAGCTTCTCTTGGCCAAAAATGAGAGGGTGGGTTTGGTTGTTATGGTTATGATTAGATAAGATTTGGTTGTTGGGTTGGTTAGGCTAGTTAGGTAGTTATTTGCCAACTAGGATGCCACATATACCACTTTATATAGATAAAACTTCTAAAAATAGAAATAAATTAATTTAAATATCATATATACATATAATATATATTTATATAAGGATATTGGGGTGCACTACATGCCCACATGTGTTTGGGTTGTGTTTGGGTCAAGTTCTAGTCAAAAGGAGACAATTTTACGGTAACCATAATTCTTGACGTTCTTTAATATTTTTGTAGCATGGGAGATATCAAATAAATACAATATCCATGTTCCAACTATATTAGACTCAATTAAAATTATTATTATTAATTTTGTTGGAAGGAAAAAGGTCGTGCATTGCTCAAAATATCGAAGTCATGGCAAAGTGTCATATATATTAAAAAGAATTTTAGAAATTAATTCTTTAAATCTATCTTATTAAATAAAATAATTAAAAATTACCAATTTATCCCTATTCTAAAATGAGGGGACTTACAATCTACCCACCTTAAAAGAATTTTGTCCTCAAAATTTAAGATCTTCAATAACATATTTTTTTCTCCATTAAAATTCAAGCAATATAATCATGTAGTCAAATCACTTTTTTTTATTTAACAAAGTCCTCAAAATTTATTTCACCCACGCAGTTTAAAATTTTAGAGTAAATCTTTGAAATTTGAATTTATTTTCAAAATTTTAAAATCCAATATTTTTTTTTAAATCAGATTCTCAAGTTGTAACTATTAATTACAATCTAACATTATTTTCTCAAAATTTTAAATCTCATTTATGATTGTCTTCGAAAATTTAATAATTCAACCCTTCAAATTTAATTCCATATCCAAACTTAAAAAAATCAATCCAAAAATTTATTTTCATCCTTGAAATTTGTATCTCATATTGTAGTCATTTTTCAAAATTTTCTAACAATTTAATTTATCCTTATAGCCATAATTTGTCTTGTCCTCACTGCCATTACGTATATATGAATTTTCGATATTTAAATTAATGGTCATCCTCAAACATCAATTAATGAATCAATCCTAAAAATTTAAAAGTTAAAAATAATTCCTCAATTTAAATCCTACTAATACATATCTCATGAATAAATTTAAATATTCAAAGTCTCATCATTAAAATTTGAATTCGAAATCTACTCCATCAAGCGTTTCTATCAAAAAAAAAATTTAAATTTTGAATTCAAATTAAGTCCTTAAAAGTCAATTCTATAAGTGATAAAGTTAATCTTTATATTGTTATTCTATTGGTATATCCCAACCCATAAATCAAATCTCAATATTATATTGAACTCCTAAAACTCAAAATTCTCAACATTATCCTTGAATTCCTTGAATTATATCTCATACTTTTAATTAAATTTTTAAAATTAAATCTTCAAAATTTAACTACTTCAAGATTTAAACTCCTCAAATTTAAATTAAACTCAATTCTCACCTTTAAAAATTATTATTATTCAACTTATTCAAATTTCTTTAAAATCCTCAAAATTAAATTCTTAAGATCCCAAGTCCTTAAATTCTTAAACTTGAATTTTATTCCAACTTTCAAAATATAATTTGAATCCAAATCTTGTATTCCACTATCTATGATGTTAATCTTCTTTAAAATTTAAATTTGATAACCCAATACTCAAAATTTTATATACAATCACCAAAATTCGATTCTCCAAATTAAAATTCCAAAGTTTAAACTCTGCTATATTTAAGCCCTTCAAATTTAAAAAGAAATCAAATCCATATCATAGCCTTTTCAGAATTTAAAATTCAATCTTACTATATAATACCTTTAAATTTTATCCTCAAAGTTTGTCTCATTTCACTATTTTAAAATTTATTTCTCAAATAGTCTTTTCTTCAATTTCTCAAAAAAAAAAAAATTAATTTTTTTTTGAAACTATAATACCGATAACTTAATCAATTTTACCCTCTATAATATCATTAAACCTAGCAATCATAAACCTACCCAACAAAATAATTCATATATGGCATATCTAATTCTAGACAACCTTCTAAGATTAAATCAAATCCCCAAAATTTATAATCTTTAATACATTATCTCATCAAATCTTAAAACTTAATTTAATTCTATATATTCTTAAAATTTAAATCCAATCACAAGGTTTAAAATAATCTCATCTAAAATTTTGAATTTCAAAAATTGTTCTATCAAATTTTACTCCTCTATATTTTTTACTTTATATAATCAACCACAATTTCTGTACCATAATTTCTACTTACCTTCAATTCAACAATTATCATAAAATTTACTCAAAATTCTCAAATATTATTTAACCTCTAAATTTTTTTCAAGGAAATATAAATCTATTTTATCAAACTATTCTCAAAGTTTTAAATGTTTAAATTCTATCATTTAAAATTTTCAATTTAAATCCAATTTCTCAAAACATTATTTAATAACCCAATCTCAATCATTCAAGTTTAAATCCAATCCTCTAATTTAAATCCAACTATTGCATTTTTCCCTGAATAAATTTTAATTCAAATTCTCATCCACAAAATTTGAATTTGAAACTATTCTCTCGATCTTTTCCTTTATATTATTATTTTTCACACAATACTCAAACAATAAAATAATTACGAAATCTTGAAATTGAGATTCATCAATGCGCTAAAATTCTCAAATTTAGATTCTAAGTCAAATCTTATCAGAATCTTCAAATTTAAACCCCATAAAATTTAAATGCTTCAAGATTCTCAAAATATAAATTTAAATTCATCATATAATCTCTTTTAAATTTAAACACAAATCCATTTATATCATAATTTTCAAAACTTATAGTTTAACAAAATTGTCAATGCTGTCATATCAAATTCTTAACCCTTTATTTAAATAAATGTTTATCCTTAAAAAATTTAAACTCCACAATATTTAAATTCATCCAAAATATTTTAATTTAAAATTTTAAATATATTACATCATAATCGCCTTAATTTTTTTAATTAATTAAATCTCTAGCTCCTTATCACATCATTTTTTTTCTCAATTCAAAACGAAACACCCCCTTTTTTTTAAATCACATAGAAGTGTAAGCCTCAAAGCACCAAAATTTGACATTTCTCATCTTCATCAATTGATTAACCTCTAAACCAATTCACTAGTCGAGAAGCCTACCTACCTTAGATAAAACTCTCTTATCAAAACATAATATTATATCCAAAAATAAAATCACTCGCATACATCTAAAATGTTTATCGAATAGTAACCCATCACTTCTAATCTAGGCAATTGATAGAGTCCATCTTGTTTTAGGTTCCTACTGGTAATGTCTTAATCTATTCTCACTCTAATATCTAGAAATTATCTACCATAATCTTCACTACTCTGGTAACCATCTACTTACAAATAATCTATCAAATATTTCCTCTCCGCCTTGACAAAAATCTTCTCCTGGGGAGATCATCGCGCACGAATGTACGTCTCTCCGAGTTAGGGAAAAACGAGAATCAAAGAATAAAAGTTCAAAGAAAGTATGAATGATAATAATTTCGAGGTTCAAGGACGATATTAGAAATCAAAGAAAGTTCCAATAGCAATTGTGGATTGAGATCCTAACAACCTTATCCTAACTGCAGGCTCGCTCGGCACAATAACTTAACCGAAACAATATGCTCTGACCTAATTGGGCCACCACAAAAATATGTAAATCCCCAGTCCAAAAATACATAGGACTAGGAATATGTAACACGCCAGCTACGCATTCGACCAGACTCTGGTCCGACTCGAATACGTATAAGCTGTATTATAATGGTCACTATCTAAATAATTAAGTAAATATAAATATCAATGCCTTAATCCACAATGAATAGAATACACAAGAATGAGCTACATATGCTAAAGTCGGCCGTCTAGTAACACACAAACTCGAATAGACTCGAGAAAGAAATATGAGTCTATAAAAAACTAGGCTACCACAGCAGATGAATAAACAATATGAATAAATACCCATAACTCTGGTAGAAATGATATAAGTACCTAGTACCAATGCCCGCATAACAAGCAACATACAACAGCAACTCCAAAGGCTCCATAATCATCTATGCTGCAAAAACTGGTAGGGGACCAGGTCCTCAGAGGGACGTAACAAGGTACAAGAAAACAACAAGCCAGAAGTAAACAGTGTAATAAAGTCATAATCCAGAATAAACTACTATAACCAACTATGTGACATGCAAATGAGAGTATGGTATCGTACCCCGGGCTGGTACTCACAAAATATCCCAATGGACACTTTCGTATGCTAATAGTACACTCAAGGCTCCGTGTGGAGGAACCAGGAGGAAGATGGATATGTATAAATATAATACTTTAGATTTCGCATAGGGAACCTAAAGCCTAATACACATAAATAGTAATAGTAAAATATACCCAGAGCACGATGAAGACTTTCTCCACCAAATGTAACCTCACATCTCAATCAAGACACCCAAGATCATGACCTCTAACTATCAACCCAATTCATAGTTAATATGTATAATTATAATTACCACTATAGCATGCATCTTGTAGTCCTATCCAGAGTCCAAGTACCACGATCAAGTCGAGAAAGACTCTGCCACATGAATATCATGTCAAGTGTCCTACGGTCAGATGTACAAATAACATATGCACAAAACATGGGTTCGGAAGAATGACTCTTTAACTACGATACTCGACTCCGCAGAGGATGTTGGTACCCGAATCTTGTCCGGACACAAAGTATCGTATAATGGCCCTAGGCTCACAAGTAAAATAAACAAGCCACACAATTATAATATCTAATTCATACATAATATCAAATAAATAATGTATAACTGTAAATATCTTGGCAAGGTACACTTGTCTGGTTCTGTAGTCAGTGGTGGTAAAGATGATCCCGCGTCCACTCCTTCGAAATTCAATTGACCTAAACACCAATTAAATACTTAAGGCTCCAATCATGAATTCTTGTAATTATAACTTAATTCTACAATTTCTTTGATGCCATGCAAAACTAAGTCCGTTATTATTTCTAACAACTTTGCTTACTTTTACAGGGTATCGGGACCTAGTTTCTTGGTTTTTGACTTCCAAAATTTAAGTTTAAGTCTCCAATTAAATTACATGAACATAAATCATAATAAATCTTATAATCTTGATTTAAATATAATTTATATTTATTTAACAATTAATTTTCATATTTGACAAAATAATATATTTCAAGATTATAACTACTTTAGGTTGACTAGTTTTGTCCGAAACTTGTTCGAGACATTGCTAATCCATTAGTATGGTTTATATTTATAAAAAAATATTTTATATCATATTATATTCTGATTTAATTTAAAAAATATTTACCCATTTATTCCTTCCAAAATAACCTCTATTTACTAGCAAAACAATGTCATAAAGTCACCGAAATATAGGCTAGTGGCCCTTATTTTTAGGGTTCAGGTTTGACATACAAATACCATAAATATAAATTTAAAATAATTTATTTCCAGAATTACAGCATATAGAAATTTATTTTTAGGAATTAAGATCAAACCTCCAAGAATCGTATCACAAAGTCATGTTGTGCGTCGACTAGGTATTTTGGCAACTTGATGCTAGTTTGTACATACAACATTACCAACTTGAGTAACAAAGTATTTTTAATATAAAATTATATTATTTAATTTTCTAGAATTTAATAATAATTATATATATAAATAATTATATCACATTATTCATGCAACCATCTTAACTTCGTTATGTAGCTATTCTTGCAACTTGGCCAAGTAGTCTTTGCATCAAAACTTTCCGTCAGCATAAAATATGATTAATTATATAATTATAATATTTATATTCTGGATTAATAACATATAATTTTCTAGAATTATTTTATATATATTTATCATGACAATACTCATTGAACCTTGTCTACCATTGGTGCGTCGTGTCAGTGTCATGATTGTTTGATTTCCTTGGAATAGTTTCTACATAGAAATACGGGTTTCTCATGTATGGAGTTAATCCTACTCATCATCTAATATTATCATGAGTTACACAATCTTTGGTTCATGGAGAATAGGAAAAAAAATCCTAAGTTGGAAGACTTACCCTATGTGATTACGACGTGGTCCTTTCTCGCGACAAGGACCCTTCGGAGCACCAAACGTACTCCAAACTCCACGAAACTTGAGAGGGTGATTGGGGGTTTTTTATAGGAGATAAATATTCAATTTGGAGGTGGCTTTTAGGACTGTAATGGGGGCGAACAGTAGCTACAACCAGCAGCAAGCAGTCAGCCTCTAGGGGTGGCTAATCTCTTGCTCTAGGGCTTGTCAGCTTGTGGGGGATGAAGTGGAGGTTGGGAATGAGTGAAAAGGAAGTGGAGAATGATAGGGAGAGTCTTAAGGGGTCATGGAAGAGAGGAGGGAGGATATAGGGGCTGCCAAAAAGAGGGAAGTAGATGTTAGGGTTAGAGTTTGGTGATAAGTTGATATATATATGGGCTTTTTAAATAGATTTAAACATAGGAGGGGGTTATCCTAATTCTAATGAGGTTCCACCAAGAGGGGGCTGCTCTTGGCCAAAAATGAGAGGGCAGGGTTGGTTGTTATTGTTAGGATTGGATAAGGTTTGGTTGTTGGTTTGGTTAGGGAGTTGGTTAGGTAGTTATTTGCCAACTAGGATGCCACCTATACCACTTTCTATAGATAGAACGCCTAAAAATAGAATTAAATTAATTTAAATATCATATATATATATATATATATATATATATATATATAATATTTATATGAGGATATTGGGGTGCGCTACATGCCCACATGTGTTTGGGTTGTATTTGGGTCAAGTTCTAGTCAAAATGAGACAATTTTACGGTAACCGTAATTCTTGACGTTATTTAATATTTTTGTAGCATGGAAGAGATCAAATAAATGCAACATACATGTTCCAAATATATTAGACTCAATTAAAATTATTATTATAAATTTTGTTGGAAGAAAAAATGTCGTGCATTGCTCAAAATATCGAAACCATGGCAAAGTATCATATATATTAAAAAGAATTTTAGAAATTAATTCTTTAAGTCTATCTAATTAAATTAAATAATTAAATAATTACTAATTACTAATTTATCCCTATTCTACTCGTGGCTCAGTTTCAGATGTTTTGTTTTATACAGAAAATAGATTTTTCAGAAAATTTTGGATGGATTTAAAACAGAAATAGAGTCGTTTGGATAAAACTATTTGATGACATTTGAAGTTGTTCATGTTGTGTGATTAAATCTAAACAACTGGATCAAAAATCGGTGAAGTAGGTAAGATGAATAAGAAGCGGAAACATGGGTACCTGGCTACCGAATTTGACCCGAGAACGGAGTATCCGCGTGTTCGGCTGTAACCCGATGGTCAACGACGGTGCAGTGGCTTCTCCGGCGGTGGTTGAAGGCGTCAACATGGTCGGTTGGACGAGGGGAGGGTCTGGGGTCGGTCGTTTGTTGGTTAGGATTAAGGTTTCTTTGTTTCATATGTTTATATGTATATATATACATATAACTGAGAGAGAAGGGGTGAGAACTATACTAGGCCGCGGGCCGTATAAGGGTTCGGGTAGGGAAGTCCAAGCCTAACTTATTATTGTTGTTGTGTGCTTTATTGTTTTTGTCATTGTGTTGTGTTTCGATATATATATATATATATATATATATATATATATATATATATATATATATATATATATATATATATATATTTCTTTTCTTTTCTTTCTTTTATATATTTTTATATGTTTGTATCTTTATTATTACTATCCTTATTATTATTATATATATCTTTATTATTTTTCATAAAAGTTATTATTTTATGTGTTTTAAAAAATTAGTATATAATATATTTATTTATCTACTATTAACTACCCTCATGTACCACCATGAGTACAAAACCTAGTATTTATATTTTAATTATTAATTAGACATTTTAGGGTGGTTACACAAGTGTGAGCTATTGGAGGTGTATATCAGTGGGTTAAATGAACTACACACAATTGGTAAGGGTGCAGGTCAATACAGCATATGCAAGCAGCTTTGAGAAGAAAGTGTAGGAAGGTTCGGTTGAGTAGTGAATGTGGTGATTAAGGGGTAGTGTATCAGGTTATGTGATGAGTGTGTACTAGATGTTGGTTACTTGGATATGGGTAATTAAGGGGTGTAACTTGATTGTCATTATGAGAGAGTATGAGTGATGGTGAGGATTGTTCAGGTGAGGGACCATGATACATAGGTGAGGGTGTTTACTGTATTTATGTGAGTTGTGTCTCAGGTGGTGGGTTCTATGGCTAGTTATAGATGAGTGCATCAGTAGTGCAAGTTAGAAACTATGTACCAGTTGGTAATTATGTACGGTGTACTCAAATAGAAATACAAGTGTCAAGGATAAATTAATATCTTAGATTAAGCATGGGGTTGATAGAGTGAAGTGTACAAGTGACTTAGTATCAGTGTGTATTAAGAGATGATGGTTAGTAGAGTGTTATATATATGTGTACACATGACTGCGTATATAAGTATCAACTTATACTATCAGAGGTAGGTAATAGTGTGATACTAAGGTATTATTGAGATACCAAGATACTAAGGGTATCAAGTATGGAGTTAAGGCAAGAGCTAAGGTATCAAAATACTTTAGGGTAGTGTTAAAGTTGAGTTGGTATCATAAGTATTAGTTGTGGAGTAGATGAGTGAAGGATATGAGATGATAGTGGTAGTGTACTCAGTGCACCAGAGTAGGTAATTATATAGGTTAGAGTAAGTGTCATGGGCACCTGGATATCCATGGGGATTGATGTGAAGGTAAGATTTAAGGTATTAGTAAGGCAGGGTTTATGAGGATATCAAGATACTAGGATACGGGGCAAGGTAATGAGTTATCTCAAGGATAGATGTTAGCCAAGATATTAATACTAAGGTAGTACCAATATTATTGATACATTAGACATTAATATATTAGTTAGGATATTAGATACCAAGTTATCTTAAGGTATTAGAGGTAAGTGTGATACCAAGATAGTATACGTATATAGATATTATAGACTTTATACAATATATGTAGATACCTTAGTGGCATTAGCTAGTTTAGCTAACACCTTCAAGGTATTGACTTAGAAACCTAACCATAGCCTTGTATATCCTAGTATAAACTAGTTTAGACTTGTAATCAACCTAGAAGCTAGATATGGACCTAAAACCAAGGTAAAGATCTAGTTTAACCTGGTTTAACCAATACAACCTAGTCTTGACCTAGAAAACCATATTTAGTTTATTTAAGATTGTTTATCACTTTATTATACCAAATAAAATAATATTTCATATATAGGTCTGTGTGACACTAGCTCGGATACAGAGTTATACCATTTTCTCAAGAACACGGGAGAGTACATCTCTATGTTAGTTTTTATTACATGATAGTGTATATATCACATATTCTAGAATTGTTATACTTGATTCTGACACATTGTTATACGGACTGGTACTATATGGATCCTATCATGAGATGTTATCCTTTTTATCATGTGCATCGGGTACTCCTTATGCATGTACTTTATTATATGCATCGGGTATTCCTTGTCTACGTATCTATTTATGGGCCCCGTGTGCTCAAGCCGTATTCATGTGCTGCATGTGTTCACACTATACTTATGTGCTCCATGTTATTATATTATATTCATATTCGTAACGTATCGTGATCAGATCCATGAGTATTGGTTTGGGTGGGGGAGCAGAAGTTGGTTACGTGATCAATCCCTTAGCATAATCATGTGTATTTCGATTATACATCTCACTTATAATCAAGTTACCTTAGTATATTCATGTGCAACCCAAGTCGATTACATAACGAACTTGTGCTCTAAATTAATTAGACCGTATTCTAGTTCTCTTACTTACAGTTTATACCATATTGCCTGAATTTAACTTTGTAGCTACCTATCGTGTTTATCTGCTTATTTTAGTTATATTTCCATTTTCTAGTTACTTTTGCATCTTGTATTCTTTTCTATTACTTGTTATATATTCTCTACCATATACTTGGAATTGCTTTCAGAGTTTTGTACTTTGCTCCAATCCTGAATGGATATATTTTTTGGATGATTATCTAGAGGATTGGTGTCCCACTTACTATGGACCACATGATGGCGAGCCGTCTAAGGTAGCACCCTTAGAGCAGGATGATCTAATGTTGACTGTTAAGGAGACTTAGATATTTCCTTTATTGTACTGGATATGTCTCAAGCTTAGACATTTGGCATGTTATATATATTTTTAAGACTATTGTGTTGTGGCTAGACTTTTAGACTTGGATTGGGATTGTATTTCCCTCTATGATTCCATTTCTATATTCCATATCGTGTCATTATCTTCCTCTAGTTTTATTGTGTTTGAGTATTTATTACCATTATATCATCATATTATCCTCCGTATGGAGTTGAGATATCATTAACATGTTCTTCATATATATACAACATCTACAGTAGAATGCTATCTAAGTCAACAATAATATATAAACATCTCATAATATATATATATATATATATATATATATATATATATATATATATATAGGCGATGACATTCTGCCTAAATTGTAAGATTCGAGCCATATAATTTCTTAATTCTATCACAAGGTACTTATTAGAATGATTTTGCCGTATCCAGAATAATACCAATCCAACCCATTTCATGAATAAAATGTGACCAATTAACCAACAAACAAAACTACTTGTTACAAATAATATCTTGTTGTTGCATCGAAACATATAAATATTGACTAATCTAGCTAAGGTTGAACTTGGTAAAATTAATATATATATATATATATATATATATATATATATATATATATATATATATATATATATATATATATATATTATGAGATGTTTAGATAGTATTGTTGACCTAGACAATATTCTATTGTCGATGTTGCGGCGTAGGCTGGACGTACCCACTTACTCATACCCTCACCCCGGGTGCGGGTCATGGGATAGTGTGTGTAGATGATCTTGCAGGTTGAGTAAAGGAATAAGTGCAGGCAGCAACCATTATCGTTCAGTGCAACAAGGTAAGTATTGGGGGTTTTGGAGTATCGAGTAGTGTCCTTACATGCATCTTGAGTGTGAGTATTACCTAGGTAAGGGCAGAGACAAGTGGAGGTAGTCAGTGTGTGCACAGTGGCTGTTAGTGTAGTTTGGTGATTCAATAGCAAGTATTTTGTTTGTAGGTTTATCCTCATATAGAACTACCTGAGAAGTGTTGTGAGGGTATGATGGTACCATGGGTAAGTGAGGGTATCCATGCATCAAGGTATAAAGTTGAGGGTATCTATGCATCAAGGTATAAAGTGTTGGAGGGTTATATAGATTTTGGGAAGTATAGTTAAGTGAGTATCAAGGAGATAACTTGAGTTTAGTATTAAGTTATTGAGCTTATACAAGGTAGTTGGATAATACTAAGATACTAGTATACGGGGTAAGGTAATGAGCAATGGCTAAGGTAATTGACTATAGTCCAAGGTATTAGTAGGTAATATAAGTATAAGTATATATTATAGTATAATATGCTAGAAACTAGAAACTTAGAGATAACTTGGTATAACATAGTATTGGCTAGTATTAACTAGTTTTACCCTAAAAGTCAACTAAATATGTATTATAAACCTAAAAAATTAGATTTTACCTAGTTTGACCGTATTGACCTAGTTTTGACCTAAAAATATAGTTTTAAACTAATTATTTTTTGACTCCAAAATACTTTTTGACTTTGATAATTCAAATAAAGGTCACTTTGACTCCAGTTCAGACATTGACTTGAGTTCTTTGCTCAGGACCACAAGCGAGTATATTCTATAATAGTTTTCTTATTTGATAGTCTCTATGTTACATGTATTTAGTATTGAGATATTTGATTCTTGACACAATTTTACACGGATTAATATATGTGGATCCCCGTCATGAGATGTTATTGTTCGTGATTACTCAGTAATTATCGTGTCATTCTTCGTGATTACTTAGTGGTTACCGTGATATCTTCATGATTATATAGACCGTTATTATCGTTCATGATATTATAGACTATACATCATAATTTATGTGTTATAACTGTTTTCCATTTAAATCAAAAGGAAGAACTAAGAGGACTTGATTTTGATTAATAAACTTGAGAGTAAAGAGTAGAGTCCTAAGAGACAATCTAAGTACAAAATTATTTTGATCTGGGGGTGACGATGGAGGGTTAGGAGTGTAGCAACTCTCTTTACTCCGTGGATGATCCGGACGCATAAACTTCTCTCCTTGGTTCTAGTATGAATCCGCAGATAGCCAGCTTTGCCCTTTGGTTCGGTCTCTCTCAAAAGCAGAAAAAATTAACCTTTAGAAAGTTCCAGTTGATCCTATTTATAGCCATCGTGGTGATGGACTACGGGTGCAGTACTGCCTCAAGTTTATTTTATCTCAAATCTGAAATGGCTAACTCGACCTGCATGGGCCACCACACAAATCATGTCACGCCCCAGTCCCAAAATACGTAGGACTAGGAATATGTAAGCATGTCAGCCGTACGCATATGACAACTCCAATATATGGAAACCATAACAAATACGTATGTTGTATTATGAATAATAATTCACAAGTGGTATATATTTGTCACAAGTCATAGGACATAACTAAATCTCATCCACAGAATCAAATATAATAAAAAACCAATCAACTATATAACTGAATCAAGTATAAGATGTCTGATAAGAACAAGTAGTTGGGTAGAGACAAATCCACTACCAACTAGAATATAGAGAAACAAAATAAGTACATCTACTAATGATCAGAGAGGCTCGGAGAGAAGACCTCCTCGAAAGATAATGGAGTAGCAAGTCCTGATCCGTGCTCCTGTTAATAGTCATGATCGTCTACACCTGGAAAGGGACCAGGTCCTCAGAGAGCCGTAACAAGATACATAGAAGCATGCCATAAAGTAAATACTGTAAAAACTCGAGGGTGAACTAACCAGCTAAGTAAATACAATTTGAGGACAACTTAGTGCGTATAGGAAGGGTAGGCTAGACATATGCTGACGTAATTCACCAATCATCGTGACTGGCTAGTATATGCCATATATGCCCCCATAATAAGGGCACTCTATAATATAATAACGTCCAGCTCCGAGGAGCATGGTATCTGTATAAGTAATAATGTCCAACGCTCCAGAGAACATGGAATCTGTATAGTATAACGTCCATATCACTCCGAAGAACGTAAAATCTGAATAGTATAATGTCCATATCGTTCCGTCGAACGTGAAATCTGAATAAAGGAAGTCATTGGATCCGTGGCTCCTCTGGATACTATGGATTCCAATATGGGTATCCCATATGCCTACCAGTTGTCCTCCCCGTCCAATGCCAATGTACAAGTCACGAACACGATATGGACATCTAGTACTATAATGCAAGTCTTTATAGAAATAAACAACTAAGCTAAATACCGTCATATGTGCTGCTCACACCGATGGCCAGTCGAGTATGAAGCACGCGTCCCTACATAAACTCACTTTGTGATGTACAATGATACGTGTCAAGGCCTGGGGAGTCATACCGATAACTCCATAACTTTAGGTGCGTCCACTAGACACTAGGTCAGACACAAGTCCTAACGTCATCGCCTTCGTTGACTGTACCCGAGTCTTTCTTGGACGCGCACAGTTATATAATATTAACACAAATAAACATGCAACTAAATAAAAATTAAATTTAAACAGTACAACAAGGGAAGGTATACTTGCCTGGCAAGAAAGTTGCGTAGTGTAAGCATCCATGAGTCAAGTATAGGGGATCAGAAACTATGGCCTCCGAATGAAAATCTCCGGATGCTGAAATAAATATCAACGTTCTCAGAATAAGCAATATAATCAGAAAAGCCTACCATTTCGTCCAATTTGGATACATAGGCAAAATGATAATTTTGGGTCAAAGCGGATCCCATGTGTGTCGCTTTGTACCAAAAAGCGTGACAGAGAAAAAGGTCTCTAAATGGGACAAATTATAGGTCAAACAAATTTTAAACGTCAATACAAACTCAACGGTATGTCCAATTTTGGATTCCGGTGAGCCGATCACAAATTCGCCCTTAAGTCAAACCGTGGGGCCCGTGAATAGACGACTTGGTCAACTGTCTCAGAATCGCGTGAAACTTGGGTCACAGGACCTGTCATGACCCGCACCCAGAAAATCGAGCATGAGTCGTGGGTACGTCCATCCTACACCGCAGCATCGGCAGTAGAACGCTGTCTAGGTCAACTATCTAGATAATAATCTCACACAAAAATCGGCCATGACCTCTCCAAAAGGAGGGCAACCACACAATCAATATATAAATCTGTCAAGATCTCAACTCCAAACGGAGGAGCAATATCAAATGATAATCACAAGTACTCAATCATGAATCTAAGCACGATAAGATAACAAAGAAGACTAACAACTATAAAGTCTAACCAACAACAACAACTACAACAACCACAACATCAATAATAATACATCAACCAAAATAATATACAATACAAGGTCTCAAATCCAAAACCGGAGACAAATTCGGTGCTAAAAGCTAATAAAAACAATAACAAGGTCTCAGTGATCCCGGCTACCAACCCGGAAATTACCCCTAAACTAGAGGGTCCCTGTCTGCACCATCGACAGGCTCAGGTCCATAAAACGTCGGACACCACTCCTCCGGATACTCGGAAAAATATGTCCAGTCAGGACTGGAGCAAGTACATCTCTAACAACAGTTCCATTTAAATGATAAAAACTATAAAACAGTTATAGCAAGTAGCAAGAAGAATAAAGCAAGTATGAAACAAGAAATATATAAATCACTGGTGCATAAAGTAAAGATGCATGGATATCAGAAGCAAGATAGTAATAACTGCAAGATACAAGAAATCTAAGCTAAGATCAAGTCCGTGCACATGAACGTGTAGTGAGTCCAGCATGAAATATATGTAGTGAGTCAAGTCCAGAAACATGTAAGTGAGACCAACAAGAATGCAAGTGAGTCCAGACTATAAAGAATGAACTCGGTGTCTTTGAAATACTTGTTTCGACATGTAAACGGCTAGGGATAAGTACGGCTCATCGCGCACTGGGTGCGCGGCTGCTATCATTCCAGATTAGACCAGAGGGAGTGATTCCTGATGATGCCAGATAGGAATGTTTACATGTCTACTCGAGTATTTCCCTGCCCCGACTAATACAAGTGGATCCAAGACCCGACACGCAAATCAAGATGAGTCCAGCCTGAACATGAATGATGCCTGTAGTGATGCATGTAGGTGATGCCAGTAGTGATTCCAGAATAGAGGCCAGAAACATAAAATGTACGTGTCGCAAGTAAATGAATCCAGAAATACCAGTCAGTGTCCCGTGTTGTGCCAGAAAAATCAGATGATACTATACTAGAAGCTGAATCATAATAATCATCAGATAATGAAAACTATCAGAGAATGTACTCGCCTGACGTCCTGAGCAACTGGTGATCCGAACCGGTATCGCAAGGACCTAATGCGAAAAGCAAGGTTAAACAGGGTTCTAATGAGTTAAACAGATATAAAATAATTAAAAAATAGGCTTCTAGGGTCGTTCTAGGTCAAACGGATCAAACCGGTGAAATCTGGGTCAAAAAGTCAACTATATCCAAAAAGTCAACTTTGGGTCAAAACTAGGTCAAAAGTTGACTTTGGCGGTCAACCGAGTCAACTACGGTCAAGTCTGGGTCAAACTAGGGTGCTCCTGAAATTCTAGGTCAAACCGAGCTCATTAAGCTAGAATACTCTCAAACTCACCTCCTTGAGATACCGGGATACCCTCGGTATCCGATACCTCGCCCTAGGCCATGCATCCCGCCTAAACCTGCTAAAATCTATGCTAGCACGCGTAAATATATACATATATACATATAAAAATCATTCAAATACTATTCCTAGGCTATTGCTCAAAAATCCCGCTCGAAACTCAATACCTTGGTGAGATACCTTGATATCTCAAGGTATTGGGATACCTCGGTATCTCAAGGTATTGAGATACCGCTCTAAACTCAACCCGACTACCCCTCTAGCTAACTAACTATGCATAAACATACATGTCTAGCTATAATCTAGGCTAAAATACATATATCTAATACATATGGGCATATACCTAGGTATCTACATACCTTACCTTACCTTACCTTACCTTACCTTACCTTACCTTACATATATATATATATCAATACCAAGATATCTAACTATCTATCTAGCTATGTATATCTATATATATATATATCTATATATCTAGCTATCCCTCTACCTATCCATCTACCTATCTAGTATCAACCTATCTAGTTATCTATCTAACTATCTAACTAGTTATCTCTTAATCTATCTAACTATCTATTTATATATCTATCTCATATATCTATCTACCCATCTAACTATCTATCTATCTAGATATCTAACTATATCCATCTACCTATCTATCAATCCATTTAGTTATCTATATGTCAATCTATCTAGCTATTTATTTATCTATGCATCTATCTATCTATTTATATCTATAAATCTAATATCTAATTAGTTATCTATCCATCTATCCTCTACCTACTAAAAGCTGCTGCTGCCCTGTGCTTCATACTGCTGCTGTGGCTGCTACCTGCTGTGCATAAGCTACTGCCATTGCTGCACATTGCTGCTGCTCTTGCTGCAGCTGCTGTGGCTGCTGCCTGCTGCTGTTCCAGTCCCAGGTTCTGCCCCCCCTTCTCTCATACACACACACACACACTCCTATAGACACACATATATATATATATATATATATATATATATATATATATAACCCTATAGATATATATATATACACACTAACTTATATATATCTAACACTCACACACACTCAAACACATATCAACATACACACACACACATAATTATATACATATATCTATATATATATATAAACACCCATATATCTATATATATATACACACATATATATCTATATATATATCTATATATATATCTATACATATGCACACTCACATACTCAAACATATATATATATATATATCTATCCTCACTCACACACACTCACTCTCACACACCCTCACACACACATTCTCACACACACTAGCACACACTCTCACAAACACACAACCACACACATAAACACTCATACATATATATAAATATATATACATATATATACACACAAACTCAAACTCATATGTATATATATCTATATCTAAACACTCACTCCCACTCACACACACACTCACCTACACACATACACTAGCACCAACACACTCACACAAGCACTCACTAACACACTCACACAAAAACTCACTAACACACTCAAAAACACATAAAAAACACACATACAAATAGAAATATATATATATATATATAGAAACACACACAAATATATATATATACATATATATAAACACAACACACCACAACGCACAACGCTCACAACGCCCCACCAACGCGCGCCCAACGACCCCGACACGCACAAACACCCATAAATATATAAAATATAGCCCGAGAATTCTAGCACACACTCCCCAAAGCTAACCCAATGCGCGCACAAGCCCGAAACTAGAAAACCACGCCGAAATGGCTGTTCGGTCATTTCGACGAACACGCGGTGCGCGGTTCGAAAAATCTCCTGAAACGCACACCAAACGAACTCAGAATCGGTCCAAAATTTACCCACGCACTCTAAACGATGCCTAGATCCTAGAAAAAGTGCTCCCGCATTGATTCTAGGTCTGTGGCAGAAACGCACACGCACTTAGAATCGGCAACGACGAAAACCCCCAAATTCGCCCGAAATGCCCGTTTCTCTGCGATGCGGCTTCCCGTGTCCGAACGGAGACACGCACTCACCCTCAAGACACCCGACAACGTCTACCTAGGTCCGTCTAACCTAGGACATCACCCAAAATTGGGCCAAATTTGAATTCTACCCGAAATCGACACAAAACCTAATGTTAAAGTCTCCAAACCCAACCAAACTAGTTCCAACTTTCTCCCACGGGTAGCCTAAGGGTCTAGGAAGGTTCTAAGCTATTAATTATACTATATAAAAATAATTACAAGGAGAAAAATTAGGGTTTACCTCTTGGGAGTTGGAATCCCAAGCCAAAATCTCCAAAATGCTCCAAATCCTCCAAACAAGGCTTCTAAACTCCCAATCCAAGCTCCAACACCAAATCTAGGCTCTACCCACCTAGGTTGGGGAAGAATGTAGGGTTAGGGTTCAAATAAGTAGAAAAAATGGAAAGAGGAAGGAAGAAAAATAAGAAAACTTACTTGGAATGAAGGTGGGAAGAAGAAAAGAAGAAGGAAAGAGTGGAGAAGAAGAAGAAGTGAAGAAGAAGAATGGGGATGAAGAAGAAGAACCAAGGGGGGAGAGGGCTGCTGTGTTCCACGGGTTGGGGGGGGGTAGGTAGAGGCCGGCCATGTAGAAATAAAGGGGTTTACAAGTTCCAAATTCCCAAAATGCTCCTACTTGACTTGGTTTCGGGTTTCGGGTTCCAAAAGCACTCAAACTTGCTCCAAATCTCTCCCACTAACCTTCTAAAAATATAATAAATATTCTAAACCCAAAAATAAGTCTCACAGGGGTGTGGGCTGGGTCGGACATGGGTCCACTAGGGTCTGACATGGGTCCAGGCTAGCCAAAACCCTAAAATAATCAATATAAAAATAATACAATCATTAATTAAATATAAATACAATTAAATATAAATAATACACAATTAACTAAATTAAAAATAAAAAAAATACCCGGCTCTGGAAATGGGGTGGTGACAAGCCTATCCTTCTTAGAAAATTTTGTCCTCGAAATTTAAAGTCAATCACACTCCCTCTAGGTCAAACCCCCAACAATCACAGTCAAGAAATTCTACCTAAACAACATACAAGATCAGGGTCCTACTGGTCGTGTTATCACAGTCTCAATCAGGGTTACTACACTATCTACCACAGCACAAAGAAAGTCTAACAGGTACTAATGAAGCACACCACAAGGAATGGAAAAGGACAGGAAGAAGAACAAAGAGACAGACCTGCTAACCCGACACCCGTAGAATCGGCCTCCTCGACCGTCAACGCATAAGCCCTGCCTTGCTGGGGTGTATCCCTCTGCTGGTGCGGGGCATGATGCTGTATAGATGGCCTAGCTCCAACTCTTTGATCCTGTGCTCCACCCAATGGAGGTGCAGTGGGGCAATCTCGCATCTGGTGAGCAGCGAATCCACAGAACAAATACACCTTCAACCTCCTCCTACAAACATTCCAAGTGTATCCTGTCTTCCTGTAGTTGGCACAAGTGGGCACCCTCTGTTCCTGACCCTACTGCGCTGCCTTCTGCACATAGGGACGCTTAGCAGGTCCCGCACTACCACTCGCACTGCCTGAATCATCCCTGCCTCTCTTGGACTTGAGCTCCAAGTCATCCTCTGCTCTCTGAGCATCTCCTACTATCTGCTCGAAAGTTGTCTCGCGGTCGCTCCTGGTCAAAGACTTGACCGCCATGACCAAGCCCTTGCGAAACTTTCTCGCCTTGGCTGCCTCACTCAAGCCATCCACAATCTGCCCAGATGGCAGAACTCCGCTGCGTACTCATCCACCGTCATGCTCCCTTGGACGAGTGCCTCAAACTGGCTCTCCAAAGCACTGAGCGCCACATCTGGGAAAAATTTCTCCTTAAAAAGCCTCTTAAAAGCCTCCCAAGTGAGCCCTGGTGCTGCAATCCTCGTATCTGTGCGATACCACGTCAAAGCAAGGTCGAACATCTGACTGCCCTATCTGCATGCTGTCTGGAATCTACGCTAGCCTGAAGATCCCCTCGATCTGCTCTATCCAGTCATCCGCGTACAGGATCCCTTCTGTACCACGGAACTCCTTGGGCCGCATCCTCTTAAAGTCAATGATACTACCCGGCCTCGGATGCTGAATCTCATCTGCCTGTGGCTGAATCTGTGCCACCCTATCCACTGTCGTCATGGCCACCTGGTGGGCGTTCTCAATGCCCAGCCTCATCACATCCACCTGACGGTGCTGCGCGTCCATCATCTCCCTGAAGAACGCAAACAACTTTGCGGCCTCTACTAGAGCAGGAAGTGGTGGAGGAACCACCGGAACGACTGGGGTAGTCCTCAGATCTACAGGTAAAAGAGGATCCCCGAGAGAAGCAGATGCTCCCTCAACCGCAGGAGTGGTGAGTGGAGCGGTAGCAGCTGCCTGAATATGAGCTGGACGAGAGGTAGCAGACCTCTCAATGGCAACTGCTGGGGCGGTACGATAGGATCTTGTCTTCGGAGGCATCCTGAACACAGATCAAAAGAAGTCAATACGGCACAAGATACGATATCATCAAAGAAGGACAGTAATATTTCAAAAGAAATCAATTTCAGAATAATTAGATTGGAGTTGTTCCTAGTCGTGATTGAGTACACTCTCATCCTAGATCCTAGATCCTATAGCAGGCTCGCAGCAGTACAACTAAGTTGTTGTACCACCACGACATCGCACTAATTGCGAATCGAGACCTGCATGGGGCCGCCACCAAAAATGTGTCACGACCCGCACCCGAAAAATCGGGCATGAGTCGTGGGTACGTCCAGCCTACGCCGCAGCATCGGCGGTAGAACGCTGTCTAGGTCAACTATCTAGATAATAATCTCACACAAAAATCGACCATGACCTCTCCAAAAGGAGGGCAACCACACAATCAATATATAAACCTGTCAAGATCTCAACTTCAAACAGAGGAGCAATATCAAATGATAATCATAAGTACTCAATCATGAATCTAAGCACGATAAGATAACAAAGAAGACTAACAACTATAAAGTCTAACCAACAATAACTACTACAACAACCACAACATCAATAATAATACATCAACCAAAATAATATACAATACAAGGTCTCAAATCCAAAATCGGAGACAAATTCGGTGCTAAAAGATAATAAAAATAATAACAAGGTCTCAGTGATCCCGGCTACCAACTCGAAAATTACCCCTAAACTAGAGGGTCCCTGTCTGCACCATCGACAGGCTCAGGTCCATAAAACATCGGACACCACTCCACCGGATACTCTGAAAAATATGTCCAGTCAGGACTGGAGCAAGTACATCTCTAACAGCAGTTCCATTTAAATGATAAAAACTATAAAACAGTTATAGCAAGTAGCAAGAAGAATGAAGCAAGTATGAAACAAGAAATATATAAATCACTGGTGCATAAAGTAAAGATGCATGGATATCAGAAGCAAGATAGTAATAACTGCAAGATACAAGAAATCTAAGCTAAGATCAAGTCCGTGCACATGAACGTGTAGTGAGTCCAGCATAAAATACATGTAGTGAGTCAAGTCCAGAAACATGTAAGTGAGACCAACAAGAATGCAAGTGAGTCCAGACTATAAAGAATGAACTCGGTGTCTTTGAAATACTTGTTTCGACATGTAAACGGCTAGGGTAAGTACGGCTCACCGCGCACTAGGTGCGCGGCTGCTATCATTCCAGATTAGACCAGAGGGAGTGATTCCTGATGATGCCAGATAGGAATATTTACATGTCTACTCGAGTATTTCCCTGCCCCGACTAATACAAGTGGATCCAAGACCCGACACGCAAATCTAGATGAGTCCAGCCTGAACATGAATGATGCCTGTAGTGATGCCTGTAGGTGATGCTAGTAGTGATTCCAGAATAGAGGCCAGAAACATGAAATGTACGTGTCGTAAGTAAATGAATCCAGAAATACCAGTCAGTATCCCGTGTTGTGCCAGAAAAATCAGATGATACTATACTATAAGTTGAATCAAAATAATCATCAGATAATAAAAACTATCAGAGAATGTACTCGCCTGACGTCCTGAGCAACTGGCGATCCGAACCGGTGTCGCAAGGACCTAATATGAAAAGCAAGGTTAAACAGGGTTCTAATGAGTTAAACAGATATAAAATAATTAAAAAATATGCTTCTAGGGTCGTTCTAGGTCAAATGGGTCAAACCGGTGAAATCTGGGTCAAAAAGTCAACTATGGGTCCAAAAAGTCAACTCTGGGTCAAAACTAGGTCAAAAGTTGACTTGGCGGTCACCCGAGTCAACTACGGTCAAGTCTGGGTCAAACTAGGGTGCTCCTGAAATTCTAGGTCAAACCGAGCTCATTAAGCTAAAAAAACTCTCAAACTCACCTCCTTGAGATACCGGGATACCCTCGGTATCCGATACCTCGCCCTAGGCCACGCACCCCGCCTAAACCCGCTAAAACCTATGCTAGCACGCATAAATATATACATATATACATATAAAAATAATTCAAATACTATTCCTAGGCTATTGCTCAAAAACCCCGCTCGAAACTCAATACCTTGGTGAGATACCTTGATATCTCAAGGTATTGGGATACCTCGGTATCTCAAGGTATTGAGATACCGCTCTAAACTCAACCCGACTACCCCTCTAGCTAACTAACTATGCATAAACATACATGTCTAGCTATAATCTAGGCTAAAATACATATATCTAATATATATGGGCATATACCTAGGTATCTACATACCTTACCTTACCTTACCTTACCTTACCTTACCTTACCTTACCTTACCTTACATATATATATATCTATACCTAGATATCTAACTATCTATCTAGCTATGTATATATCTATATATATAGATCTATATATCTAGCTATCCCTCTACCTATCCATCTACCTATCTAGTATCAACCTATCTAGTTATCTATCTAACTATCTAACTAGTTATCTCTTAATCTATCTAACTATCTATTTATATATCTATCTCATATATCTATCTACCCATCTAACTATCTATCTATCTAGATATCTAACTATATACATCTACCTATCTATCAATCCATCTAGTTATCTATATGTCTATCTATCTAGCTATTTATTTATGTATGCATCTATCTATATATTTATATCTATAAATCTAATATCTAATTAGTTATCTATCCATCTATCCTCTACCTACTAAAAGCTGCTGCTGCCCTGTGCTTCATATTGTTACTGTGGCTGCTACCTGCTGTGCATAAGCTGCTGCCATTGCTGCACATTGCTGCTGCTCTTGCTGCAGCTGTTGTGGCTGCTGCTGTTCCAGTCCCATGTTCTGCCCCCCCCTTCTCTCATACACACACATACACTCTCCTATAGACACACATATATATATATCTATATATATATATGTCACTACCACATTTTAGGAAGAAGGGTATTTTAGTAATTTCCTATTTAAATAAATATTGTGCATGGTAAATAATTTTTGTTGTATTATTTAATTGTTGTTGGATGTTATTTAATTATTTTGGACTTATTTTAGTAGACCCAACTAGTGTAGTTTGGACCCATGGACCAACATGAATTAAATAGTTAGACTTGGCCCATTTAGAAAGCCCATAGTTAAGGAGATGGATTAAATTAATTAAGTGATTAGACTAGAAGCTTCCTTCCTTAATTATTTCTTCATGAGAGGCCCCAAGGGGTACATTGGACATTTTACAATTGCTTGGAGAAGGGGGCATGGGCGGCCTATATTAGAGGGGGAGAAATTTCTCTCTCCTCTCATTCCAAATCTAGATCTAGAATTCCCCACTCCCAAATTCTTTCCATTCCCATTCCAATTTCCGACCAAATTCATTCCAAATTCTTCCCAATTCACCATTAGAAAGTTGAGAAGCAAGGATCTAGAAGGAGGAAGCAAGGATCTAGAAAGAGGAGCAAGGATCTACAATTTGGAAGCAAGTTCATCTCAATTGGAGGTTTCATTGGGAATCCATCTCCCAATAGGTATAATTCAGTTTTTCCCATTTAAATAGCTTCTAAATCTGAGATTTAATCATGTAAAATCAACCCATATGTATGTACTACCCATAGGACTTTGTTTTATGTTCATAGGAGACCCATGGAGAAAGTTATGGTACTTTTTCTGTCAATTTTGTTGGAATTCCGAATTTACATTTTGTTGTGTGTGTCAATTGATCCTATAGATCAATTGGGCATGTGCTTATGTGTTTGGGGCTTGTGTCGTGTCCATATTTGGGTACATGTGGTTCGTATCCCAACTATTTGGTGATACGTGTCATTTTGGGGGTTTTCTCCGACACGGGACTTTGAACATGTCGTATTTTGACACGGACACATAGATCTACTTTTGACACTTTGATTTATTCATAAATATTATTTATGACTTGTTTGTGTCCTTTGGGGTACAATTGGTTGTGTGTTGGACTCGTGTCACATGTGTATCCTAGATCTAGTGGGATACGGTGTAAAACTTTCCAATTTGGTATGTTTATGTGTAGATCTAACTATTTATGCTTTAAATTCTTCATTTATAATTAGTAAATATATATAGATATTATATATTCATTTTATTGTATTTATTATGATGTTGTAGCATAGATCTATATTTTTATGTATTTTAATATGATGTATAAATATAGATATATAGCTTTCTTGCATGCAATTATATATGTACTTATGTTAATAAAATATTTTATACATAAAGGTTTGTAAAATATATTTATGTGTTTAAATGTGTGATTATATTATTTATAATTATTATATAATTATTTGTATATTAATGAATGTGTTTTATGTGTGCTTCTAGCCATGTAAAATACGTACATTAATATGTGCATTGTGTTTTGTAACTAATAGTATTTGATTGTATATATATAAGTATATATATTTATCTAATTGTTTTATATATATATGTATATATATAAGTGTTTTGTGAGATATAATACTAATAATAATATATTATTTTATTTGTATAAATATTGGTTTGTATATACATTATTTAGGGTGTGCATTAATTGTATTATTAGTATACTTTGTGTGGATACCAATTGGGATCAAGACCTTGATTCCTAATTGTGTATTTTTATTCTATATTATTTGTATAGATGTCTTGTGAGGATGACCTTGGTTTGACCATGTTTGACTTTAGTTGACTTTAGAGTTGACCATAGTTGACTTTTGATTTAGAATTGATTTATTGACCTAGAAGTTGACTAGTTTGACTTATTTTCTTTCCGGGATCTTGTATTAATGTGGTATTCTATATCTAGGTCTTCGAGGTACCGAGTCAGACATCTGTGAGACTGTTCATTGGACTTCAGGCGAGTACATTCTCTGATAGTTTCTCATTTATGATATCCTCTATGTTCGTTGTATCTAGTGTAGATATACATGTTTCTCTTGACACTACGGTTACACGGATTGGTATATCCGGATCTCGTCATGAGATGTTATTCCTTGGTATATGGTGTATATGGTGCAAGTATTATTTCATTGGTTATCTTGTACATGTACAGACACCGATTTTCGGGAGGAGTCGCTCTCTTCTTGGGGAATCTAGTGCCATAGCATATCGTGGTTGGATCTATTATACCAGTTGGGGGTGGGGAGTATTAGTATAGATATGTGATCAAATCCCTATTAAATAAAGTATTGGTAAGCGAATAGTGTTGATCATGCACCGCACGTATGATTAGCCAGGCCGCATTGTATCTTGCCCAAGCCGATCACATGTTAAGCTAGTACTCACACACTTAGTCATTAGTATTATTGTTTCATTGGCATATTGTTCATTATTGTATTTCTTTCCAGTATTTCCTTATTGTCTATATATCTCTTGTATCTATTGTACATCTTGTTTATCCACAGCTATTTACTGTTACATAGTTTTTATCATGGATTAGAACTGCTGTTAGAGATGTACTCTGCTCCTTTCCTGGCTGGATATATTTTTCCAGATGACACTGAGGAGTACCCTACCTATTATGGACCCCAGGATGTTGTGGGTTTAGATTCGAAGACCCTGGCTCAAGAGAGACTTATCCCAACTGAGACAGTTGACCCTGGAGTGTAGCTTTGTAGTATGATAGTATTCTTTTGTACTGGATTTGTCTCCAGCTTATTTTGTTACTCTTCAGACTCATTGATGTACTATTTTTAAACTCATAAGTTGTATGATGACTATTCTATTCTTATCTGATTCGTGCTCATTCTATCTTAGTTCTGTGATTGAGTATTCTATCATTATTGTTGGTTCATTACTTTAGATAGACTATCTAGACAGCGTTCTACCGCCGATTCTGCGGCGTAGGCTGGGCGTTATTTCCGACTAGTATCCTTACATCGGGTACGGGTCGTGACACGTTTTTGGTGGTGGCCCATACAGGTCTAGCTTCACAAGTATGTGATATCATGGTAGTGCAACAACTTAGTTGTACTACTGCGAGCCTGTAATAAGATATAGGATATAGGATGAGATACTCAATCACATCTAGGAAAATTCTTTTGATTCAACTATTCTCCTTTGACATTGATACTTGATCCCTTAAACTGTCCTTTCCTTGATATCTTACATCATGTGCCATATTGATCCTCATTCCGTCTTTTTATGAGACATACTCAGAGATACTTGCGGAGGCACGCAAGGTTGAGCGGGATCTGGGTTTGAAGACCAAGAGAGATCGTGATTCTTTTCTGGGGGCCAACGGCAGTGCAGTATCTGCCAAACGTCCTCATTTCTAGTCCAGACCTTTCCAGCAGCCACAGCAGAACCAGACTCCAGCTAGAGCGCCTTTTCACCAGGCACCTCAGCAGCAGAGACAGTTACAGCAAGCTCCATACAACTTCTGCAAGAAGCCCGGCCATATCTGGGAAGTTTGTAGGAGGAGGCTAGGAGTTTGTTTGTATTGTGGTACTGAAGGACATCAATCAAGGGAGTGTCCTCGTCGTGCAGTTCAGGGAGCAGCTCCAGCTCCGAGGACACAGACGAGACCACCTGCAGCACAGCCGAGGGGACCGCTTCCGACACAGCAACAGCGTTTTGTCCAGCATCAACAGCAGGAAGGTGCTCGACAGGGACGAGCGTTTGTTATGACCGTCGAAGAGAAGGAACCCACCGGAGATGTCATCGCAGGTTCTATTCTTCTTGATTCCATTCCAGCTTTAGCTTTGTTTGATAGTAGTGCTTCCCATAGTTTTGTATCTGTTTTTTTTGCTCTGAAGCATGGCTTGGTAGCTGAGTCTTTGCTTAGGACTTGCAAGATCATGACCGGGGGAGGCATTATCCTGGTTAATGATATTTGCAAGGATCGGAGAGTTACTCTGGGAGGCCGGGAGTTGAGTGTGTGTCTACTTGTAATGCCACTTCTGAGCTACGACATTGTACTTGGGATGAATTGGTTGAGTAGGCACCGTGCTAGCATAGACTGTAGAGGAGGTAGAGTTTTGTTTGGTTCGCCAGGAGAGCCAGAGTTCGAGTTTGCTAGAGGAGCTGCGGAGCAGGGGGAAGGCATTATTTGTGGAGCTATGGTGAAAGACAAGGAGTTGCCGCATCCGTTGATAGCAGAATTCTTGGATGTGTTTCCTGAGGAATTGTCAGGATTGCCGCCAGATCGAGATGTTGAATTTTCTATAGACTTGGTGCCAGGTGCAGAACCAATTTCGCAGCATGTCTATAGAGTAAACAACAGCGAGCTGGTCGAGTTGAAGAAGCAGGTGGACGAATTGCAGGATAAGGGGTTTATCAGATCGAGTTCTTCACCATGGGGAGCCCCGGTATTGTTTGTACCGAAGAAGGATGGATCGGTGCGCATGTGCATTGATTACAGGGCTTTGAATAATCTCACTATCAAGAATAAGTATCCTTTGCCACGGATTGATGATCTGTTAGATCAGTTGAGTGGTGCGAAGGTATTTTCTAAGATAGATTTGAGATTAGGCTACCATCAGGTGAAGGTGAAGCCGGAGGACATACCGAAGACTGCTTTTAGAACTCGGTATGGTCAGTACGAGTTTATGGTGATGCCGTTTGGTTTGACTAATGCACCGGCGGTATTTATGAACTTGATGAACAAGGTGTTCCACCAGTACCTTGACAAGTTTGTGGTGGTGTTCATCGACGACATACTCATATACTCGAGGACACCGGAGGAGCATGAGGAGCATTTGAGGATTGTGTTGGATGTGCTGAGGAAGGAGAAGCTGTATGGAAAGTTGTCCAAATATGAGTTTTTTTTGGACAAAGTAGAATTCTTGGGGCATGTTGTGACTGGTGATGGTATTTCAGTGGATTCGAAGAAGATTTCAGCAGTGGAATCTTGGAAGACTCCGAGTTTAGTAGCAGAGATCAGGAGTTTCTTGGGATTGGCAGGCTATTACAGAAAGTTTGTGCAAGATTTTTCGAGGATTGCCGAGCCGATGACCAGACTCACAAGGAAGGATGTGGAGTTTGTTTGGACGGAGGATTGCCAGGTTGCTTTTGAGGAGTTGAAGAAGAGGTTGACGTATGCTCCTATTTTGACGTTGCCATCAGGGTCCGGAGGTTTCACTATTTATAGTGATGCATCGGGGAAGGGTTTAGGTTGTGTTCTTCAGCAGCATGGGAAAGTGATTGCCTATGCATCCAGGCAATTGCGTCCTCATGAAAAGAACTATCCTACCCATGATTTGGAGTTGGCAGCCGTCATCTTCGCTCTGAAGTTGTGGAAACATTATTTGTACGGAGAGCGTGTGGAGATCTTCACAGACCACAAAAGCTTGAAGTACGTTTTCACGCAGAAGGAGTTGAACATTAGGCAGCGTCGATGGTTGGAACTGATGAAGGATTTTGATATCTCTTTGCAATATCATCCTGGAAAAGCTAATGTAGTTGCCGATGCTTTGAGCAGGTATCCGGTAGCTATGTTCTTGACGCAGGATCGATATTTGTTGGAGGACTTGGAGAGCTTGGGCATTGAGGTGATTGTTCCTGGGTATGCTATGCAGATGTGGGGATTGCAGATACATTCAAATTTGATGGACAGGATTAAGGCAGCACAGTATGATGATGTATCTTTGAGGAGTATCAGAGCTCAGGTGAGAGCAGGATTGGAGGATGATTTCACTATTACAGAGGATGGATCTTTGAGGCATGGAGTTAGATTGTGTGTGCCTAGTGGGGAGTTGCGTGAGGAGGTATTACAGAAAGCGCATCGCTCTCAGTATTTTATACATCCAGGTGCTAACAAGATGTATCGGAATATGCGAGAGAGTGTGTGGTGGTATGGCATGAAGAGGGAAGTGGCACAGTTTGTATCCAGATGCTTAGTGTGCCAGCAGGTAAAAGCCGAGAGGCAGAGGCCAGAAGGGTTACTTCAGCCATTACCCATTCTAGAGTGGAAGTGGGAACACATCACTATGGATTTTGTGTCCGGACTTCCACGATCTCCAGGAGGGAAAGACGCGATTTGGGTCATTGTTGATAGGTTGACCAAGTCGGCCCACTTTTTGCCTTTCAAGGTAGATTTGTCTACAGAGAAGCTGGCAGAGATGTATGTGAGGCAGATCGTTAGGATACATGGAGTTTCTGTCAGCATAGTCTCAGATCGGGATAGTCGTTTTACTTCTCATTTCTGGAGGAGTTTGCAGGAGAGTTTGGGCACTCAGCTCAAATTCAGTACTGCATATCATCCCCAGACAGATGGGCAGTCTGAGCAGACTATCCAGACTCTCGAGGATATGTTGCACACTTGTGTACTAGATTTCGGGGGTTCTTGGGAGGACCATCTCCATTTGGTAGAGTTTGCTTACAACAACAGTTACCAGGCCAGTATAGAGATTTCACCTTTTGAAGCTCTATATGGTCGGAGGTGTCGTACTCCTTTGTCTTGGGACGATGTTGGAGAGAGAGTTTTGCTTGGGCCAGAGATGGTTGTGGATGCAGCCGAGAAGGTTCAGTTGATCAGAGACAGACTTCGAGTGGCGCAGGACAGACAACGGCATTGGGCCGATAGCCATCGGAGACCATTGGAGTTCGAGGTATAGTTTAGATTTTGTTTGTGCTTGTTCTTGTTTGTTATAGATTAAGTTCTTAAGATGGTGTTTTGTTCTAGGTGGGTAGTTTGGTGTTTCTGAGGATTTCTCCGATACGAGGCACGATTCGCTTCGGTGGAGGCAGAAAGCTTAGTCCGCGATTCATCGGACCTTTCACTATTCTAGAGAGGGTCGGTGCAGTTGCTTATAGACTAGACTTGCCACCTGCATTGGAGGGAGTGCACAACGTGTTTCATGTATCGCAGTTGAGACGATACGTGGCAGATCCTAGTCATGTATTGGATCACTCAGAGATAGAGGTGGGCCCTACTCTTAGCTATCCAGAGCAGCCAGTTGAGATTCTGGATCGGAGAGAGAAGGTGTTGAGGAACCAGACTATTCCTTTGGTACTCGTCACATGGAGGCATCACTCTCCGGGAGAGTCTACCTGGGAGAGAGAGGATGACATGCGAGAGCGTTATCCATATTTGTTTGTACCTTGAGGTATGTTATTTTCTAATTATGTTCTGTTCATTAGTTAATTGTGATTTTTTAGTTCTGTTCTGTGATTTTTCTGGGGGTAGTTTTCATCTTTAAATTTTGAGGACGAAATTATTTTAAGGAGGGTAGACTTGTCACTACCACATTTTAGGAAGAAGGGTATTTTAGTAATTTCTTATTTAAATAAATATTGTGCATGGTAAATAATTTTTGTTGTATTATTTAATTGTTGTTGGATGTTATTTAATTATTTTGAACTTATTTTAGTAGACCCAACTAGTGTAGTTTGGACCCATGGACCAACTTGAATTAAATAGTTAGACTTGGCCCATTTAGAAAGCCCATAGTTAAGGAGATGGATTAAATTAATTAAGTGATTAGACTAGAAGCTTCCTTCCTTAATTATTTCTTCATGAGAGGCCCCAAGGGGTACATTGGACATTTTACAATTGCTTGGGGAAGGGGGCATGGGCGGCCTATATTAGAGGGGGAGAAATTTCTCTCTCCTCTCATTCCAAATCTAGATCTAGAATTCTCCACTCCCAAATTCTTTCCATTCCCATTCCAATTTCCCACCAAATTCATTCCAAATTCTTCCCAATTCACCATTAGAAAGTTGAGAAGCAAGGATCTAGAAGGAGGAAGCAAGGATCTAGAAAGAGGAGCAAGGATCTACAATTTGGAAGCAAGTTCATCTCAATTAGAGGTTTCATTGGGAATCCATCTGCCAATAGGTATAATTCAGTTTTTCCCATTTAAATAGATTCTAAATCTGAGATTTAATCATGTAAAATCAACCCATATGTATGTACTACCCATAGGACTTTGTTTTATGTTCATAGGAGACCAATGGAGAAAGTTATGGTGCTTTTTGTGTCAATTTTGTTGGAATTCCGAATTTACATTTTGTTGTGTGTGTCAATTGATTCTATAGATCAATTGGGCATGTGCTTATATGTTTGGGGCTTGTGTCGTGTCCATATTTGGGTACATGTGGTTCGTATCCCAACTATTTGGTGATACGTGTCATTTTGGGGGGTTTCTCCGACACGGGACTTTGAACATGTCGTATTTTGACACGGACACATAGATCTACTTTTGACACTTTGATTTATTTATAAATATTATTTATGACTTGTTTGTGTCCTTTGGGGTGCAATTGGTTGTGTGTTGGACTCGTGTCACATGTGTATCCTAGATCTAGTGGGATACGGTGTGAAACTTTCCAATTTGGTGTGTTTATGTGTAGATCTAACTATTTATGCTTTAAATTCTTCATTTATAATTAGAAAATATATATAGATATTATATATTCATTTTATTGTATTTATTATGATGTTCTAGCATAGATCTATATTTTTATGTATTTTAATATGATGTATAAATATAGATATGTAGCTTTCTTGCATGCAATTATATATGTACTTATGTTAATAAAATATTTTATACATAAAGGTTTGTAAAATATATTTATGTGTTTAAATGTGTGATTATATTATTTATAATTATTATATAATTATTTGTATATTAATGAATGTGTTTTATGTGTGCTTCTAGCCATGTAAAATACGTACATTAATATGTGCATTGTGTTTTGTAACTAATAGTATTTGATTGTATATATATAAGTATATATATTTATCTAATTGTTTTATATATATGTATATATATAAGTGTTTTGTGAGATATAATACTAATAATAATATATTATTTTATTTGTATAAATATTGGTTTGTATATACATTATTTAGAGTGTGCATTAATTGTATTATTAGTATACTTTGTGTGGGTACCAATTGGGATCAAGACCTTGATTCCTAATTGTGTATTTTTATTCTATATTATTTGTATAGATGTCTTGTGAGGATGACCTTGGTTTGACCATGTTTGACTTTAGTTGACTTTAGAGTTGACCATAGTTGACTTTTGATTTAGAATTGATTTATTGACCTAGAAGTTGACTAGTTTGACTTGTTCTCTTTTCGGGACCTTGTATTAATGTGGTATTCTATATCTAGGTCTTCGAGGTACCGAGTCAGACATCTGTGAGACTGTTCATTGGACTTCAGGCGAGTACATTCTCTGATAGTTTCTCATTTATGATATCCTCTATGTTCGTTGTATCTAGTGTAGATATACATGTTTCTCTTGACACTACGGTTACACGGATTGGTATATCCGGATCTCGTCATGAGATGTTATTCCTTGGTATATGGTGTATATGGTGCAAGTATTGTTTCATTGGTTATCTTGTACATGTACAGACACCGATTTTCGGGAGGAGTCGCTCTCTTCTTGGGGAATCTAGTGCCATAGCATACCGTGGTTGGATCTATTATACCAGTTGGGGGTGGGGAGTATTAGTATAGATATGTGATCAAATCCCTATTAAATAAAGTATTGGTAAGCGAATAGTGTTGATCATGCACCGCACGTATGATTAGCCAGGCCGCATTGTATCTTGCCCAAGCCGATCACATGTTAAGCTAGTACTCACACACTTAGTCATTAGTATTATTGTTTCATTGGCATATTGTTCATTATTGTATTTCTTTCCAGTATTTCCTTATTGTCTATATATCTCTTGTATCTATTGTGCATCTTGTTTATCCACAGCTATTTACTGTTACATAGTTTTTATCATGGATTAGAACTGCTGTTAGAGATGTACTCTGCTCCTTTCCTGGCTGGATATATTTTTCCAGATGACACTGAGGAGTACCCTACCTATTATGGACCTCAAGATGTTGTGGGTTTAGATTCGAAGACCCTGGCTCAAGAGGGACTTATCCCAACTGAGACAGTTGACCCTGGAGTGTAGCTTTGTAGTATGATAGTATTCTTTTGTACTGGATTTGTCTCCAGCTTATTTTGTTACTCTTCAGACTCATTGATGTACTATTTTTAAACTCATGAGTTGTATGATGACTATTCTATTCTTATCTGATTCGTGCTCATTCTATCTTAGTTCTGTGATTGAGTATTCTATCATTATTGTTGGTTCATTACTTTAGATAGACTATCTAGACAGCGTTCTACCGCCGATTCTGCGGCGTAGGCTGGGCGTTGTTTCCGACTAGTATCCTTACATCGGGTCGGGTCGTGACAATATACATACATATATATACATATATATAACCCTATAGATATATATATATACACACTAACTTATATATATCTAACACTCACACACACTCAAACACATATCAACACACACACACACATAATTATATACATATATCTATATATATATAAACACCCATATATCTATATATATACACACACATATATATCTATACATATGCACACTCACACACTCAAACATATATATATATATATATATATATATATATATATATATATATATATATATATATATCCTCACTCACACACACTCACTCTCACACACCCTCACACACACATTCTCACACACACTAGCACACACTCTCACAAACACATAACCACACACATAAACACTCATACATATATATATAAATATATATACATATATATACACACAAACTCAAACTCATATGCATATATATCTATATCTAAACACCCACTCCCACTCACACACACACTCACCTACACACATACACTAACACCAACACACTCACACAAGCACTCACTAACACACTCACACAAGCACTCACTAACACACTCACAAACAAATAAAAACACACATACAAATAGAAATATATATATATATAGAAACACACACAAATATATATATACATATATATAAACACACCACACTACAACGCACAACGCTCACAACGCCCCACCAACGCGCGTCCAACGACCCCGACACGCACAAACACCCATAAATATATAAAATATAGCCCGAGAATTCTAGCACATACTCCCCGAAGCTAACCCAACGCGCGTACAAGCCCGAAACTAGAAAACTAAGCCGAAATGGCCGTTCGGTCATTTCGACGAAAACGCGGTGCGTGGTTCAGAAAACCTCCTGAAACGCACACCAAACGAACTCGGAATCGGCCCAAAATTTACCCACGCGCTCTAAACGATGCCTAGATCCTAGAAAAAGTGCTCCCGTGTCGATTCTAGGTCAATGGCAGAAACACACATGCACTTAGAATCGGCGACGACGAAAACCCCAAATTTGCCCAAAACGCCCGTTTCTCTGCGACGCGGCTTCCCGTGTCCGAACGGAGACACGCACTCACCCTCAAGACACCCGACAACGTCTACCTAGGTTCGTCTAACCTAGGGCATCACCCAAAATTGGGCTAAATTCGGATTCCACCCGAAATCGACACAAAACCTAATGTTAAAGTCTCCAAACCCAACCAAACTAGTTCCAACTTCCTCCCACGGGTAGCCTAAGGGTCTAGGAAGGTTCTAAACTATTAATTACACTATATAAAAATAATTACTAAGGGAAAAATTAGGGTTTACCTCTTGGGAGTTGGAATCCCAAGCCAAAATCTCCAAAATGCTCCAAATCCTCCAAACCAAGCTTCCAAACTCCCAATCCAAGCTCCAACACCAAATCTAGGCTCTACCCACCTAGGTTGGAGAAGAATGTAGGGTTAGGGTTCAAATAAGTAGAAGAAATGGAAAGAGGAAGGAAGAAAAATAAGAAAACTTACTTGGAATGAAGGTGGGAAGAAGAAAAGAAGAAGAAGAAAAGAAGAAGAAGGAAAGAGTGGAGAAGAAGAAGAAGTGAAGAAGAAGAATGGGGATGAAGAAGAAGAACCAAAGGGGGAGAGGGCTGCTGTGTTCCACGGGTTGGGGGGGGGTAGGTAGAGGCCGGCCATGTAGAAATAAAGGGGTTTACAAGTTCCAAATTCCCAAAACGCCCCTACTTGACTTGGTTTCGGGTTCCGGTTTCCCAAAGCACTCAAACTAGCTCCAAATATCTCCCACTAACCTTCTAAAATATAATAAATATTCTAAACCCAAAAATAAGTCTCACAGGGGTGTGGGCTGGGTCGGACATGGGTCCACTAGGGTCTGACATGGGTCCAGGCTAGCCAAAACCCTAAAACAATCAATATAAAAATAATACAATCATTAATTAAATATAAATACAATTAAATATAAATAATACACAATTAACTAAATTAAAAATAAAAAAAATACCCGGCTCTGGAAATAGGGTGGTGACAAGCCTATCCTCCTTAGAAAATTTCGTCCTCGAAATTTAAAGTCAATCACACTCCCTCTAGGTCAAACCCCCAACAATCACAGTCAAGAAATTCTACCTAAATAACATACAAGATCAGGGTCCTACTGGTCGTGTTATCACAGTCTCAATCAGGGTTACTACACTATCTACCACAGCACAAAGAAAGTCTAACAGGTACTAATGAAGCACACCACAAGGAATGAAAAAGGACAGGAAGAAGAACAAAGAGACAGACCTGCTAACCCGACACCCGTAGCATCGGCCTCCTCGACCGTCAATGCATAAGCCCTGCCTTGCTGGGGTGTATCCCTCTGCTGGTGCGGGGCATGATGCTGTATAGATGGCCTAGCTCCAACTCTTTGATCCTGTGCTCCACCCAATGGAGGTGCAGTGGGGCAATCTCGCATCTAGTGAGCAGCGGATCCACAGAACAAACACACCTTCAACCTCCTCCTACAAACATCCCAAGTGTATCCTGTCTTCCTGCAGTAGGCACAAGTGGGCACCCTCTGATCCTGACCCTACTGCGCTGCCTTCTGCACATAGGGACGCTTAGCAGGTCCCGCACTACCACTCGCACTGCCTGAATTATCCCTGCCTCTCTTGGACTTGAGCTCCAAGTCATCCTCTGCTCTCTGAGCATCTCCTACTATCTGCTCGAAAGTCGCCTCGCGGTCGCTCCTGGTCAAAGACTTGACCGCCATGACCAAGCCCTTGCGAAACTTTCTCGCCTTGGCTGTCTCACTCAAGCCATCCACAAATCTGCCCAGATGGCAGAACTCTGCTGCGTACTCGTCCACCGTCATGCTCCCTTGGACGAGTGCCTCAAACTGGCTCTCCAAAGCACTGAGCGCCACATCTGGGAAATTTTTTTCCTTAAAAAGCCTCTTGAAAGCCTCCCAAGTTAGCCCTGGTGCTGCAATCCTCGTATATGTGCGATACCACGTTAAAGCAAGGTCGAACATCTGACTGTCCGCCGCCTCTATCTGCATGCTGTCTGGAATCTGTGCTAGCCTGAAGATCCCTTCGATCTGCTCTATCCAGTCATCCGCATACAGGATCCCTTCTGTACCACGGAACTCCTTGGGCTGCATCCTCTGAAAGTCAATGATACTACCCGACCTCGGATGCTGAATCTCATCTGCCTGTGGCTGAATCTGTGCCACCCTATCCACTGTAGTCATGGCCACCTGGTGGGCGTTCTCAATGCCCAGCCTCATCACATCCACCTGACGGTGCTGCGCGTCCATCATCTCCCTGAAGAACGCAAATAACTGTGCGGCCTCTACTGGAGCAGGAAGTGGTGGAGGAACCACCGGAACGACTGGGGTAGTCCTCGGATCGACAGGTGAAAGAGGATCCCCGAGAGAAGCAGATGCTCGCTCAACCGCAGAAGTGGTGAGTGGAGCGGTAGCAGCTATCTGAATATGAGCTGGACGAGAGGTAGCAGACCTCTCAATGGCAACTGCTGGGGCGGTACGATAGGATCGTGTCTTCGGAGGCATCCTGAACACAGATCAAAAGAAGTCAATACGGCGCAAGATACGATATCATCAAAGAAGGACAGTAATATTTCAAAAGAAATCAATTTCAGAATAATTAGATTGGAGTTGTTCCTAGTCGTGATTGAGTACACTCTCATCCTAGATCCTAGATCCTATAGCAGGCTCGCAGCAGTACAACTAAGTTGTTGTACCACCACGACATCGCACTAATTGTGAATCGAGACCTGCATGGGGCTGCCACCAAAAACGTGTCACGACCCGCACCCAAAAAATCGGGCATGAGTCGTGGGTACGTCCAGCCTACGCCGCAGCATCGGCGGTAGAACGCTGTCTAGGTCAACTATCTAGATAATAATCTTACACAAAAATCGGCCATGACCTCTCCAAAAGGAGGGCAACCACACAATCAATATATAAACCTGTCAAGATCTCAACTCCAAACGGAGGAGCAATATCAAATGATAATCACAAGTACTCAATCACGAATCTAAGCACGATAAGATAACAAAGAAGACTAACAACTATAAAGTCTAACCAACAACAACTACTATAACAACCACAACATCAATAATAATACATCAACCAAAATAATATACAATACAAGGTCTCAAATCCAAAACCGGAGACAAATCCGGTGCAAAAAGCTAATAAAAACAATAACAAGGTCTCAGTGATCCCGGCTACCAACCCGAAAATCACCCCTAAACTAGAGGGTCCCTGTCTACACCATCGACAGGCTCAGGTCCATAAAACGTCGGACACCACTCCTCCGGATACTCGGAAAAATATGTCCAGTCAGGACTGGAGCAAGTACATCTCTAACAACAGTTCCATTTAAATGATAAAAACTATAAAACAGTTATAGCAAGTAGCAAGAAGAATAAAGCAAGTATGAAACAAGAAATATATAAATCACTGGTGCATGAAGTAAAGATACATGGATATCAGAAGCAAGATAGTAATAACTGCAAGATACAAGAAATCTAAGCTAAGATCAAGTCCGTGCACATGAACGTGTAGTGAGTCCAGCATGAAATACATGTAGTGAGTCAAGTCCAGAAACATGTAAGTGAGACCAACAAGAATGCAAGTGAGTCCAGACTATAAAGAATGAACTCGGTGTCTTTGAAATACTTGTTTCGACATGTAAACGGCTAGGGATAAGTACGGCTCATCGCGCACTGGGTGCGCGGCTGCTATCATTCTAGAATAGACCAGAGGGAGTGATTCCTGATGATGCCAGATAGGAATGTTTACATGTCTACTCGAGTATTTCTCCGCCCCGACTAATACAAGTGGATCCAAGATCCGACACGCAAATCAAGATGAGTCCAGCCTGAACATGAATGATGCCTGTAGTGATGCCTGTAGGTGATGCCAGTAGTGATTCCAGAATAAAGGCCAAAAATATGAAATGTACGTGTCGCAAGTAAATAAATCCAGAAATATCAGTCAGTGTCCCGTATTGTGCCAGAAAAATCAGATGATACTATACTAGAAGCTGAATCATAATAATCATCAGATAATGAAAACTATCAGAGAATGTACTCGCCTGACGTCCTAAGCAACTGGCGATCCGAACCGGTATCGCAAGGACCTAATACGAAAAGCAAGGTTAAACAGGGTTCTAATGAGTTAAACAGATATAAAATAATTAAAAAATAGGCTTCTAGGGTCGTTCTAGGTCAAACGGGTCAAACCGGTAAAATCTGGGTCAAAAAGTCAACTATGGGTCCAAAAAGTCAACTCTGGGTCAAAACTAGGTCAAAAGTTGACTTTAGCGGTCAACCGAGTCAACTACGGTCAAGTCTGGGTCAAACTAGGGTGCTCCTAAAATTCTAGGTCAAACCGAGCTCATTAAGCTAGAAAACTCTCAAACTCATCTCCTTGAGATACCGGGATACCCTCGGTATCCGATACCTCGCCCTAGGCCATGCACCCCGCCTAAACCCGCTAAAACCTATGCTAGCACGCGTAAATATATACACATATACATATAAAAATCATTCAAATACTATTTCTAGTCTATTGCTCAAAAACCCCGCTCGAAACTCAATACCTTGGTGAGATACCTTGATATCTCAAGGTATTGGGATACCTCGGTATCTCAAGGTATTGAGATACCGCTCTAAACTCAACCCGACTATCCCTCTAGCTAACTAACTATGCATAAACATACATGTCTAGCTATAATCTAGGCTAAAATACATATATCTAATACATATGGGCATATACCTAGGTATCTACATACCTTACCTTACCTTACACCTTACCTTACCTTACATATATATATATCTATACCTAGATATCTAACTATCTATCTAGCTATGTATTTATCTATATATATAGATCTATATATCTAGCTATCCCTCTACCTATCCAACTACCTATCTAGTATCAACCTATCTAGTTATCTATCTAACTATCTAACTAGTTATCTCTTAATCTATCTAACTATCTATTTATATATCTATCTCATATATCTATCTACCCATCTAACTATCTATCTATCTAGATATCTAACTATATCCATCTACCTATCTATCAATCCATCTAGTTATCTATATGTCTATCTATCTAGCTATTTATTTATCTATGCATCTATCTATCATTTATATCTATAAATCTAATATCTAATTAGTTATCTATCCATCTATCCTCTACCTACTAAAAGCTGCTGCTGCCCTGTGCTTCATACTGCTGCTGTGGCTGCTATCTGCTGTGCATAAGCTGCTGCCATTGCTGCACATTGCTGCTGCTCTTGCTGCAGCTGCTGTGGCTGCTGCCTGCTGCTGTTCCAGTCCCAGGTTCTGCCCCCCTTCTCTCATATACACACACACACACACACACTCCTATAGACACACATATATATATCTATATATATATACATACATATATATACATATATATAACCCTATAGATATATATATATATATATACACACTAACTTATATAGATCTAACACTCACACACACTCAAACACATATCAACACACACACACATAATTATATACATATATCTATATATATATATATAAACACCCATATATCTATATATATATAC
Source organism: Iris macrosiphon (assembly GCA_036927795.1). NCBI lineage: Eukaryota > Viridiplantae > Streptophyta > Magnoliopsida > Asparagales > Iridaceae > Iris > Iris macrosiphon. The sequence continues at coordinate 98,212,130 of JAYESA010000015.1, read as the reverse complement.
ACACATATATATCTATATATATATCTATACATATGCACACTCACACACTCAAACATATATATATATCTATCCTCACTCACACACACTCACTCTCACACACCCTCACACACACTAGCACACACTCTCACAAACACACAACCACACACATAAACACTCATACATATATATATAAATATATATACATATATATACACACAAACTCAAACTCATATGCATATATATCTATATCTAAACACTCACTCCCACTCACACACACACTCACCTACACACATACACTAGCACCAACACACTCACACCAGCAGTCACTAACACACTCACACAAGCACTCACTAACACACTCATAAACGCATAAAAACACACATACAAATAGAAATATATATATATAGAAACACACACAAATATATATATATACATATATATAAACACAACACACCACAACGCACAACGCTCACAACGCCCCACCAACGCGCGCCCAACGACCCCGACACACACAAACACCCATAAATATATAAAATATAGCCCAAGAATTCTAGCATACACTCTCCGAAGCTAACCCAATGCGCGCACAAGCCCAAAATTAGAAAACCATGCCAAAATGGCCGTTCGGTCATTTCGACGAACACGCGGTGCGCGGTTCGGAAAACCTCCTGAAACGTACACCAAACGAACTCAGAATCGGCCCAAAATTTACCCACGTGCTCTAAACGATGCCTATAGAAAAAGTGCTCCCGCATCGATTCTAGGTCTGTGGCGAAAACGCACATGCACTTAGAATCGGCGACGACGAAAACCCCCAAATTCGCCCGAAATGCCCGTTTCTCCGCGACGCGGCTTCCCGTGTCCGAACGGAGACACGCACTCACCCTCAAGACACCCGACAATGTCTACCTAGGTCCGTCTAACCTAGGGCATCACCCAAAATTGGGCCAAATTCGGATTCTACCCGAAATTGACACAAAACCTAATGTTAAAGTCTCCAAACCCAACCAAACTAGTTCCAACTTTCTCCCACAGATAGCCTAAGGGTCTAGAAAGGTTCTAAACTATTAATTACACTATATAAAAATAATTACAAGGGGAAAAATTAGGGTTTACCTCTTGGGAGTAGGAATCCCAAGCCAAAATCTCCAAAATGCTCCAAATCCTCCAAACCAAGCTTCCAAACTCCCAATCCAAGCTCCAACACCAAATCTAGGCTCTACCCACCTAGGTTGGGAAAGAATGTAGGGTTAGGGTTCAAATAAGTAGAAGAAATGGAAAGAAGAAGGAAGAAAAATAAGAAAACTTACTTGGAATGAAGGTGGGAAGAAGAAAAGAAGAAGAATGAAAGAGTGGAGAAGAAGAAGAAGTGAAGAAGAAGAATGGGGATGAAGAAGAAGAACCAAGGGGGGAGAGGGCTGCTGTGTTCCACGGGTTGGGGGGGGGGGGGTAGGTAGAGGCCGGCCATGTAGAAATAAAGGGGTTTACAAGTTCCAAATTTCCAAAACGCCCCTACTTGACTTGGTTTCGGGTTCCGGGTTCCAAAAGCACTCAAACTAGCTCCAAATCTCTCCCACTAACCTTCTAAAAATATAATAAATATTCTAAACCCAAAAATAAGTCTTACAGGGGTGTGGGCTGGGTCGAACATGGGTCCACTAGGGTCTGACATGGGTCCAGGCTAGCCAAAACCCTAAAACAATCAATATAAAAATAATACAATCATTAATTAAATATAAATACAATTAAATATAAATAATACACAATTAACTAAATTTAAAATACTCCGCTCTGGAAATGGGGTGGTGACAGGACCAACGTGATACCACGAATCCAGTGGCGCAAGTTTCGTTGCATTTCGACAAACGTACACAAAATAGGGTAATATTTTACAAAAGTTGCGATACGGGAACTTTTTACGGATACGGGTTGATTCTGACGCGCACACACGTCCGAATCAGCTTTCGCGAAAGTCCACATGTCAGGATATACCATATACGCCTTTCGGTGTAATTGGTACGTGATAAGGTGGTACCGTTTGGCGGAGCGCACTCCGTATCACAAAATTTTAGTTTTAAAATACCAAGTTTTTGGTCATTTTGGAGGTCGAATAATTTAATACATAAAATTAATTAATAGAAACTAAAAGAATAGAAAAATTCTCAGTTATATTATGAAGAAAACCCTTCAATTAGATTTTGAAAATATTAAATAGGTTGGTGGCAAATTGGGTGTGAACATGGGAGTTTGGGTTGAAGTTTTTGGACTGTTTATAGTCAATTTTTCGGCAATTTTTCGGTCGATTTTTTGACCAATCCGGGACACGAAAACTTGTCCCGCTTGAATGAAAATCCTAGAGGGTTAGGTTGTGAACGTACACGGACAAACCGCTCAAGAAAAAGACGAGAGATGAGAGAGATACATCACCTTGAAGTATGGACATTGATGTACGTATTCGCGCGTGCATACGCGGGCGGGGGCATACGGCGCTGCTGCGGCGGCGTCGGCGTCGAGGTGGCGGTCGGCCGGAGGGGGCGATCACCGGGCTGGGGTTAGGGTTAGGGTTTGGTGTTTAGATTTTGGGTTTCAATATATATATATATATATATATATATATATATATATATATATATATATATATGGAGAGGGAGAGGAAGAGAGAGAGATGGGGAGAGCGGGTGAAATTGGGTCGTGGGTTGGGTTGCTGGGTTCAGGGGGATTAGGTAGAGAATAGGTTTTAGGTTAGTTAAGATTTTGTTTTATTTTGTTTTATTTTGTTTTTCCTTTTCCTTTTTATTTCTTTTCTTTTTCTTTTTAATTAACAACATTATTATTATTATTATTATTACTACTACTATTACTATTACTAATATTATTATTATTGCTATTATTATTATTATTATTATTATTATTATTATTATTATTATTATTATTATTATTGTTATTATTATTAACATATATTCAAATATATAAATGAGAAAAAATCCAAAAATAATATGTGCACACCAAATAAATTCTAGAAAATTACTTTGTAAAGTTCTAACAAAATACCACAATCAAAATATTTTATGTAATATTTTATGATTAATAATTAGATATTTATCTAGTTATATAAATCAAATAATTATATTATCTAATTAACTAAGTAATTAATTAAATGGATATCCACAAAATAGGTAATAGTAAATAATAAGCACATCTATAAAAAGAAAAAATGCCTAACTTGGCACGGAAAATTATGGAATACTAATTATAGGAAGTTAGGATTAGAAAATAACCACAATTTTTTTAAAATTATATATATAATATATATCTAAATATTTAACACAGAATCTATGGTCGTTACACTAATGTCATACTAATGCCAAGGGGTCAAATTTCTGTGCCACGAAAAGATCTTACAGGTAGGGTCTCCTGTGTAGGCTACTTCCTATGAAGGAAGATACAGATTTTGGGGCCATCCTATATTATTAATGTCCAAACCATGGTGAAGTGTCCTAATATAATTATTGAGTTTTATTTGATTTGAAAATAATCTAAGTCTTCGCCGAGGGATTTGTTCTGAGAATGAAGGGTATAGGTCCCCTATTTATAGGGCTCAGATGAACCTTCAAGATCTAGCGAGGTGGTTCGACGATAAGGCAGTGGAGGACGGCGATTAAGCGGTGGTTGACGGATGGCGGCGATCAAGCGATGGAGTAGGTCGGTGGGCAGCCGCGGATCGGTGACGTGGCGTCGAAGAAGTCGTCGAGGAGGGGCAGTTACGAAAAGGTTTCCCGAATCTTCTATAAGAGACTAGGGGAGATGGGTGGTGGCGAGTTAGATCGGCAGCGGAGGCTTCGGTTGCTCCGGCGTTTAACATAGAAGAAAAGAATTAAGAAGGAGAACAGAGGTCGGGTATGTTGGTCTTTGGGGGTAGCTAGCGCGGGTCGGGTCTGGCTTGAGTCGGGTCCGGGTTTGTTATTTTGTGTTGGTCATGAGAATGGCTTTTGGATTATTGGGTCTTGGCTACTCGGTTTTGGCCTTTACTGGAGTAGAGAGGGAAGTTTTTATTAACAATTGGTTAAATGGACAACTATTTAGGTTTTGGACTACTGCGGGTCGGGTCTATCTAATGGATTTGGGCCGAAATAGTCTTTTGGTTTAATGACTCTAGTCTTGGCCTGTTAGATACTTAATACTTAGAATAAATATTATTTGGAGCAATGAATGTATAGTTTTAATTATAATATTAGATTAAAATATATTATCCATAATTAACAAAACTATTATCATTATTAGTATTCAAACTAGGAAAACTATCTAGAAATTTATTTATTGCATTTTCTAGAACAGAGGGGTTACATAAAGGCCTAGAAGTATCCTAGGAAACTTGAAAGTGGGACTGACCCTTAGGTTTTACTAGATGTATCACCCCTATGTTTTTTTATTGATTTTTGATTTTTTTGTATGATGTTTGGCATGGGTATAGTAAGGGGAGCGTCACCCGACCATCTAGAAGTTGTCAATACTTATTAGACCTATGGAGCAAGCAAGTTTATTCGAACGATCACACCTAACATTTCTATTAGCATGCTTATTTATATTTCCATTATCACCTCTATTTCCATGCGACCTTCATGTTTATATTAATTTTGATCTCGACACTTGTGCTCATAGAGTTATTATATAGTTCTTACATTCAGTTATGCATGACTTTTACTCGTTCACTCGTTATTCATTGTTACTTGCATGAAATGATCTATTAGAACTGTACCATAACTTGGAATAGAGGAATATTCTGCTAGGTTATGGACTGCTACTCGTAAACTTATTAGCCTATCCTACTCGCATAATAGCCATCTAGTATGGTCATACACCGACATGCCAGATTAGCCCTCGTAGTTCATATACCCAACAATAGATTATAAATGACACATGTTACACGTATTACTTATTTTTTGTTTCTTTAGTAGAATCATGGTATTCTCGTCACATGATATTTCATTTGCAGGTTTGTTCCCGAAATTCTTATTTATGGACTTGGATATTAAAGGACTCTTTTATTACTATTCTTTGGTTTGGTCTTATGGTTCCTTTTGAACCATATGGACGTTAATTAAATAAGTGATTGTGGACCCATATTGTGTTTCTTTCTTTCTTCCATTTAGATATTGTGAATAACTTAGAATTGTGATAGAAAAGTTATATATTTGTTGTATGGTCATATTAGTGGATTTTGTGTGTGTGTGTGTGTGTGTGTGTGTCAATATATATATATATATATATATATATATATATATATATATATATATATATATATATATATCGGACTCAATCACTCTGGAAGATCGTTCATTCATATATATATATATATATATATATATAATATAATATGGAATCATATTCTTTATTGATTGTGGAGGTGTAGACAACGTACTACCATTGATACTGTAACGTAGACTCTACCTCACTTAGGAACTTAGTATGAGAATTCAAAACCTTAATTCCACACTCAAATCCAAGGTTACAACCTAGTATCCTAGGATTTATCCCAAACTATAACCTTAGGTCAAATCCATACTAATCACAAACATAAGATTTTCTTTCATAAAAATCAAGAATAAATTAAAATAAAAGAATAAAACTAAGCAACAACAGAATTTAAAAGATTTAAATACAAGAAATTTAATTTCTATTCATCAAAGCAAGATGTACTTGCCTATGGTCCAAGCTTCAAGCCTAACCCTTCTAGTCCTCCTCCTAAGTGGGTTTAGCAACTACTACCAAGCCTTAAGGCTGGTCATAGAGCTCATATGTCTAACTCTTATCTTTAGGTCCAAGAAGAAGGATACCGTGGTGGTACATGTAATGAGTGGAGAGAGAGAGAGAAAGAGAGAGAGAGAGAGAGAGAGAGAGAGAGAGAGAGAGAGAGAGAGAGAGATTGTAATAAAAGAGACTATGAGCCATTGATGAGGTACCAAGCAATCACTCTTAACCCCCTCCAATCACAGCCCTCCAAAAAAAAATATTGGACCAATGGTTAACCTAACCTAGTCAGCAGCCTGACTTGGCTCAATACAAACGTAAGTACTATAATGTCACTATACTGACAATATAATGGCATTATATTGTTTACTCAGAAAAAAAATCTATTTTTAGAAAATTTTAATGAATCCAGTCTACGTGCGGGTCCTAGTACGAGTCTAGGATAATGTCCATGGTATATATAGGGATTTAGAGTTGTCTCCCACATAATTATCTTAGAGAAAAATTTAAACTTAAATTAGGACATATAGGTCACTTATTATGTTTTTGAATTATCGATTGCCTAACAGGTCCATATGACTTTTGAACTCTCATAAAAAATCAATTACCAGAATATGGAGATCTAATATCGAATACTGATACAAGAAATATAGGTATATGATATTGTATCGGTATTGGATACTTAACAAATATAAAGATACAAGATACGAATAAAATATCTGTAGAAATATAAAAAATGAGAATGAGAGTAACAGTCTCAAAGAGAATACTTTGGTCGCAAAAATTGTCTTACTTCAAGATGTTACAGAAATCAACCACTCTGCAAAATGATAGTCCACGAAACTATCTCCAGTCCACAGAAGAAGAAAAAAACGGTCACCCCGAGTGACCAATGGCAACATAAATTCTCGTCTTCGCAAGAACAACTTATCCACAGAATTACAACTACATAGAAAGCACAAATTGCAAGATCCATAGAAAATGCAAAGCGATTCTTTTTTGCACAAAAAAGTGATCTCATCCAGCAATAAGGCCGAATAGTGAATATTTTTGCGAAGAATTATTTTTCTCTTAGTAAATCTAGGGTTTTGACGTGACTCACAAAAGTCGAAGCTCTGAAGAATCAATGTATTAAACAAATTTGTGAGACTCATCTCACAATTTTGTATTTGTATCCGGATACGTGCATTTTTTTATTTTTTATTGCATATTGAGTTTCTTAGTATTCTGGATTTCTTGTTCTATATAAATTACTTAACGAGTTATGCAACGTATTAATTTTTAAAATTATGAAAATTTTCTCCTGGCCGGCATGTCGTCGGTATATTGGTCTATACCACTGGTATACCATTCAAAATATTTTTTATTTTTGGATATTTTACGAATAGTATTTTAGATATTTTTGTAAATAATGTTTTGGATATTTTTGTGGAATAGTGTCGATGCATTCTAATATCCATTGGTTTCTTGGTTATGATTGACCATATTATCCAAAGGTTACTTGGTTTTCTTTTGGATAGTTATGATTGATTTAGAACGTGATGTAGATCGCTGACGTAGCAGATCCAACGGGAATAATTAATTCACCTATTCTATAAATTCCCTTTGATTTTCTCTCTCCTATCTCTTTTCTTTCCTCTCTCTCTCTCTCTCTCTTTATTTCCTCTCTATTTTTCTCATGAGCTTGGAGCTTAGTCTTGATGCCTAAGAGTGTGGTTTTTGAACTCCTCTTGATGGTGAAGTATAAGGTTTAGGTTAAAAGTTTGACTTTAGACAAGTACATCTTCTCGAACTCTTGAACAATATTATTTTACTGTCATTTTTGTTTTTCTTGGTATTAAATGCTTAGAATTTCCTAAAACTTGGTTAAATATGTTTCCCTCATGATTTTAGTTATGTGCATATTTTCTGAAATTGGTTTGAGCTAGGTTTTAATTTCCTCTAAATTAAGATATTTCCTTAATAGACTAAACTAGGTATTTGGAGAGATACTGGAGTTACCATCTTGAAACTTTGTCATATATACTACATGAGACCCTACCTAGCTTGTACCATAGTGGTTTTGAGTTTGGTGGAAATCGGAAGACATTTTGGTTCCCAAAAATCTATTTTTGTAGAATATTTTAAGGAATTCATATTTCAAATATCAGGATTTGTGAAATCTAATGATCCCATATTGTAGAAATTTTGATTTCATGCAATTTTGACATTTAAAATGTCGAATTTTGAGTTAAAATAATTTTTTTATGGCCGTTATAAGTTTCACGAAAATTTTGAGTTTTTATTGATGTCCCGCATCAGTATACCAACGGTATACTACAATATATCGTCGGTTTGCCAGTTTTTATATATATGTACTCTTGGTATTTCAGCCAATATATCGCTGGTATGCTAGTTTTGGCTGTTTTTGTCCGTTTTTGAGAATTTCTTTGACAATATTGATTAGTTTGCATAATCTTATGACATTGTATAGTTATAATGAGTTTGTACACCCTATGTACTTAACATAATCATATATCCTTTACTGACACAATTTCTTTACATTGTCTTATTCCTATAGTAGCTCGTAGTAGTGCACTAATGTACATATATTGATTTATGTCTTACCTCTTGATAATGACTCGTCATTATACACTCATATTTTCTTATTGTTGTACATGCTTGATAGTGGCTCGTTGTAGCACACTCATGACTCTAGATTTCTTTATTGTCCTTGTTGTGGCTCGTAGTAGCGCACTACTATATTCGATTTTATTTTGTGGTTTGTTCTTCTATTTTGTATTTGTATTTGTACTTGTGTTTGTTATATCATTGTCCACTCTTGTATATCCCCGAAGGGAGTATCATATCTAGGATAGATTCTGTGAAATGTCACACCTGAAATCCTAAATGAAAATGTTGAGGATTAAAACAGTTAGCATAAATAATTAGATCATTGGGAGAGGAGCTTTCCTGGTTGCATGCGGTCCTGTTATCCCGACCACATCTTATGGATTTGGAGTTCTCTGTCGTGAGGGGCACACTTCCAGCTCACCGTCGAGTGGGACATTTTATATTGACATTGTCTTTACATTTACATTGCCAGGGCCTGGATAACCTTGAAAAACTGCAGGACATGCAACCTTACAGAAATTTTCAAATTGCATATATTAGTAATTAGGTTTATGATAACCCTAGTTAACTAATGATAGCAAGTCGTAGGAATTGTTTAGCCATGCTCTTTTGGTTGTGTGCTATTTTTATGCTCTCATATTATCTCCTTGTATTTGTTAGGGTTATATACTAAAAGCATCACTTTGTATTAACTATATTTTTTTTATTTTTGAATAAGAATTATATAGAAAAATATTTGTATATTATAATTGTTATAATGTTAATGCATGTGTTTGATATTCTATATTGTAGATAGTATGGTGTGTGGTATCACATATAAGATCATATCATCAGTTCCCTATGGAATATATAGATAGTTCACAACCTAGGTGGATTTGTACAAACCATTAGTAAGGTTGTAGTGTAATATGGTATTAGTCTATCTTGACTATAGGTTTACACTAGTACACTTTGTGTGTATTGAAAAAGACCACTTGAGGTTGTTCTCTTTGTACTAATTACATAAGAGAACAAATACCTCTGTTATTATGGATGCTTGTGCTCTTAATACAGATATAATAATAGACATGTATATACAATGTTCATTAATTTGACACAAAAAAGAGTGAGATTCATTATGGATCAATAACCTCTATGAATTGGATAATGACATTGTATGTATGATGAGTTATTGATTATAAAAAGAATCAATGTCCAGATACATCGGGTTGATGATGTCCCCTTAAAGAGCTCATAAGGATTATAATGTAAACCTTGTGGGTAGATTATAACCGACATGACAAATAAAGTTGAACAGGACCACTTGAGGTTGTTCACTTTGTACTAATTACATAAGAGAACAAATACCTCTATTATTATGGATGCTTGTGCTCTTAATCCAGATATAATAATAGTCATGTATATACAACGTTCATTACTTTGACTCATAAAAGAGTGAGATTCATTATGGATCAGTGTCACGACTCGTATCCGGTATAGGGGCATGAGTACATGGGTACATCCAGCCTACGCCGCAGCATCGGCGGTAGAATATTGTCTCAGTCTTCTATACTATCTAACATCTCACTCAAAAAATATATATAATACCTGTCATACCATCTCAACTCCAAATAAAAGAGCAATATGATGATATAATATGGAATGGAAAGAAAAGAAGTTCAAGTCTCAATACATCACAGGTCCAACTCAACATCTAAATACAACTCAAGATCTCAAAATAATAGTACAATCTAAAGTCTAACTAGAAACAACAACTATAAGATATAAAAATCTAAATGGCCTTAATATCTGGCACTACATCCTCAGGTGACACTTCATCTGCTAGCTTGTAGTAAGTGGGACACATCCTCACTAACCAGTCATCTGAAAAATATATCCAGTCAGGATTGGAGCAAAGTACAACCCAATAACAGTTCCAATTATTTGATAATGACTATAAACAGAAATAGAGAATGTAATACAAGATGAGAAACAATAAACAATATCATGCTATGGTAGATAGAAACAGATAAACAAGAGCAATATGATATACACTGATCCCAATAAAATAAAATAAGACAATGAAATAGAATATAGTGAAGAACTGTAACTATAATAAGTGATTGAAATACTAGTTAGATATGTGATCAGCTTGGGTTGAACATTGTCTACTTAACGTTGGATAAACATTGTCTAACTTAAATATTGAACATTAAAAATTGTCTAGGCTTTGATCACATATCTAACTAACACTTTCACTTTCCCCGACTAGTACAATGGATCCAACCATGATACGTTACGATGTAAGATACTCAAGGCATCGTGAAACATTAAACATTGAACATTAAACTTTGAACATTGTCTAATATTAAACATTGCTTATTAACTAGATGAGGACACGAGAAACAATAAAATAATAATATCTCATGACTGAAGATCCAAGTGTAACTAATCCGTGTACCAATGTGTCAGGAATCAAGTAATACATTTTTAAATACTTGCATTATAAAAATTATCAAATAATAAAAACTATCAGAGAATGTACTCGCCTGTGGTCCAGATCAAATAATGTCAAACTGTGTTCGAACTGATGTCACACATACCTATATATAGAATATTATATTAATACAAGATTTTGGAATGAAAATAAGTTAAACTAGTCAAATTCTAGATCGTAAAGCCATTTCTAAGTCAAAATAGTCAAACTAGATCAACTCTAGGTCAAACTAGTCAAACATGGTCAAACTAGCTATTTCTATGTTATATGAGTTAATCTCTAGGATATTGGGTCCATACACTATGTAACTAGGTTAGACTAGCTATGCTAGGATACTAGGATACTAATACAATACCGTATCATAAGATACGTAAATTATTAGATATAAATACAAGATAAAAATATATAGTACCCCTAGCTAAACTAATGCTAAGTGGATATATTGGCTTTGAGCCAAATACGGTATCACACCAATACCTTCATATTACCTTGGTATCACAAGGTAATACAATATCTAACATTAGCTAACTAACCAACATACCCTACTATACACTAACATGCACTTATACTCATAACTTATATTAATACTATACCAAACTAAAATAACTAGCATACCCATCCGGTATTCAATACCCATACCCCACTATACCTCAACTCTCATTACCTTGGTGTAACTTAAGGTAAACTAGAAATAATATTAACCAATACTAATACTTATGCTAACTAGTGTATATATATATACCCTCATATATATATATATATATATATATATATATATATATATATATATATATATATATATATATAACTGTAAACCCCCTCGATCAAATTTTAGGTCTACTTAACTTAGATCGAGAGACTAGGATTAGTTTAAAGCCAATTAGAAATATAACACAGTATTTTAGAATTATTGTGCAATATTTGTATCGCTTAGTGCACCTTACCGTTGCTTCGATATTTGGAGCGCTACACTAGCCTTTGATTTCCAACAAATTTTATTCACTTTTCCTAGACGTGCCAGCCTTCCATTCTGACCCTTGTGTAACTCATAAATACCCTCCCTTGTACTTTATTTTAGTCGCACAATATTTGTTACAAACGTCCGTTCTGAATTTCAAATTAAAATCCAACTTTGCATCCTTGTCCGTTCCAATCAAAATTGGAGACACAACCGCGACCCGTTTTCTGTAACCCAAATTAGGACAATATTCTATTTTGAGTCTTCTACATCCATGACACTTGTGTCCCACCCAATTTTAACCCCATGTATTTCCAATTAATTAAAGAACACCTTGTGTATTAATTTTAATTAAATTAATGTAATGACCTAACCTCACCTACAACTAGACCCAACTCCAACCCAAATCCCCCCACACACACCCTCAAGGTTCATACTAAATACCACACACCATTTTAGCCCACTACATAATACCAAATATGGTATTTTGCCTCATTCAATCCTAAATTTCATTTATTGTTCAATTTCTTAATTGTTAAGGGGCTTTCATGCAAATAAGCAATGAGGTGTCCCCCTCTCATTGGCCCAAACACATGAAGAACACACACACCCCTCCCTTGACCGGTCCACTATATTTCTTCCCCTCATTTGGTTGTACTTGCTATAACTTTCCACCCTTACGTCACCACCCTCCATTTCAAAATCCTTCAATATTAGCCCTCTGTCACGCCCCAGTCCCAAAATACGTAGGACTAGGAATACGTAACACGCCCAGCCGTATGTATTTGAACTCCAATATATAGAAACCATATACACACGTATGCTGTACATGAATGTCCAATCGACTAGTGGTAAATATAATGTCACAACAAGTCACACAAAATCTATATCTCATCCACAGCACAAATAATCAGTAGAAAAAAAGAGCTGAATAGTAACTGAATATCAAAGATAAGTATTAAGTCGGATAGTCAGATGGAAACAAATCCACTACAAAACGACTTTACTGAAGTAGCAAAAAGATCTCTAAACAGCGGTAATAAAATCACAGATACTCCGAGGGTAAGATATTCTCAGTCTAGTAAGTAGCGTCAGGTCCAGGACCGTACTCCTGAGGATACTCCTGCTCGTCCATATCTGGAAGAATTGGAACAGTTGTGCCTGGCCATCATGCAGTGTCGATGAGACTGGAAGGGTCCTATTAGGTGGAACGGGAAGATCAGACCCTCCCCTCATCATGATGAAGCTTCACACCACCCCAAAAATTATGTCCAGCTGGCCCTAATCCCAAGGAGAGCCCCCCCTCTCTCTCCTATATATACTACCCACACCCTCTCTCTAAAACACACACCAGCCCTAAAACCCTAGAAACTATACTTCACCAACACCTCCCTCACCCAACCCGACCGGCTGCCCCATCTTCCTCGGCCACCTCCCTCAGCCAACCGCCACCACCTCCATGCAGCACAGCCACCACCAGCACGACCCCCGTCGTTCTTCCTCCTCCCAGACACCAACCGCCACCACCACCAGCCATCGGCATCCCCACCAGCAGCCACTGCAGCAGACACTTCCCCCCTCGACTTCCTCTTTCCCGACCCGACGCCCCAACTCCCCACAGCCACCACAGCCAACCACCACCATCTCCACCACCATTCTCGCTGTCTCCACCACCGTCCTCACTATCTACACCTCCGTCACAGTCGCCATTACCAATGCCACCACCACCAACATCACTACGGTCGAAACCACCACCATCGACCCCTTCTCTCCTAATCACCCCTCGCCACCACCGCCGGTCCTCCACGACCACTACACCACCACCGCCGGTTCCCCCACGACCAACACGCCACCACCACCAGTCCCCCGAGGCTAACCCGCCACCGCCGGAGCCGCTGCAACTACTGCAACCACTGCCATTTTCCAGGGAGCTGTTGTTGCTACTGAGCCTCCGGAGCTCCGCCCTCCCTTGCCGTCGACGACCACCCTCGTACGGCGGACACTCCCCCCGGACACGACGTCGGTTAGGTATACCCCTTCCTCGTCGTATATGTATTATTTAATGTATAATGTATATGTATATTTATGTATATATGTAGTTATATATTTAATATATTATGTATTTATGTGTATTTATGTATTTGTGTATATACGTATTAATGTATTATTTATATGTATTATGTATATGTACATTTATGTATATATGTATATATGTATATATGTATTTATATATTTTATGTATTATGCACATGTATATTTATGTATATATGTGTATGTATTTAGATATTAATTAATTTATGTATTTATATTTAATGTATTATTTATTTATATATAATGTGTTATTGTACTTTTAATTAATGTATTAACGAATTCATATATAAATGTATAATGTATAATGTATTATATTTTTAAGTATTAAATATGTATAATGTATATGTATTATGTTTTAAAGTATTAAATATGTATAATGTATATGTATTATGTTTTAAAGTATTAAATATGTATAATGTATTATATATTAAATGTGTATTATGTATTTTTAAGTATTAAATGCTATTATACATATTTAAGTATTATTATTTATTATATTTATTTATGTTAATAATTTACCTCATAATTATTTATGACTGCTTTAATTAAAGAGATGTTGACCAAGGTTAGACTTTGAGTTTTGCACAGTAATATGTTATAGTTAAATACGTCAATTAAATTGTAGCATATTCTTATAGCATGTTAGTTAGGACCTGTGTTTGGTGTACACAGAAATCAAGGATAAGACACGTGTACGTTTAGCTACGTACGCACGCAACCTATCTAGATGGACAGTTATGACCCCTACATCAGTTCATTACTGAAACGTAGTATTTTCTGTTCGTACTATTATAGTGACTGATGATGGTATTATTATATTATATATATAGGGTCGCTGGACCGTACAGGCGAGACTTCAGGAGCAGGTTATTGACACTCGCAGCTTGAGGACTGAGGCAAGTATACCTTGCCTTGTTGTACTGTTTAAACTAAGTTATTATTTAGTTGCATGTATTATTGTTTTAATATTGTATTTAACTGTGCGCATCCGAGGAAGACTCGGGTGCAGTCAACGAAGGCGTTGATGTTAGGACTTGTGTCTGACATAGCGTCTAGTGGACCCACCTAAAGATGTAGAGTTATCGTTATGACTCCCCAGGCCTTGACACGTATCATCACACATCACAGAGTGAGTTCATGTAGGGACACGTGCTTCATGACTGACTGGCCATCAGTATGAGCAACACGTGTGACGGTATTCAGCTTAGTTGTTTATTTCTATAGAGACTTGCATTATACTACAAGATGTCCATGTCGTATTCGTGACATGTATATTGGCATTGGGCGGGGAGGACGACTAGTAGGCATATGAGACACCACCTCCTTTATATAGATACCGCGCTCCGCGGAGCAATACATACGTATATATATATATATATATATATATATATATATATATATATATATATATATATATATATATATATATATATATATATATATATATATATTGCAGATACCTCATTCTTCGGAACGATGGACGTTACAGATACCACGCTCTTCGGAGCTGAACGTTATTATATTGCACAGTACCCTAAGATGGGGGGCATATGTGGCATATACTAGCCAGTCACTACGATTGGTGAATTACGTCAGCATATGTCTAGCCTACACTTCCCATACGTACTAAGTTGTCCTTAAATTTTATTTCACTTAGCTGGTTAGTTCACCCTCGAGTTTTCACAGTATTTTCTTTATAGCATGTATTTTTGTATCTTGTTACGTCCCTCTGAGGACCCGGTTCCCTTCCAGGTTATTTGTGCAGTTGGCAGAATGCTTGATCTAGGGGAGTGTGGACATCATTGTAGGTATCTTTATATTTCCAGCTATTACAGTTATGTACTACTTTCTATTTTGATTCTGCTTTTAAAGCCTAGTGTTTATAGGCCTATGTTGTTCTTTTGGTCTATTCGAATGGATGTATTATTGGGCTGTAAACTGATGATGCGTATCATTCTTTCTTGAGATTATTTACCATGGATAGAGATTTAGTTTAGGTTGTTGCAAGTTAAAAATAGATTATTAGTTGGACCACTTGACTATGGACAGCGTAAGTGTGCTTCGTCGGGTATATTAAATTGGAAAGCCCTACGGGGTCATACCAGCTGGCCATTGCCACGTGTCTGGTCCTACGTATTTTGGGACTGGGGCATGACAATAACTAACAATATTAACTAACTTAACTATTCACTAACTCAACTAACATCACTAACTAACAACTGATATGTACTAACTTATCTCAACTTATAAATACACTAACTTACTCACTCTAACATACTTATATACTAAGTTAACTTTAACTAATATATATACATAACTAACTAACAATATTAACTAACTAGCTTATCTACAACTTAATCTCTAAGCACTGCTACATATTGCTGTTGCTTACTGCTGCTGCTACTTACTGCTGCTGCTGTAGCTTACTTCTTCTTCTTGCTGCTCCTGCAGCTTAATGCTTGCTGCTGCTGTTGCAACTTACTGCTTCTGCTGTTGTTGCAGCTTGCTGCTTCTACTGTTGCTTATCTCTGCTGCTGCTTCTCGCTGCTACTACTGCTGCTTCTGCTGCTGCTTATTGTTGTAGCTTATTCGACACCCCCTCTAGCACACATACACACATTGGTACACATACATATACATATATATATATATATATATATATATATATATATATATATATATATATAAATACACACACCCATATATATATGCTTACACATCTCAATACTAATAGTGCACATGAACTCTCCTATTCTCCAATGACCACCAACACACCTCAAATAAAATAGAAAACATACATATAACTATAACTATAACTATATATATATATATATATATATATATATATATATATATATCAGATAACAATTATAATTACAATACTCTAATAGCTATAACCAAGATAAATTGAATTATAATGTAAAGTATCAAACACGTAGAGTGCACCGCACCCGTATCACACTCAATCTATGATATGCTTGCGATACGACTCTACCACACCACCAAACATATCCCGAAGGACACGAGCAAGTCTAGAATCACAAATAGAAGCAACACGAGGTGTTAGCTACTCATCTATGTTCCTGTGTCAAAATGTGACATGCTCAAACCCTCGTGTCGGAAGAAAACTCCCAAATCATCCCATATCGTCAAATTGTCTGGATACGGCCTATAGGTATCCAATTATGGACACGTACCTAGTCTCACACAACCAAATACATGTCAATTTTGACTATAAACAAAAATAGAGAATGTAATACAAGACAAAAAACAATGAACAATATCATGCTATGGTAAAAGAAATAGATAAACAAGAGCAATATGGTATACACTGATCCCAATAAAATAGAACAAGATAATAAAATAGAATATAGTAAAGAAATGTAGCTATACTAAGTGATTGAAATACTAGTTAGATATGTGATCGGCCTTGGTTGAACATTGTCGACTTAACGTTGGATAAACATTGTCTAACTTAAACATAGAACATTGAACATTGTTTAGGCTTTAATCACATGTCTAACTAACACTTCCCCTTTCCCCGACAAGTACAATGGATCCAACCATGACATGTTACGATGCAATATACTCAAGGCATTGTAAAATATTAAACATTGAACAATAAAATATGAAAATTGAACATTGTATAATATTAAACATTGCTTATCAACCAGACGATAAAACGAGAAATAATAAAATAATAATTAATATCTCATGACTGAAGATCCATGTGTATACTAATCCGTATACCAATGTGTCAGAAATCAAGTAATACATTTCTAAATACTTATATTATAGTAATTATTAAATAATAGAAACTATCAGAGAATATACTCCCCTGTGGTCCAGAATAAATAATGTTAAACTGTGTCCAAACTGATGTCATACAGATCTATATATAGAATATTACATTAATACAAGATTTTGGAATGAAAATAAGTTAAACTAGTCAAATTCTAGGTCATAAAGTTATTTCTAAGTCAAAACAGTCAAACTAGGTCAACTCTAGGTCAAACTTAGTCAAACTACTTATTCTAGGTTGTATGAGTCAATCTCTAGGATATTGGCTCCATACACTATGTAACTAGGCTATACTAGCTATGCTAGGATACTAGGATACCAACACAATACCATATCATACGATACGTAAATTATTACATATGAAAATACAATAATAATATATATATACAAGATAAAAATATATAGTACCCTTAGCTAAACTAATGCTAAGTGGATACCTTGGCTTTGAGCCAAATACGGTATCACACCACCTACACACCCATCTTGATATAGAAACTCAATACCTTGAGTATAAACCAATACCTTGACATTACCTTGGTATCACAAGGTAATACAATATCTAACATTAGCTAACTAACCAACATACCCTATTATACACTAGCATGCACTTATACTCATAACTTATATCAATAATATACCAAACTAACATAACTAGCATACCCATCTGGTATTCAATACACATACCCCACTATACCTCAACTCTCATTACCCTAGTGTAACTCAAGGTAAAATAGAAATAATATTAACCAATACTAATACTTATGCTAACTAGTGTGTGTGTATATATATATATATATATATATATATATATATATATATATATATATATATATATATATATATATATATATATATATAACTTAACTATTCACTAACTCAACTAACATCACTAACTAACAACTGATATATACTAACTTATCTCAACTTATAAATACACTAACTTACTCACTCTAACATACTTATATACTAAGTTAACTTTTGCTAATATATATACATAACTAACTAACAATATTAACTAACTAGCTTATCTACAACTTAAACTCTAAGCACTGCTACTTATTGCTGCTGCTTACTGTTGCTGCTACTTACTGCTGCTGCTGCTGCAGCTTATTGCTTCTTCTTGCTACTACTGCGGCTTACTGCTTGCTGCTGCTGCTGCTGCTGGTGCTTGCTTCTTCTGCTGCTGCTTTTGCTGTTGCTTATCTCTGCTGCTGCTTCTCGCTGCTACTGCTGCTACTTCTCGCTGCTTCTGCTGATGCTTATTGTTGTACCTTATTCGATACCCCCTCTAGCACACACACACACACACACACACACACACACATATATATATATATATATATATATATATATATATATATATATATATATATATATATGCTTACACATCTCAATACTAATAGTGCAAATGAACTCTCCTATTCTCCAATGACCACCAACACACCTCAAATAAAATAGAAAATATATATATATATATATATATATATATATATATATATATATATATATATAACAATTATAATTACAATACTCTAATAGCTATAACCAAGGTAAATTGAATTATAATGTAAAGTATCAAACACGTAGAGTGCACCGCACCCGTATCACACTCAATCTATGATACGCTTGCGATACGACTCCACCACACCACCAAACGTATCCCAAAGGACACGAGCAAGTATAGAATCACAAATAGAAGCAACACGAGGTGTTAGCTACTCATCTACGTTCTTGTGTCAAAATATGACATGCTTAAACCCCCGTGTCGGAAGAAAACTCCCAAATCATCCCGTATCGTCAAATTGTCTGGATACGGCCTACATGTATCCAATTGGGACACGTACCTAGTCTCACACAACCAAACACATGTCAATTTGGTCTAATTCTCCCAAAATTGACACAAAATACCACATAAAACTTATATTACACAACCAAATAGACTAGAACTTGTTCCTATAGGTAGTCCTATGCCATGAGATCATTCCTAATGGTCAAATGCATGATTAAGAGGCTACAAAGAGAGAAAAATTTAGGAATTAGCAATTGGGAGATAGATTCCCAATAAAAATATAATTGGACATGATCCGGACACGATCTCCTTGCCAAAGTTTCTTCTCCTGTTGTGCTTCTTGCAATTCCAAGCTCCAATACTCCTTGAGTGATGAGAATGAGAGAGAATGGAATGAATTTAGGAAGAATTGATGGAGGAATTGTATAGAAAATCAATGGAGGGAAAATAAGAAATTGGGGATCTAGAATTTGAGATCTAGAATGAATGAGCAAATGAGAGAAGAGAGAAGAGAGAGAGAGAGAGAGAGAGAGAGAGAGAGAGAGAGAGAGAGAGAGAGGAATGACCTATATGTGGCCGGCCCCAAGTTTATCCCTCTCCAAGCAATGTACAATGACCACTATACCCCTACATGCAAATATAAGGAATAATTAAGAAATAATATTTTTGGAAGTCTCTAACTAATTATAATTAAACTAATTCTTCTTAGTTAATTATTTGGAATGGGTTCATAAGGCTTATTCCATGTTGGCTCACTATTTGTTATGACAAGTCCAAATTAGGTCCACTAATGTCAAGTCAAATTAAATATGCTAGCCCACTAACTAAATTAAATGCTACATATATCTTATTAAATATAGCACACTAATAATTAAATAACTAATACAAGCATAAAATAAATATACATGGCCCACTAATATTAATATTATATTACTAAAATTAAATAACTAGGCCAAATTATCTAATTATCCCTAGCTGAAAAAGTAATGGTGACAATCCTACCCACCTTAGAAATATTTTATTCTTAAAATTTAAAGATGATCGTACCCCCCTCTAGGTCAACCTTATTCCAAACTAAAAAATACAACATACAATTTAAAGGAAATCACTAACTATGGTCTTTGTCCATTCTAGTTTTGCAATCTCTGACAGGGTATACTAACTATATAATAACACACAAGTAGTCTATAAGGTACTAACTAAGCACACAAGCAACGAATGGAAAGGAAAGGAATGAAATAGGACAAAATAAGCTAATCTATCACCGAAAGTGTCGTCCTCTCCGATTGCCATCGCAAATGCCCTGCCCTGCTGGGGTGGCTCCCTTTGCGGGTCTTGAGTAGTCTGTGGTGCCACAGGTGGCCTCGCTCCACCTCTCTGACCGCGATCTGGTCCATACGGGTTGTTGGAATACTCCTTTACCTGATGGTCAGGGGAACCACAATACAAGCATAGTATGAGCCTCTTTCGACAGTTCTCCCAATCATGCCCATGCCTTCTACAATAGGCACACAAAAAAATCTGCTAAGTCTGCCTCTAAGGCTTCTGTGATATCTGATAAACTGGCTTCTGAAACTATTGTATCTGTTGAGCTGGTGCCCTAACTGACACAAGATACTGTTGATGCTGATATACACTCGGCTGCTAAAAATGGGTGCGCTTCGCTGGGCCCGCGCCACTACTCACTTCTCCGGTGTCTCTCGGCCTCTTGGAGCCAAGCTCCAAATTATCCTTCGCTCATTGTGCTTGTCTCAAAATTTTCTAAAAAGTAGCGGTGCGGTCTCCATTAGTATGGGACTTAATCTCACTGTTCGGTCCCTTCCTGAACTTCTTAGCCTTGGCCCGAGGATTCTGTCCCACAATAAATCATCCCAATTTGTAATAATCTATCGCATACCGGTCCACTGTCAAGTTCCTCTGGACGAGGTTCTGGAATTGGCTCTCCAAAGTATTCTGAGCCACGTCCGGGAAGAACTTCTCCTTGAAAAGTTCTTTGAAAGCTTCCCAAGTAAGTCCCGGCGCTGTTATCCTGGGGTCTGTCTGAAACCATGTCAGTGCAATGTCGAACATCATACTACCCGCTATCTCTACCTGCAAGCTCTCAGGAATCTGCGCCAATCGCAGGTCCCTCTTAATGTCCTCTATCTAGTCGTCTGCGTACAAGATTCCTTCGGTGTCCTTAAAGTCCTTAGGCCCCATCCTCTTAAAGTCAATGATCCTCCCCGGCCTCGGCTGCTGCGGATCGAGCTGAGGTGGTGCCATCTGTGGATGGACTAAGGCGACTCCCTCGACTGCGACGAGCATAATCTGGTGAGCATTCTCAATGCCCTGCCTCATAACCTCTGACTGGCGCTGCTGCGACTCCATCATCTGCTTAAAGAGCACAAACATCTACGTCTAATCGATTACAGGCAGCAGGAATGGAAGATCCCCTGAAACTGTCGGTTCTGTCCTCTGTACCGAAGGTGGATCGCCCCCGAAAGCTACTGCAGAAATACCCACTGGGATTGGTGAAGTGGACCTCTGGAATGTAGCGGCTGGAACAGTGTCTGCTAGTACTGCCCACATAAGCAACAAAGTGACTGACCTCGCTGACATTGCGCCTGAGCGCTGGAAACGCGTCTTTGGTGGCATCCTAAAGGTAGATTAAAAAATAAGGAATCAATACTGAGCAAGATACGATATCATCAAAGAATGACATAATTTTTTAAGGAAAATGGTATTCCGAATGATAAAGATGGCAAGATTCAATTAGGTTAGAATTATTTTCTAGTTGTGATTGAGTATACTCTCTCATCATAGTATCATATATCATATCATATCCTATCGCAAGCTCGTAGTAGTACAACTAAGCCATTGTACTACCACGATATCGTACTATTGCGAATCCTGACCTGCATGGGCCGCCACAAAAATGTGTCACAACCCGAACCCAATATAGGGGCATAAGTACGTGGGTACGTCCAGCCTACGTCGCGGTATTGGTGGTAGAACGCTGTCACGGTCTTTTATACTATCTAACATATCACACAAAAAATATATATAATACATGTTATGCCATATCAACTCCAAATAGAGGAGCAATATGATGATATAATAAAGGGTAGTCAATACTCAATCACATATAAAAACTAAAGGAAGTTGTAAGCACGATATGGAATAAAAAGAAAAGAAGTTCAAGTCTCAATACATCACAAGTCCAACTCAACATCTAAACACAGCTTAAGATCTCAAAATAATATTACAATCCAAAGTCTAATTAGAAACAACTACTACAATATATGGAATTCTAAATAGCCTCAGTATCTGACACTATATTCTCAGTTGACACTCCATCTGGTAGCCGGTAGTAAGTGGGACACATCCTCACTAACCAGTCATCTGAAAAATATATCAAGTCAGGATTGGAGGGAAGTACAACCTAATAGCAGTTCCAATTAATTGATAATGACTATAAACATAAATAAAGAATATAATACAAGACGAGAACAATGAACAATATCATGCTATGGTAGAAAGAAACAAATAAACATGAGCAATATGGTATACACTGATCCCAATAAAATAAAACAAGACAATAAAATAGAATATTGTGAAGAAATGTAGCTATACTAAGTGATTGAAATACTAGTTAGATTTGTGATCGGCTTGGGTTGAACATTGTCTACTTAACGTTAGATAAACATTGTCTAACTTAAACATTGAACATTGAACATTATTTAGGCTTTGATCACATGTCTAACTAATACTTCTCCTTTTCCCGACTAGTACAATGGATCCAACCATGACACGTTATGATGCAATATACTCAAGGCATTATAAAATATTAAACATTGAACATTAAAATTTGAACATTGAACATTGTATAATATTAAATATTGCTTATTAACCAGAGGAGAATACAAGAAATAATGAAATAATAAATAATATCTTATGACTGAAGATCCATGTGTATACTAATCCGTATACCAATGTGTCATGAATCAAGTAATACATTTATAAATACTTGCATTATAGTAATTATTAAATAATAGAAACTATCAGAGAATGTACTCGCCTGTGGTCCAGAATAAATAATGTCAAACTGTATCCAAACTGATGTCACACAGACCTATATATGGAATATTACATTAATACGATTTTGGAATAAAAATAAATTAAACTAGTCAAATTCTAGGTCATAAAGTCATTTCTAAGTCAAAATAGTCAAACTAGGTCAACTCTAGGTCAAACTTAGTCAAACTAGCTATTTCTAGGTTGTATGAGTCAATCTCTAGGATATTGGGTCCATACACTATGTAATTAGGCTATACTAGCTATGCTAGGATACTAGGATACTAGGATACCAGCACAATACCGTATCATACGATACATAAATTATTAGATATGAAAATATAATAATAATATATATACAAGATAAAAATATATAGTACCCCTAGCTAAACTAATGCTAAGTGGATACCTTGGCTTTGAGCCAAATACGGTATCATACCACCTATATACCCATCTTGATATAGAAACTCAATACTTTGAGTATAAACCAATACCTTGACATTACCTTGGTATCACAAGGTAATACAATATCTAACATTAGCTAACTAACCAACATACCCTATTATACACTAACATGCACTTATACTCATAACTTATATCAATACTACACAAAACTAACATAACTAGCATACCTATCTGGTATTCAATACCCATACCCCACTATACCTCAACTCTCATTATCCTAGTGTAACTCAAGGTAAACTAGAAATAATATTAACCAATACTAATACTTAAGCTAACTTGTATATATATATATATATATATATATATATATATATATATATATATATATATATATATATATATATATTAACTAACTTAACTATTCACTAACTCAACTAACATCACTAACTAACAACTTATATATACTAACTTATCTCAACTTATAAATACACTAACTTACTCACTCTAACATACTTATATACTAAGTTAACTTTAGCTAATATATATACATAACTAACTAACAATATTAACTAACTAACTTATCTACAACTTAATCTCTAAGCACTGCTACTTATTGCTGCTGCTTACTGCTGCTGCTGCTGCTTACTGCTTCTGTTTTTTGCTGCTGCAGCTTATTGCTTATTGCTTATGTTGTTGCTGCAAGTTTCTTCTTCTGCTGTTGCTTCTTGCTGCTTCTGCTGCTGCTTATCTCTGTTGCTGCTTCTCCCTGCTTCTGCTGCTTATTGATGTAGCTTATTCGACACCCCCCTCTCGCACACATATACATATAGGTACACATACATATATAATTATATGCATACATATATCTATAAACATATATATAAATATACCCATATATATATGCTTACACATCTCAATACTAATAGTGCACATGAACTTTCTTATTCTCCAATGAACACCAATACACCTCAACTAAAATAGAAAACATATATATATATATATATATATATATATATATATATATATATATATATATATATATATATATATATATATATATATATATCATAGAACAATTATAATAACAATACTCTAATAGCTATAACCAAGAAAAAATTGAATTATAATGTAAAGTATCAAACATGTGGAGTGTACCGCACCCGTATCACACTCAATCTATGATACTTTTGCGATACGACTCCACCACACCACCAAATATATCTCGAAGGACACGAGCAAGTCTAGAATCACAAATAGAAGCAATACAAGGTGTTAGCTACTTATCTACGTTCCCAAGTTAAAATATGACATGCTCAAACCCCCGTGTCAGAAGAAAAATACCAAATCAACCTGTATCGCCAAATTATCGGAATACGGCCTACACGTATCCAATTGTGGATACGTACCTAGTCTCACATAACCAAACACATGTCAATTTGGTCTAGTTGACCTATTGACAAACATATGATGTGCTAATCTCGGAATTTCTCCAAAATAGACATAAAATACCACATAAAACTCACATTACACAACCAAATAGCCTAGAACTTGTTCCTATAGGTAGTCCTATGCCATGGGGTCATTCCTAATGGTCAAATACATGATTAAGAGGCTATAAAGAAGTAAATTTAGGAATTACCAATTGGGAGATGGATTCCCAATAAAAATATAATTGGACACGATCCGGACACGATCTCCTTGCCAAAGCTCCTTCTTCTCTTGTGCTTCTTACAATTTCAAGCTCTAATACTCCTTGAGTGATGAGAATGAGAGGGAATAGAATAAATTTGGTGATAATTGATGGAGGAATTGTGTAAAAAATCAATGGAGGGAAAATGGGAAATTGGGGATCTAGAATTTGAGATCTAGAATGAATGAGCAAATGGCCCCAAGTTCTCCCCTCTCCAATCAATGTATAATGACAACTATACCCATGCATGCTAATATAAGGAATAATTAAAAAAGGGTATTTTTGAAAGTCTCTAACTAATTGCAATTAAACTAATTCTCCTTAGTTAATTAGTGGGAATGGGTTCATTGGGCTTAGTCCATGTTGGCTCACTATTTGTCATGACAATTTCAATTTAGGTCCACTAATATCAAGTCAAATTAAATAGGCTAGCCCACTAACTAAATTAAATGCTACAAGCCTCTAATTAAATATAACACTCTAATAATTAAATAACTAATACAAGCATAAAATAAATATATATGGCCCACTAATATTAATATTATATTACTAAAATTAAATAACTAGGTCAAATTATCAAATTATTCCTAGCTGAAAAAGTGAGGGTGACAATCCTACCCACCTCAGAAAAATTTCGTCCTCAAAATTTAAAGATGATCGTACCCCCCTCTAGGTCAACCCCAGTCCAAACTAAAAACAAAACATATAATTTAAAGGAAATCACTAACTATGGTCTTTGTCCATCCTGGTTTTGCAGTCTTTGATAGGGTATACTAACTATATAATAACACACAAGCAGCCTATAAGGTACTAACTAAGCACACAAGCAACAAATGGAAAGGAAATGAACAGAATAGGACAAAACAAGCTAACCTATCACCTAAAGTGTCATCCACTCCGACTGCCATCGCAAATGCCCCGCCCTGCTTGGTTGGCTCCCTTTGTGGGTGCTGAGCAGTCTGCGGTGCCACAGGTTGCCTAGCTCCACCTCTCTGACCGCGATATGGTCCATACAAGTTGTTGGAACACCCCTTCACCTGATGGTCAGGGGAACCAAAATACAAGCATAGTCTGACACTCTTCGGACAGTTCTCCTAATCATGCCCATGCCTTACATAATAGGCACAAGAAAAAGTCTGCTGAGTCTGCCTCTGAGGCTGTTGTGGTGTTTGATAAACTGGCTTCTGAAACTGTTGTATCTATTAAGCTGGTGCCCTAACTGGCACAAGATACTGCTGATGCTGTCACGCCCCAGTCCCAAAATCTATGGGACCCGACACGTGGCAATAGCCAGCTGGTACGACTCCATAGGGCTTTCCAATTTAATGGACCCGACGAAGTGCACTAACGCTGTCCATGGTCCAGTGATCCAATAATTAATCTATTTCTAACATGCACAACTAAAAACTAAATCTCAATCCATGGTGAATAATCTCAAGAAAGAGTGGTACGCATCATAAGTCTACAGCCCAAAAATACATCTGTTCGAATAGACCAGAAGAACAACATAGGTCTATAAACACTAGGCTATAAAAGCAGAATCAAAATGGAAAGTAGTACATGATTGTAATAGCTAGAAATGTAAAGATACCTGCAATAATATCCACACTCCACTAGATCAAGTATCCTACAAACTGCACAAATAAGCTGGAAGGGAACCAGGTCCTCAGAGGGACGTAACAAGATACAAAAATATATGTCATAAAGTAAATACTGTAAAAACTCGAGGGTGAACTAACCAACTAAGTGAAATACAATTTGAGGATAACTTAGTGCGTATGGGAAGTGTAGGCTAGACATATGCTGACGTAATTTACCAATCGTCGTGATTGGCTAGTATATGACTGTCATGTCCCAGTCCCAAAATATGTAGGACTAGGACACATAAGCATGTCAGTCGTATGAATATGGCACTCTAATATATGGAAACCATATCACACGTACGCTGTAATATGAATAACAATTTACAAGTGGTAAACATATATATATCTCAGAGCATAACTAAATCTCATCCACAGAAAATAAATAACCAATATCTATGAAACTAGATCTCAATCCAAAGTATCTAATGATGGTAGTCGGATTGAAATAAATCCACTACCGAACTAGAATAAAGAATAAGTAAGACAAATACAATATAGTACAACCTCTAATAATCACGAGGCTCGAAGAGAAGACCTCTCACAATATAAGTAGCCAGTCCGAATCTGCGCTCCTGCAAATACTCATGAACAATACACCTGGAAAGGGACCAGGACCTCAGAAGGATATAACAAGATACATAAAATCATGCCATAAAGTAAATACTGAATAAATAAAAAGGGTGCGCTAACCATCTAGTGAAATGCACTTTGAGAACAACTTTGAGTGTATAGGAAAGTGTAGGCTAGACATATGCTGACGTAATTCACCAATCGTGACAACTGGCTAGTATATGCCACATATGCCCCCATAGGAGGGCGCTCAGTAATAACGTCCATCACCTAAGAGCATGGCATCTGTATAATATATCGTCCATACCGCTCCGAAGAACATGGTAGCAGTATAGTATATCGTCCATATCGCTCGAAGAATGTGGCAACAGTATAGTATATATCGTACATATCACTCCGTCAAGTGTGGCAGTAGTGTAAAGGAAGTGGGTATCCCATACGCCTACTAGTCGTCCTCCCCGCCCAATGATCTATGCATGTTGTATCCACAATACGCCTTAGCTACTATACCGAGTTATCGTAACTCTGACTCATAGTCTATCGTTAGAACAATAGCCCAACCTTACGACCAAACAAGGACATGGATTGGCCATCGGACCACGCTAGTCTATGCTTCGCCTACTAATAACTGCTAAGTCTTCTAACATGCATCACTATTAGCAATTATACCCTATCCGTCGCATGACCTACACGTACAGGTGGCCAACCTCATACGCAAGTTCATGTCCTACATGAGACTCACAATACGTGTAAGAAATATGTCAAGGCCTGGGGAGTTACACCGATAAATCCACAAAATTTAGGTGGGTCTACTAGACACTAGGTTAGACATAAGTCCTAACGTCAATGCATTCGTTGACTGCACCCGAGTCTCTCTCGGACGCGCACAGTTATATAATCTAAAATAATAAATATGTAACTAATATATATAACTGAATTTAAATAGTACAACAAGGCAAGGTATACTTGCCTGGCAAGAGAGTTACAAAATGTAACGTCCAGATGTCAAACACCAAGAGTCAGAAACTAGGGCCTCAGAATAAACATCTCTGGATGCTGAAATAAATATTACCAACATTCCCAGAATAAGCAAAATAGTTAGAAACCACTCCCCTTTCATCCAATTTGGACACAGGGGCAAAACGGTAATTTTGGGTCAAAATAGGCTCCACATGTGGGCCACTTTGCACCAAAAAATGTGCCAATGGTAAAGGTCTCTAAATGGGCCAAATTTTAGGTCAAACAAACTCTAAATGTCAGCACAAACTCAACGGTATGTCCAAATGTGGATTTCGGTGAGCCGAACACAATTTTGCCCAAAAAGTCAATCGTGGGGCCCGCCAATTGGCGACTTGGTCAACTGTCTCAGAATTACGTAAAACTTGGGTCACAGGACCATCACGTTATCACGATTCAAGTGGCACAAGTTTCGTCATATTCTAACGAGCATGCCAAAATGCGCAGGGCTTTCGCAAAAGTTACGACATGGGGATTGTCCGTGGATACGGGCTGATTTCGACGCGCACACGCTTCAAAATCAATTTCAGCAAAATCTCACGTCTCTGGGTACACTGCGCGCACCTTTTGGTACACTTGGTACACGGCGGGGCGGTCCCGTTTGGTGGGGCAGCTCCATTTCACAATTTTTGGAAATATGAAAAATGTGGGGTTTTGGAATTTTCCAACGAATTTAATTATACATACATCAGTTAATAATTTAATATAATCAACAAAAAATAAACTAGGTCAAGTGGTCTCTGCATACCAAAAAAAATTAAATTCGGATCTCTGTGGTGGGAGATACGAATCCGGGAACATAGGTGATCACCGTAGTTTTCTGCGATACCCAAAAGTGGTCTTTTTCCGTCAACTTAGACGCTATTTTCGCCTAGGATTACGCGTTGTTCGAGGTCAACTATTATACAGATATTGAAGAGGGTTAAGTGGTGAACGTACCGGTGAAGACGGGATCGAGTTTGGTTCAGCGAGGTGACGGAAAATGAGGCTGGAAGACAGGTACTCCGCTGTTTTAAACTGGAGCGCGCGGGGTTGTGCGCGTCACGCGTCGTCGGCGGGGTCGGTTTTCGGTGGCTGGATGCGGCTGTGGGCGGTGGTCTCTGGTCGAGGACAGCGCGATTTAGATGGGAAGAGAGAAGAATGAGTTAGGGTTAGGGTTTCGTAAAGAGGTGAATTATATATGGGGAAGAGAGGGAGAGACCGAAAGAGAGTTAATACTGCTCGCGGGGGGGGATGCTTACGCGCATATAGCTGCTGCTATTTGCTTCTTATTCCAGCGGGTTTGGACTTATGTGACTAGCGGGTAGGTCCAATAGGAGGGTAGATCCGTTAGGATCCATTAGGCTTATTTTCTTTTATTTCTTTTATTCGTTTTTATTTCTTTTCGATTTAAAAATATATATGTATATATATATATATATATATATATATATATATATACACATATATACACATAGAAAAACCTAGAATTTGTATTAATGAATACCATTAAGCTAGCAACTGCCCAAAGGGCCTCCTACATGAAATAAATTAGGAAAAATTTATAATGGCTTCATAAATCCTCTAAATGCACAAATACCCAAAATAAAAATTTATAAAAATCTATTTCCTTTATTTAGCTCATAATTACTATAATTAAATTAATAATTAATTAAAAATAAATTAATACAATTTTTAGGATTAGGGGTTTTATATTCTACCCAACTTATAAAAAAATTGTCATCGAAATTAAAACTAAGCCACGGTAGAAAGTCAAGGATGATATAAGATAGAGATTTGCAGCTTATTATGTACTTCCCTCCATCCTAACCTTCATGATTTTTCAATTGCCATGGGAATATTTGGAGGGCTATAATTTGCATTTTAAATGCAAGGCTAGGTTTAAATGAGGGGGCAAAAATTCACATGGAGGAGAATTAGGTTTCTTCATGTGTCATGTCCAATGGTGTGGACACCTCAATGCACATTTGCATAAAAGCACCCAACAATTAAAAATTTGCACAAAGATAGAAATTGGATTAAATTAATCAAAATTAATGCGTAAGGTGTTTTTAAATTAATTAGAAGTACATGGGAATAAAATTAGGTGGGTCACAAGTGCCATGAACATACAGGGCTCAGGATAGAATATTATCAAAATTTGGGTTGCACGAAATGGGTCAAGATTGTGTCTCTAATTTTGAATTAGAATGCACAAGGACACAAAGTTGGAATTATCTTAGAATTAAGAAATAACGTTCGCGACGAATGTTGCGCGACTAAAATGTAGCACAAGGGAGCTTAATTATAAGTTACGGCAAAGGTCAGAATAGATGGCGGACATGTCTAGGATAAGGATGTAAAGTTTGTAGGAAGGCAGTGGATAGTGTAGTGCTCCAATTATCGAAGCAACGGTAAGGTGCGCTAAGTGATACTATATTGTAAAATTAAATAAAATACCGTGTTCTATTTCTAATTGGATTCAAACTAGCCTTAGTCTCACTATCTAAGCCAAGTAGGTCTAATTTTGGGTGAGGGGGTTTACAATCTAGCCAACTTAAAAATAATCTCGTCCTCAAAATTAAAATAAGGCATAATTTGTTAATCTTTCATGTACATAAGGCAAGTCAATCGCAATCTTCTTGCGATAATTAAAATCCTAATCATATCCATCGCAATTACTTCAAGGTTAAGATAATCACTGTTCTAATCAAAATTTAACATATTATAATCTCTTCTCACTTTTTTAAATTATCAATATCCCAAATTTAAAGTAAATCTATACAGCATCTTCAAGAATTAAATACGCATATAAATTTTATATCACGATCTCCAACTATCATAATCTCCTCTAGAAAACAATTATAGTCGAATATTATTCCTATTTTTACTTATAAATTTTTGTACTCTTCAAAATTTTAAATTCTATTCACATCTTTAATATTTTAAATATGTAATCCAACCATCGAATTTTTAACTCTTAATTCAAATCATCAAATTGTAAAAAATTTAAATTCAATCCACCAATTTTCAAGTCTGAAATTCTATGTTTATCCTCAAAATTCAAATTAATGATTTTACCTTCAATATTCAAAAATTTAAATCATGAACTTAAGGTATAAGTATTTGGTCCGATCTATCAAGATTTCTAAATTTATTAAATACTCATCATCTAACTCCTTATTAAAAAAAAATTCACATTTAAAATGACTTAATCTCTCATTCTAATCCTACTTAATCACAATCTAAAAAAATTTAACCTCAAATTAACAATGCGACTTCTACGCAACTTAGAATTTACCCATCTACCATATAAAGCTATATACTTTAAGAAAAATATTCCTTAAATTATTTACTCATGTCATTCAATCCTCAAAACTTCAACACCGATTATATCATATATGATATGCCCTTAATTACAAAAGAATAATCCTCAAGTATGTGATCGGCCTATGGGGTATATCTAGTACTCTCTGTGTATCAAACTTATACCAAGCACGAG
Organism: Iris macrosiphon; assembly: GCA_036927795.1. Lineage (NCBI taxonomy): Eukaryota > Viridiplantae > Streptophyta > Magnoliopsida > Asparagales > Iridaceae > Iris > Iris macrosiphon. Next base: position 98,179,816 of record JAYESA010000015.1, on the reverse strand, counting down.
GTTTCATCTTTTCGAAATAAGGGAAGACGGATATCAATAATAAAGAGTTCAAAGGAGAGGTAATAGAATAGAAGTATCGAGATCAAGGCGTTTAGGAAATTCAAAAGGAATTGTCAAGGCAGTTGTGGATTGAAATCCTATTTGGTAATTTCTTATTCACATGCTCGTATCAATAGATTTATGTAACTGATATGATATGCTCAGGCATGCCTAGAGGGCAAGTACATTTGTCTACTGGTCACTATATATCTCAATCCACGTAAAGTAGTTATGCGAAGGGCGAACCAAGCGCACCAAGGTTAGCTAGACCTTAATACACTGATTCTGAAATATATTAATGTATGCATCTACTAATACAAATATCGTGAACAAGCTCGATAAAAGAATAAGCTTGCAAAACTAGGCTATAAAATAGCAGCATAAGTCAAGGTGGTATATAAAATATAAATACGCTAGATCATGATGAAAGAAGGTACAAATAATTCAAGTTCACAAACAAACAGAAATAAGACTCTACAGTCTCTACATTTGTTGGACTAACGCCTTGTCTAAGCTGCTAGTCGACAAAATAGGGGCATGGACCTCTAAATATCACAGTCGGGATAAACACTATTGTCTTATGCAAGCATATAGTTAATGTCATTCAATTATACTGCAATAATGAGTCAAGGGGACTATGTGTCCCTAGGTTGTAAGGCATACTACCCAACTTAAAATAATTATCTAATACTGTGACAGTCTTAAGGAGATTCTACAAAATAATACTGTCCTTGTAATTACAGCATAAACTCTTATTGAGGTTTACGAGAAAATTATCCTATTGCATTACATCGGTAATGGTCACCTTAAGTTTTAATCATAGTGCTCATAGAACAAGTGGCAATAGTAAGAATGGAAGAGCTACTGGTTCTTAAGTAAAAAGAGGATATACCTATATTGGGTTATGGATATGAATTACGCATTTTAAAACGAAGGGTAATCATCAAGTTACTATCTACAAGTACAACTCAAAACTATCAAGTTCTAACTGTCAAGCATAACTTTTCAAAGTTTAATATTGACATCTATAATCCTAGCAACTATATATCCTTAACATAAGAGAATTCATCTGGCCTATAATCAGAAGTGTCAGGTGGCACGAGTTGAAAGGTGAAGAAGAAAAGCATAATTAGTCGTCGCAAAATAGCGAGCGCTAAGGTTGCAGAGGGACAAGATATGAAATATAAAATTAGAGGGCTCTAGATAGCATCATGGTTTCTTGGGGGAAGGTAATATACTAATCCCTATGTTCAAGGTATGATCAAGGAATTACTACATTCATTCCTCTCGTCTTCCTAGGGTATTGTCTGCTAATATCAAGACAATAATCTAAATATATAGTTCTATAATACTATCTCACTATAAAAGCTAGGGTCGGTCCTAATATCCCACCTTGGATTTCTATTGGTTCCTCAATGCTAGGGTAAGACAGTATGGTCAACTTTTTAACTAAATCTAGTAGTGTCCATGCTACTCTCAAGTCATTCATAATTATAGCAAGGGACAATGGTAAACCAGTCTATAGATAAGGGGATGCTAGGGTTTACTGAATATTCTAAACTTAGTGATGTGTCAGTACTCTAGTCATATTTTTAGTAGGTGTGTTACCCTAATTATCATTCTAACAACAAGGATTCCTATATTCTAGCAGGGGCTATACTCAAGGAACTATTAGGGAAGCACATGAATCAAGCAGGATACAATTGTGTAAACAGAACAGACTGGAAGGAAGATAAGTCATAGTCAATTGTGGATGAGATCCTATACTCTAATCCTAGGTGCCGGCTTGCTCGGTACAGTAATGTAACTGAGACAACTCTAGACCTGCATGGGCCACCACTAAAAACATGTCACGCCCCAGTCCCAAAATACGTAGGACTAGGACACGTAAGCATGCCAGCCGTATGAATATGGTATTCCAATTTATGGAAACCATATCACACGTACGCTGTAATATGAATAACAATTCACAAGTGGTAAACATATATATATCTCAGAGCATAACTAAATCTCATCCACAGAAAATAAATAACCAATATCTATGAAACTATATCTCAATCCAAAGTATCTAATGATGGGGGTCGGATGGAAACAAATCCACTACCGAACTAGAATAAAGAATAAGCAAGACAAATACAATATAGTACAACCTCTAAAAATTACGAGGCTCGAAGAGAAGACCTCTCACAATATTAGTATCCATTCCGGATCTGCGCTCCTGCAAATACTCATGAACAATATACCTGGAAAGGGACCAGGTCCTCAGAGGGACATAACAAGATACATAAAAGTATGCTATAAAGTAAATACTGAATAAATAAAAGGGGTGCGCTAACCATCTAGTGAAATGCACTTTGAGGACAACTTTGAGTGTATGGGAAAGTGTAGGCTAGACATATGCAGACCTAATTCTCCAATCGTGACAACTGGCTAGTATATGCCACATATGCCCCCATAGGAGGGCGCTCAGTAATAATTTCCATCTCCTAAGAGCATGGCATCTGTATAATATATCGTCCATACCGCTCCGAAGAATATGGTAGCAGTATAGTATATCGTCCATATCGCTCCGAAGAATGGGGCAGCAGTATAGTATATATCGTCCATATCACTCCGTTGAGTGTGGCAGCAGTGTAAAGGAAGTGGGGTGTCCTATACTCCTACTAGTCATCCTTCCCGCCCAATGATCTATGCATATTATATCCACAACACGCCTTAGCTACTACACCGAGGTGTCATAACTCTGACTCATAGTCTATCGTTAGAACAATAGCCCAACCTTATAACCAAACAAGGACAAAGATTGGCCATCGGACCACGATAGTCTATGCTCTGCCTACTAATAACTGCTAAGTCTTCTAACATGCATCACTATTAGCAGTTATACCCTATCCGTCGCACGACCTACACGTACAGGTGGCCAACCTCATACGCAAGTCCGTGTCCTATATGAGACTCACAACACGTGTAAGAAATGTGTCAAGGCCTGGGGAGTTACACCGATAACTCTACAAAATTTAGGTGGGTCTACTAGACACTAGGTCAGACATAAGTCCTAACGTCAACGCATTCGTTGACTGCACCCGAGTCTCTCTCGGACACGCACAATTATATAATCTAAAATAATAAACATGCAACTAATATATATAACTGAATTTAAATAGTACAACAAGGCAAGGTATACTTGCCTGACAAGAGAGCTGCAAAATATAATGTCCAGATGTCAAACACCAAGAGTCAGAAACTAGGGCCTCAGAATGAACGTCTTCGAATGCTAAAATAAACAGTACCAACGTTCCCAGAATAAACAAAATAGTTAGAAAGCACTCCCGTTTCGTCCAATTTGGACACAGGAGCAAAACGATAATTTTGGGTCAAAGCGGGCTCCACATATGGGCCAATTTGTACCAAAAAGTGTGCCAAGGGTAAAGGTCTCTAAATGGAATAAATTGTAGGTCAAAAAACTCTAAATGTCAGCACAAACTCAACGGTATGTCCAAATATGGATTCCGGTGAGCCGAACACAATTTTGCCCAAAAAGTCAACCGTGGGGCCCGCCAATTGGCGACTTGGTTAACTGTCTCAGAATTGCGTAATAATTGGGTCACAGGACCAGCGCGTTACCACGAGTCTAGTGGCACAAGTTTTGTCGCATTCTGACGAGCGTGCACAAAATACGCAGGGCTTTAGGATTATCTGCGGATACGGGCTGATTCCGACGCGCACACGCGTCAGAATCAGTTTCCGCGAAATCCTATATGTCCGGGTATACTGCGCTCACCTTTTGGTACACTTGGTACATGGCAGGGCAGTCCCGTTTGGCGGGGCGCGCTCTGTTTCACAATTTTTGGAAATCTAAAAAAAGTGGGTTTTTGGGGTTTTCCAACTAATTTAATTCTACATACAGCAGTTAATAATTTAATATAATCAACAAAAATTAAACTAGGCCAAGTGGTCTTCGCATACCAAAAAGAAAAATTAAATTCAGATCTCTGTAGTGGGAGATACGAATCCGGGAACATAGGTGGTTACCGCAGTTTTCTGCGATACCCAAAAGTAGTCTTTTTCTGTCAACTTAGATGCTGTTTTCGCCTAAGGTTACGAGATATTCGAGGTCAACTATCATACAGATATTGAAGAGGGTTAAGTGGTGAATGTATCGGTAAAGACGGGGTGGAGTTTGGTTCAGCGAGGTGACGGGAAACGGGACTGGAAGACAGGTACTCCGCTGTTGGAAAATGCAGCGCACAGGGTTGTGCGCGTCACGCATCGTCGGCGGGGCGGTTTTCGGTGGCTGGATGCGGCTGTGGACGGTGGCCTCTGGTCGAGGGCGGCGCGGTTTAGATGGGCAGGGAGAAGAATGAGTTAGGGTTAGGGTTTCGTGAAGAGGTGAATTATATATGGGGAAGAGAGGGAGAGACCGAGAGAGAGTTAATACTGCTCGCGGGGGGGGGGGTGCTTATGCGCATATAGCTGCTGCTATTTGCTTCTTATTCCTGCTGGTTTGGACTCATGTGGGTAGCGGGTAGGTCCAATAGGAGGGCAGATCCGTTAGGGTCCATTAGGTTTTTTTTGTTTTTTTTGTTTTTTCTTTTATTCTTTTTTATTTCTTTTCCTTTAAAAATATATATGTATATATATATATACACACACATAGAAAAATCTAAAATTTGTATTAATGCATTCCATTAAGCTAGCAACTGCCCAAAGGGTCTCCTACATGAAATAAATTAGAAAAAATTTATAATGGCTTCATAAATCCTCTAAATGCACAAATACGCAAAATAAAATTTTATAAAAATCTATTTCTTTTATTTAGCTCATAATTACTATAATTAAATTAATAATTAATTAAAAATAGATTAATATGGTTTTTAGGATTAGGGGTTTTACAATGACACATCTGCCCCCCATCTTAGGGCACTGTGCAATATAATAACGTCCAGCTCTGAAGAGCATGGTATCTGTACGTCCATTGTTCCAAAGAACGAGGTATCTGCAATATATATATACGTCTGTATCGCTTCGCGGAGCGCGGTATTATATAAAGGAGGTGGGTGTCCCATACGCCTATTAGTCGTCCTCCCCGCCCAATGTCAATGTACAAATCTCAAGTGAGACATAGACATCTCGTACTATAATGCAAGTCACTAAAGAATTAATACAACTAAACTTAATACCGTCACACGTGCTGCTCATACCGATGGCCAGTCAAGCATGAAGCACGCGTCCCTAGATGAACTCACTCTGTGTCATACAAATATATGTGTCAAGGCCTGGGGAGTCATATTGATAACTTCACAACTTTAGGTGGGTCCACTAGACACTAGGTCAGACACAAGTCCTAACGTCAATGCCTTCGTTGACTGCACCCGAGTCTATCTCAGACGCGCACAGTTAATATTAAACAATAAAACATGCAGCTAAATAATATTTGGTTTTAAACAGTACAACAAGGTAAGGTATACTTGCCTGGAATTCTGGTGTGCACAAGCAATGCTCCGGAACCAACAGTCAAGGTAGCACCGTCTCGGATGCCTACGATCAAATAATAATAATTATTAATTACTACATTACACTATGCTTAATTACGTACATAAGTATGACTTATGCAACGTCACGTGTTACGCAGATATCAATCCGAATAAATGCTCTAATTAATTACGCTGGCTAGGGTTGACTAGTCATGGGTCAAGGGGGTCACAATTGGACAACTAGCAGGGTCGCGTGTGTACATAGCTAAAACGTACACGTGTTGTTTTCTCGAGTTTCATGTATACCAAACACAGTTCCTAACATGTTATAAGAATATGCTATAATTGCATTCAATACTTAAGAATACGTAATACACATTTATTGCAAAAATTAACTATGATAACATACTACATATCGTATATACATAAATATATATTAAATAAATTAATAGACATATATACATATATACATATATAACTAAGTATATAAATACATATATACATTATATTCATTAAAAAAAATACACATATACATATATTAAATAATAAAAAACATATTTACATATATACATAATTTAAACATATATATACATTTAATAAATAAATAAACACATATACATAAACATAATTACATAATACCTTTATATATACATATATACATATCATATATAGATATATATTTATAAATACATATACATACATCATATATACATATATACATTTAAATATACATATATATACAAAAATACATAATTACATAATACATATATACATATATATATATACACATCATATATACATATATATATACACATTATATACATATATATATTTATACCTAGTTAAAATATATATTTCACATATACATATATATACATAAATATACTATCATATATACATGTACATAAACATAAATAAACACATATATATACAAATATATATTATATATACAAACATATATATACAAATAAATATACATATATACAAATAAATATATATACATATACAAATATACATTATATATACACATATATATATACATAAATATACAGGTGTAGGGGTATACCTCGCTGTGTCGTATCCGGGGGGGTATCCGTTGTACGTGGGGTCATCGCCGGCCAGGGGGCGGAGCTCCGGCGGCTACAGGGCACGACAGCAGCAGCTCTGGCAATGGCAGCAGCTGCAGCGGCGGCCGGTGGCGTGTTGGGGACCGGTGGTGGTGTGTGGGTCGGCGGGCAGGGGGTGGTAAAGAGGGCGACGGTGGTCAGCTATGGGGGTGCGGGTGGTGGTGATGATAGAGTTGGAGATGGTGATGATGGAGTTGGTGCTGGTGATGATGATGTAGGAGATGGTTGCTGGTGGTGCGGGTGGTGGTTGCAGGTGGTAGTGGCGTTGGTTCAGGTGGTAGTGATGGCGATGGAGACAACGAGGACGATGGTGAAGACGTTGGTGGTGGTTGGAGTCCGGAGAGGGAGGTGGCTGAGTGAGGAGTCGGGTGGTGTATGAAGATGGTGATGTTGGTGATGATGGTGTTGCTGATGATGGTGTTGGTAATGGCGGCGGTGAGGGTGGTGGAGATGGTGAAGACGGTGGTGGAGAGGGCAAGGATGGCGGCCAAGGTGGTGGTGGTGGTCTGTGGTGATGGTGGATACGGTGGAGGGGAGTTGGGGTCGGGTCTGGGAAGGAGCAGTCGAGGGTGGTGATGGTGTGTGGTGGCTGCTAGTGGGGGGGCAACTGCTGGTGGTGGCGGTAGGGGGTGCCTAGGAGAAAGGAGGTCGGAGGGGAGCCGGGTTGGTGGTGGTCGGAGGCGGAGGTGGCGGTGGTTGGCTGAGGGGTGAGGTCGGGTTAGTGGTCGGGTTGGTGATGAGGGTGGTGGTGTTATTTAGTTTTCTAGGTTTTTTCTATGTGTAGTTGGTTTGTGTATGTATGTTTTAGAGAGAGGGAGTGTGTAATATTTGTAGGAGAGAGAGAGGGGGTGCTCCTTGGGATTAGGGTCGGCTGGACTTGTTTCCCTATGGGTGAGGGAGGCTTCCTCATGATGAGGGGAGGTCTAGTATTGAAGGGGTTTGAAATGAAGGGTGGTGATGGAGTTGTGGAAAGTTGTACCAAGTACAACCAAATGAGTGGAAAACAATAGTGGACCGGTCAAGGTAGGGGGGATGTGTTCTTCATGTGGTTGGGCCAATGAGAGGGGGACACCTCATTGCTTATTTGCATAAAAGCCCCTTAACAATTAAAAAATTGCACAAATGATGGAATGGGATTGGATGAGGCAAAACACTATGTTTGGTGTTATATAGTGGACTAAAACAGTGTATGGTGTTTAGTATGAACCTTGAGGGTGTGAATGTGGGTTTGGGTTTGAGTTGGGTCTAGTTTTGGGTGAGGATGGGTCATTACATTAATTAAAATTAATGCACAAGGTGTTCTTTAATTAATTGGAAGTACATGGGATTAAAATTAGGTGGGATACAAGTATCATGGACATAGTAGTCTCAGAATAGAATATTGTCATAAATTGGGTTGGACAAAACGGGTCGAGGTTGTGTCTCCAATTTTGATTGGAACTGACAAAGAATGCAAAGTTGGATTTAATTGAATTTAAGAACGGACGTTTGTAACGAATATTATGCGACTAAAATGAAACACAAAAGAGAGTAATTATGAGTTATACAAGGGTCAGAATGGTAGGCTGGCATGTCTAGGAAAAGTGTATAGAATTTGTTTGCAGGCAAATGCTAGTGTAGTGCTCTAAATATCGAAGCAACGGTAAGGTGCACTAAGTGATATAATTACTGCACAATAAATAATAAACACTGTAATTAAATTTTAATTGTCTCCAAATTAACCCTAGTCTCTCTATATATGCTAAGTAGACCTAAAATTGGTCGAGGGGGTTTACAATCTACCCAACTTATAAGAAATTAAAATAAACATATAATAAGCTATAACTCATCAAGCAATGCTACGGACATACCTAGGACTAGTGGAGCTGGCCTTTGTACTATCTGCTGGGCTCTATTGACATACTGGAAACACTCCTGAGCTTGATGTTGGTTTGATCCATACCTCAAACACAGTCCTAATATTCTTCTGCAAGCTTTCTGAATATGTCCCTTCTTTCTGTAATAGTGACATGTCGGCAGCTCTCTCTGCGGATACGGCATAATCCTCTGTTGCGTTTGCACTCACGGATGCCGGATCAGTCCTCCTACTCCTGGTTGTGTCCTAGCTGGTGCAGCTACACTGGAATGTCTCGATCCTCTGCCAATATCCTCCTGGATGAATTGAGTATGCTGAACTATGCGCCTCCGATATTAGCTCCTGACGAAGTTCTCCGTTCGGAACATAGAAACGATCTCCACATCTCAAAGTTCTGTCCTCGTGTATGCGTAATCCTGTCTGTATCCCGGCATCTGTCCTCTGTCTAATGACCTCTATACTTAACTGCTCTAGATCTCTCAACAGGGGTTGCTGGGCAGTCATAGAGAATGCCATGGGTCTCCTGCTCAATGCGTCAGCTACTACGTTGGCTTTTCTCAGATGGTACTGTTGCTCAATCTCAAAGTCTGTCATCATCTCGAGCCAACGTCTTTATCCCCGATTCATGTACTTCTCTAAATTTTAAAAGAGACTTAAGGTCAGGTACTTATCGTGAATCTCATCTTGTTGCCACTCTACCTTTTTACCTCGAACCTGAGGCTTCTCCTACTTTACTCCATGCGTACCCTTCACACAAACTATATGGGTACCATCTTGTTTATAACTGACCATCCATTATAGGTAGTTCATGATATCCAACTCAAGGCTACAATATCTGTCGATACTCTCATCCTTCGATCTAATTGCTCTATTTTAGATATTAGCTCAATTAATCGAGTTATCAATGATAAGAATACGAACCTAGTAGACACTGACAACCGTGATGAGTCTAGTACATCTAATCTAATTTAAAAGCTACAATGTAATACTCAAGTTATCTCATCATCCAAATATTGGGTCTAGCAATCTATGTTAGCAATCTACCTATATGTTTTAGCTTAGTCATAATCATTAATGTCTAAAGGGTAGAAGAATTTATAGGTCTGATATTGTAAGTCACGAGGTAACTAGGGGTTAACCACTATGTTTTTCTACCTAAAGTGCTACTTCATACCCTACTTTTATTAGTATCTGATGATCTTCTTCTAGATGTGAGTCTAATATTCTGTCTGGTCAAGTTCATAATGTCGTTCCTCATATCACCACCATAAGACTACAACTAATTTCTAGCATCTAGCTATGTCTTCTTCAAATTATTCTAGAGTCTTAGAATCAATCAACCTTTCTAGCTTCTAATACTTACCGATCACGGCTACCTTAAGTAAGGGTAGGATCTAGTATTAAGTCTCTACTTCTATGTCTAATTCTTATACCAACAGTCTATACTAACTCTAGTAACAAGAAGAACTTATCAACCTTCTCTATCATGGTTAACCATCTAATAAAACCATCTACTCAAACATCCTATCAAATATGCCTTCTTCGTCTTGACGAGGATCTGCTCCTGAAGGAAATCACCGAGCACGAGCATCCATTTTTCCGAAATAAGGAAGATTAGAAACAATAATAACGATGTCGACGATAATGAACAAATACAGTAATGAAGTCCAAGGGCGACAATCGAATATAAGAGGAGTTTTAAAATAAGTTATGGATTGAGATCTTATTTAACATTAATCCTAAGTTGCAGGCTCGTTCGGTACAGTAACATAACCGAAACGATATGCTCTGACCTGCATGGGCCACCACTAAAACTATGTCACGCCCCAGTCCTAAAATCTATGGGACCAGACACATGGCAATGGCCAGCTGGTACGACTCCGTAGGGCTTTCCAATTTAATGGACCCGACGAAGTGCACTTACGCTGTCCATGGTCCAGTGATCCAATAATTAATCTATTTCTAACATGCACAACTAAAAACTAAATCTCAATCCATGGTGAATAATCTCAAGAACGAATGATACGCATCATCAGTTTGCAGCCCATTAATACATTCATTCGAATAGACCAGAAGAACAATATAGGTCTATAAACACTAGGCTATAAAAGCAGAATCAAAATAGAAAGTAGTACATGATTGTAATAGCTGGAAATGTAAAGATACCTGCAATGATGTCCACACTCCACTAGATCAAGTAGCAAACTGCACAAATAACCTGGAAAGGAACCAAGTCCTCATAGGGACGTAACAAGATACAAAAATACATGTCATAAAGTAAATACTGTAAAAGCTCGAGGGTGAACTAACCAGCTAAGTGAAATATAATTTGAGGACAACTTAGTGCGTATGGGAAGTGTAGGCTAGACATATGCTGACGTAATTCACCAATCATCGTGACTGGATAGTATATAACACATATGCCCCCCATCTTAGGGTACTGTGTAATATAATAACGTCCAGCTCCGAAGAGCGTGGTATCTGTACATCCATCGTTCCGAAGAACGAGGTATCTATAATATATATACGTCCGTATCACTCCGCGGAGCGCGGTATCTGTATAAAGGAGGTGGGTGTCCCATACGCCTAATAGTCGTCCTCCCCGCCCAATGTCAATGTACAAATCTCAAGTGAGACATGGACATCTCGTACTATAATGCAAGTCACTAAAGAATTAATACAACTAAACTAAATACCGTCACACGTGCTGCTCATACCGATGGCCAGTCAAGCTTAAAGCAGGCGTACCTACATGAACTCACTCTGTGCCATGCAAAGATACGTGTCAAGGCCTGGGGAGTCATATTGATAACTTCACAACTTTAGGTGGGTCCACTAGACACTAGGTCAGACACAAGTCCTAATATCAACGCCTTTGTTGACTGCACCCGATTCTATCTCGGACGTGCACAGTTAATATTAAACAATAAATCATGCAGCTAAATAATATTTGGTTTTAAACAGTACAACAAGGCAAGGTATGCTTGCCTGGAACTCTGGTGTGCACAAGCAATGCTCCGGAACCAACAGTCAAGGTAGCACCGTCTCGGATGCCTACGAACAAATAATAATTATTATTAATCACTATATTACACTATGCTTAATTACGTACACAAGTACGACTTACGCAATGTCACGTTTTATGCAGATATCAATCCGAATAAACTCTCTAATTAATTACGCTGGCTAGGGTTGACTAGTCATGGGTCAAGGGGGTCACAATTGGACAACTAGCAGGGTCGCGTGTGTACATAGCTAAAACGTACACGGGTAGTTTTCTCGAGTTTTGTGTACACCAAACACAGTTCCTAACATGTTATAAGAATATGCTATAATTGCATTCAATACTTAAGAATACGTAATACACATTTATTGCAAAAATTAACTATGATAACGTAGTACATATCATATATACATATATATACATTAAATAAATTAATAGACATATATACATATATACCTAAGTATATAAATACATATATACATTAAATAAAATACACATATACATATATTAAATAATAAAAAACATATTTACATATATACATAATTTATACATATATATACATTTAATAAATAAATAAACACATATACATAAACATAATTACATAATACCTTTATACATACATATATACATATCATATATACATATATATTCATAAATACATATACATACATCATATATACATAAATACATAATTAAATAATACATATATACATATATATATATATATATATATATATATATATATATATATATATATATATATATATATATATATATATATATATATATATATATATATCATATATATATCATATATACATATATACATATATATATACACATTATATACATATATATATTTATACCTAGTTAAAATATATATTTCACATATACATATATATACATAAATATACTATCATATATACATAAATATACTATCATATATACATATACATAAACATAAATAAACACATATATATACAAATATACATTATATATACTTATATATATATATATATATATACAAATAAATATATATACATATACAAATATACATTATACATACATACATACATATATATACATAAATGTACAGGTGTAGGGGTATACCTCGTTGTGTCGTGTCCGGGGGGGTATCCGCTTACGTGGGGTCGTCGTCGGTGAGGGGACGGAGCTCCGGCGACTACAGGACACGATAGCAGCAGCAGCAGCAGCTTTGGCAATGGCAGCAACAGCAGCAGTTACAGCAGCTGCACCAGCGGCCGATGGCGGGTTGTGGACCGGTGGTGGTGGTGTGTGGGTCGGCGGTCAGGGGGTGGTAAAGAGGGCGGTGGTGGTAGGCTATGGGGGTGCGAGTGGTGGTGATGATGGAGTTGGGGATGGTGATGATGGAGTTGGTGCTGGTGATGATGGTGTAGGGGATGGTTGTTGGTGGTGCGGGTGGTGGTTGCGGGTGGTAGTGGCGGTGGTTCAGGTGGTAGTGATGGCGATGGAGATAGCGAGGACGGTGGTGAAGACGTTGGTGGTGGTCGGAGTCCAGAGAGGGAGGTGGCGGGCTGAGGTAGGAGTCGAGTGGTGTATGAAGATGGTGATGGTGGGGTTGCTGATGGGGGTGTTGGTAATGGTGGCGGTGAGGGTTGTGGAGATGGTGAAGTCGGTGGTGGAGAGGGTGAGGACAGTGGCCAAGGTGGTGGTGGTGGTCTGCAGTGATGGTGGCTACGGTGGATGGGAGTCGGGGGTCGGGTTGGGGAAGGAGTAGTCGAGGGTGGTGATGGTGTGTGGTAGCTGCTGGTGGGGGGGCAGCTGCTGGTGGTGGCGGTAGGGGGTGCCTGGAAGGAGGGAAGTCGGAGGGGGAGCCGGGTTGGTGGTGGTCAGAGGCGAAGGTGGCGGTGGTTGGCTGAGGGTTGAGGTCGGGTTAATGGTCGGGTTGGTGATGAGGGTGGGGGTGTTATTGAGTTTTCTAGGTTTTTTCTATGTGTAGTTGGTTTGTGTGTGTGTGTGTTTGAGAGAGAGGGAGTGTGTAATATTTATAGGACAGAGAGAGGGGGTGCTCCTTAGGATTAGGGCCGACTGGACTTGTTTCCCTAGGGGTGAGGGAGGCTTCATCATGATGAGGGGAGGGCTAGTATTGAAGGGGTTTGAAATGGAGGGTGGTGATGGAGTTGTGGAAAGTTGTACCAAGTACAACCAAATGAGTGGAAAACAATAGTGGACCGGTCAAGGGAGGGCTGATGTGTTCTTCATGTGGTTGGGCCAATGAGAGGGGGACACCTCATTGCTTATTGCATAAAAGCCCCTTAACAATTAAAAATTGTACAAAAGATGGAATTTGGGATTGGATGAGGCAAAACACTATATTTGGTGTTATGTAGTAGACTAAAATAGTGTATGGTGTTTAGTATGAACCTTGAGGGTGTGAGTGTGGGTTTGGGTTGGAGTTGGGTCTAGTTTTGGGTGAGATTAGGTCATTACATTAACTTAACTAAAATTAATGTACAAGGTGTTCTTTAATTAATTTGAAGTACATGGGATTAAAATTGGGTGAGACACAAGTATCATGGACATAGTAGTCTCAGAATTGAATATTGTCATAAATTGGGTTGGACAAAATGGGTCGAGATTGTGTCTCCAATTTCGATTGGAACAGACAAAGAATGCAAAGTTGGATTTAATTGAATTTAAGAACGGACGTTTGTAACGAATATTGTGCGACTAAAATAAAGCACAAAAGAGAATGGTTATGAGTCATACAAGGGTCAGAATGGTAGGCTGGCATGTCTAAAAAAAGTGTATAGAATTTGTTTGCAGGCAAATGCTAGTGTAGTGCTCTAAATATCGAAACAACGGTAAGGTGCACTAAGTGATATAATTACTGCACGATAAATAATAAACACTGCAATTAAATTCTAATTGGCTCCAAATTAACCCTAGTCTCTCTATATACGCTAAGTAGACCTAAAATTGGTCGAGGGGGTTTACAGATGCTGATATACACTCGGCTGCTGAAAGTGGGTGCACTTTGCTGGGCCCGCACCACTACTAACTCCTCCGGCGTCTCTCGGCCTCTTGGAACCAAGCTCCAAATCATCCTCCGCCCTTTGTGCTTGTCAAAAAATTTCCTTAAAAGTAGCGGTGCGATCTCCATTAGTATGAGACTTAATCTCACTGTTCAGTCCCTTCCTGAACTTCCTAGCCTTGGCCCGAGGATTCTTTCCCTCAAAAAATTATCCCAATATGCAATACTCCGCTGTATACTCGTCCACTGTCAAGTTTCTCTGGACGAGGTTCTGGAATTGACTCTCCAAAGTACTCTGAGCCACGTCCGGGAAGAACTTCTCCTTGAAAAGCTTTTTGAAAGATTCCTAATTAAGTCCCGGCACTGATATCCTGGGGTATGTCTGGAACCATGTCAGCGCAATATCGAACATCATACAACCCGCTGCATCTACCTGCAAGCTCTTAGGAATTTGCGCCAATCGCAGGTCCCTCTCAATGTCCTATATCCAATCGTCTGCGTACAAGATTCCTTCGGTGTCCTTAAAGTCCTTAGGCCCCATCCTCTTGAAGTCAATGATAGTCCCCGGCCTCGGCTGCTACGGATCGGGCTGAGGCGGTGCCGTCTGTGGCTGGACTAAGGTGACTCTCTCGACTGCGATGAGCACAATCTGGTGAGTATTCTCAATGCCCTACCTCATAACCTCTGACTGGCGCTGCTACGACTCCATCATATGCTTAAAGAGTACAAATATCTGCGTCTGATCGACTGCGGGTGGCAGGAATGAAAGATCCCCTGAAATTGTCGGTGTTGTCCTCTGTACTGGAGGTGGAGCGCCCTCGAAAGCTGTTACGAAAATACCAACCTGGATTGGTAAAGTGGACCTATGGAATGTAGCTGCTGTGTCACTACCACATTCTGAAAACAGGGGTATTTTTGACTTTTTATAATTATTAGTATCGTGGTAGATATATTAAATGATTTCATTATAGGTGTATTAAATTAAATAATTTCGTGAGATGTGTAATTAAATATTATTATTATATACTGTATTCTTAATGTCTAAGCTGGTAGACTTGACATAGAGGCCCACTAAGCGAGCACCTGACAGAATTATGGGGATTATGTATTTAATTACATTATTTAAGAATTAATTTATTCAATGTCGTAATTAATTACCGTAAATTATTTAATTGTTGCACCTTATCTTTGCTTCGATATTTGGAGCGCTACCCTGACTTTTGCCTTCCAACAATTTTACAACCTTGCCCTAGACATACCCGCCTTCCATTCTGACATTTTTGCAACTCATAATTATGCTTTCTTGTGCTTTATTTTAGCCGCACAATATTCGTCGCGGACGTTTATTTAATTCCTAAATAAATTTCTATTTTGTATCGTTGTGCGTTCCAATCGAAATTGGAGGCAATCTTGACCTATTTTTTGTGTGGCCCAAATTAGGGTAATATTTTGTTCTGAGTCTTCGTCATTAATGATATTGATGACCCGACCTAATTTTGGCCCCATGTACTCCTAATTAATTTTTGAACACAGCTTGTATTTATTCCTAATTAATTTGAGGATACCATTTTATCTGATTCCGTTAGTCCCGGTTTAATTCCAGTACCCTACTATTTGAGCCCGTACGACACACACAATGCCCCCTCACTCTGCAAAACGTCGAACACCGAATCGCCCACCCAATTTTCATTATTTTATGTGTCTGTGCAAATATTGTCACGCCCCAGTCCCAAAATACGTAGGACTAGGAATACGTAACACGCCAGCCGTATGTATACGAACTCCAATATATGGAAACCATATACACACGTACGCTGTACATGAATATCCAATCCACAGTGGTAATATATGTCACAACAAGTCACACGCAGTTCTATATCTCATCCACAGCACAAATAATAGAATAATGGAAATCAATAAATGAATATCAAAGAAGCAGTCTCAAATAGTAATCTCAAAGTGTGATAGTCGGATGGAGACAAATCAACTGCAAATCGACTATAATAAACTACTAAAGAGAGAAGAGAATAAACTCTAATATAAGAATAAATGTCTAGAAAAGAATAGCAACTAGAATCTCTAAACAGCTGCAATGAATCACATATAATCAGAAGGTAAGATCTCCTCAGACTGATAGGTAGAATCAAGTCCAGGTCCATACTCCTGCGGGTACTCCTGCTCACCTATATCTGGAAGGGACCAGGTCCTCAGAGGGACGTAACAAGATACAAAAAGCACATGCCAATAAAGTACTGAAAATAAACATCCATTGGGGTCGCCTAACCATCTATGTGAATGCAGTTTGAGAACAACTTTCTAACAAGTGGGCTATCTGGCCATAAATAGGATTGGCATAGTTATCTTGGAGATCCAGGGGCCTACAAAGGCACGACGACTTTCGAACGTCGGAGGCCCGCCATGATAATATATAGGGGTCATCATGACCGCGTATCTCCGGCGGAGCGTACGGGTTACACAAGAAAAGTGCAAAGGAGCCCAAATGCGGTACTTGTTGTTCTCTCCACCCAATGCTCTAAGCATGTCATGTCCATGACACGATAATACCTCTAATAACCACCAGGTCTACTAGTATGCAAAGTTTCTATTGGCAGTTATCCCTATCCGTTGCACGACCTATACGTACCAGTGGCCAGCCGAATACGCAAGTTCGTGTCCTACATGTGACTCACACTCATGTATGAATAGTGTCATAGCCAATGAAACATAAATACCTCATAAAAATGGGGTAGTCTCATAAAGTAGGTCCAATGCATATACATAAATAAAATATCGTACGACGACACCGTCGTTGCACCCAAGTTTCCTTGGACGCGCAGTTTATATAGCAGTTTAAAATAAATGAACTAAATAAACAGAAAATAACCATGCATGCCTCATATGGAATGTAAAAAAAATAGTACAATGGCAAGGTATACTTGCCTGGCAAGATATACTTGCCTGGCAAGAAATCTGTAAAGTATACGCGCCCAAATGTCAAGGATGCTAAACCTGGAACTAAGGACTCCCAACAAACGTCTCCGGATGCTGAAATAAACATCACCAACCTTTTCGGAATGAGCAAAATAGCTAAAAAGTACATCCCTTTCGTCCAATTTGGACACAGGGGCAAAACGGTAATTTCGGGTAAAAGTGGGGTCCACGTGTGGCCCACTTTGCACCGAAAAATATGCCAAGGGTAACAATCTCTAAATGGGACAAACTATAGGTCAAACAACTCTAGATGTCAATATGAACCCAACGGTATGTCCAAATGTGGATTCCGATGGGCCGAACAGAATTTTGCCCAAAAAGTCAACTATGGGGCCCGCCAATTGGCGATTTGGTCAACCGTCTCAGAATCGCATGAAATTTGGGTCACAGGACCAGCGCATTACCACGAGTCCAGTGGCGCAAGTTTTGTCGCAATCTGACAAGCGTGCACAAAATACGTGCGAGTTCCACAAAAATTGTGACACGAAATGTGTCTGCAGATACGGCCTGATTTCGGCGCGTACACGCGTCCGAATCAGTCCCCACAAAATTTCACGTATCCGGTTACGCTATATGCACCATGCGGTACACTTGGTACACGGCGGGGCGGTCCCGTTTGGCGGAGCGCGCTCCGTTTTCCAACTTTTGGAAAACCGGAAAAAGTGGGTGCGCGCAGTTTTGTGACGAATTTAACTATGTCCACATCGACTAATAGCATAGGGTTTTTTTACAAAAAATAAACTAGGTCAGGTATTCTACAGGTATCAAAAAGAATCACCGAATTCGGATCTCTGTGGTGGGAGATACGAACTCGGGAATACGGGTGGTCATTATGGAATTCTGCGATTCCAGAATTGGGTCTGTCCGTCCACTTTGGATGCTGTTTTTCACCTAGGGCACACGTTTTCCGAGGTTGTCTATAAAACGAATATTGGAGAGGGTTAAGGGATGATCATACCTATGAAAACGGAACAGCGTTTGGTCGAGCGAGTCGACAGAAAATCGTGCCGGAGCGAAGGTGCCTCGAGTGGGAATCTGCAGGGCGCGAGGTCGGAGTCGACGGGATGGTTGGATGGCTTGGCGGGGCTTCTCTGGATGCGGTGACGGCTCTTAGATGGGAAGAGGAGGTCTGGAATGCTAGGTTAGGGTTTTTGAGAGTTAACTATATATATATATATATTAATATAGGAAGAGAGAGGGAGAGGATTGGGTCCGTGGAAGGAAGGGTTGGAATATTCGGCTGCTGGATTGAAGGGCTGAAGGGTTAAGGGAGCGGGCTTGGTAGCAACAAGTTGCTGGCGGTTCCTTAGCAATTGTGCTAGGAATTGCAAGTGCTGCAAGTTGCTAGGAGTCCAAACCAATGCAAAAAGTGGTTCAAGTATTTAAGTAATATTACTATTATTATTATTATATTAGTTAGTTTAATTTCTATTAATACTTTTGCTTTCTTTCTTTAAATATATATATATACATATACATATTTGTTTATATATATATATATTCACACATAAGAAAATTTATAGATTAGGATATTGTACATCGTTGGGCTAGCAACAGCTCAAGGGGTCTCCTACATGGAATAAATTCCTAAAAATTCCTGATGGTCCCATAAGTCATCTAAGAGCCCGAACACCTAACATAAAAATTATTAAAAATCTATTTCTCCTATTTAGACCTAATTACTACAATTTAATTAATAAATAATAAATAAAGGTATATACGATTTTCTAGGAAGGGGGTTTTATATTCTACCCAACTTTTAAAAATTTCGTCCTCGAAATTAAAATTAAGCCACGATAGAATGCAAGGATGGTATAAGATGTAAATTAACAATGTAAATTCATACCTTGGTCTGCGAATAGGTTCGGAAAATGCTTGCGCATGTCGTCCTCGCGCTTCCAAGTTGATTCTCCTGGCGCGCCATGCCTCCATGCTACGCGAACCAAGGGAATAGACTGGTTCCTTAATACCTTCTCTCGACGATCAAGGATTCCCACGGGTTGCTCTTGGTAAGACAAGCTCGGCCCAATGGTGATCTCTGAATGGTCGAGAACATGACTGCTGTCTGCCACGTATCGCCTGAGCTGCGACACATGGAATACGTCATGTACTCCCTCCAGTGAAGGTGGTAGCGCAAGTCGATATGCCACCTCTCCAACTCTCTCGAGCACGTCAAATGGTCCAATATACCTTGGACTCAACTTGCCGCGCCCTCCGAATCGGATGGTGCCTCTGGTCGGTGATATCCTCAAGAAGACGTGATCGCCCTCTTTGAACTCCAAGGGACGACGATGAAGGTCTGCCCACTGCTTCTGCCTGTCTTGCGCTGCTCGCAAGTGTCCCTGAATCTTCTTGACTGTCTCTACAGTGTTGACAACCAACTCGGGTCCCAAAATTTGACGTTCTCCCACGTCACTCCAACACACAGGAGACCTACATTTTCTTTCATACAATGCTTCAAACGGAGCCATCTGAATACTCGCTTGATAGCTATTGTTGTAAGAAAACTCTACAAGATGTAGGTGGTCCTCCCATGATCCTCCGAAGTCTAACATGCAAGCCCTCAACATGTCCTCCAAGGTCTGAATAGTACGCTCTGACTGCCCATCTGTCTGCGGGTGGTAAGAGGTACTGAACTTCAGACGAGTACCAAGACTCTCTTGCATGCTCCTCCAAAAGTGCGATGTGAAGCGCGAATCTCTGTCCGATACAATGATGACTGGTATACCGTGCAATCTCACGATCTGCCTCATATATAAGTCAGCTAAAGCTTCTGTAGACTGACCCACTCTAAAAGGTATAAAATGGGCTGACTTGGTGAGTCGGTCCACTATTACCCACACTGCATCTCTCCCACTTGGACTCTTGGGAAAACCCGTGACGAAGTCCATAGTGATGTGCTCCCACTTCCACTCTGGAATCGGAAGTGGTTGCAATAATCCTGCTGTCCTCTGGTGCTCCGCCTTCACTTGTTGACATACCAGACATTTAGCTACAAAATGAGCTATCTCTCGCTTCATTCCATGCCACCAAAAGTGCTGTCGTAAGTCACGATACATCTTGGTGCCTCCAGGATGAATAGAATAGATCGAACTATGAGCCTCTGTTATCAGCTCCTGTCGAATCTCTCCATTTGGAACATAAAGACGATCACCACATCGTAATGTTCCATCCTCATGAATGCGCAATTCGGTCTGCTCTCCGGCCTCTATCCTTTCCTTCAGTCTCCTGAATCTGGCATCTGTAGGCAAAGCTGCCTTAATCCTCTCTACCAATGATGATTGAACTTGTAAGTTGGCTAGTGTCCCATCTGCTCCGGGTACTATCACTTCAATGCCAAGCTCTTGCAAATCCTCCAAAAGTTCCCCTTGTGCTGTCAAGAAGTAAGCTGCTGGCTTCCGGCTTAACGCGTCTGCTACCATGTTAGCCTTGCCTGGATGATAATGTAGCTCTATCTCGAAATATTTCATCAACTCGAGCCATCGACGTTGCCTCATATTTAACTCCTTCTGCGTGAAGACGTACTTGAGGCTTTTGTGGTCTGTATAGATCTCCACTCGTTCCCCATATAAGTAATGTCTCCATAGCTTTAGGGCAAATACAACGGCTGCAAGTTCCAAGTTATGAGTCGGATAATTCTTCTCATGTACTCGTAACTGCCTAGATGCATATGCAATCACCTTGCCATGCTGCATCAATACGCATCCTAAGCCTTTTCCTGATGCGTCACTGTAGATCACGTAACCTCCTAATCCTGACGGAATCGCCAATACTGGTGCTGTAGTCAGTCGCTTCTTCAACTCTTCAAAGGCTGCTTGACACTCGTCAGTCCATATAAATTCTTGATCCTTACAAGTAAGACGAGTCATAGGTGCCGCTATCCTTGAGAAGTTTTCCACAAACCATCGATAATATCCCGCAAGTCCAAAGAAACTCCTCACCTCTGCTGCTGATTTAGGAATAGGCCATGTCTCAACTACTGAGATCTTCTCTGGATCAACAGAAATACCATCTCCTGTAACAACATGTCCAAGAAATGAAACTCTGTCCAAGAAGAACTCATATTTGCTGAGTTTAGCATATAACTGCTCTCTCCTCAAAGTCTCTAGAACAATCCGCAGGTGCTCCTCATGCTCCTCGTGGCTCTTCGAATAGACAAGTATATCATCTATGAAGACGACCACGAACTGGTCCAAGTACTGGTGGAAGACTCGATTCATCAAGTCCATGAAGATCGCTGGAGCATTGGTCAATCCAAATGGCATGACCAAAAACTCGTAGTGCCCATATCTTGTTTTGAATGCGGTCTTCGGAATGTCCTACTTCCGTACCTTCACTTGGTGATATTCCGATCTCAAATCTATCTTCGAGAATACCTTAGCTCTACTGAGTTGATCAAACAGGTCATCAATGCGTGGCAGTGGATATTTGTTCTTCACTGTCACTGCATTCAAGGCTCTGTAGTCAATGCACATACGCACTGACCCATCCTTCTTCGGTACAAACAACACTGGTGCTCCCCAGGGTGATGCACTCGGTCGGATGAAACCTTTCTCCTCTAGCTCTTTTAACTGTGCCTTCAGCTCGTCCATCTCCTTCTTCGCCAGTCTGTAAACATGCGATGCTATATGTGCTGCTCCGGGTGTTAGTTTAATTGAAAACTCTACGTCTCTGTCTGGGGGTAGTCCAGGCAAATCTTCTGGAAAGACGTCTAGAAATTCTAAAATAATAGGGTGATAGACAATATCGTCCATTGCGAGCTGCATACCATCAAGGATTTCTGTGGATCCCCGGGTAAACTCAAGTTCAGGCTGGCCTGGTACCTTAAAAAGAATGCTTCCTCCAAAGCAATCGAAGAAAGCGTGGTTCTTGCTCAGCCAGTCCATTCCAAGCACAATATCAAAAGATGGCATAGGAAGGACTAAAAGTTGGGCGTTCATCTCCCTGCCACGTATCACTATAGGGCCCGATCTACAAACTCGACTAACTGGTACAACTCCTCCTCCGGTAAGTATTCTAACACAACTAGATAATGGTGTAGAAGCAATGTTGTGTTTGGCAATAAAACTAGATGATATGAATGAGTGGGTGGCTCCCGTATTAAATAATGTCATAGCAGGAAAAGTAAAAGCAAGGGTAATACCTTCTATGACATCCACCTCATGATCCAGGTCATCTACCTCCAATGCAAAAGCTCTCCCGTTCCTCTGTGGCTGTCCGTATCCGGTCCTCATATACTGCTCCTCCTGAGTGGGTAGCGGGGGTCCTCTCTGAACTCCTCCTGCTGCTGGGGGACGGGGTGCTCCCGGTCCGGTCATCTGTTGGGCTGGCTTCGGTGCTGGAAGCGCTAGTCTCTGAACTGGTGGTGGGAGTGTCGATGTCTGCATTGGGCAGTCTCTGGCCATGTGCTGCCAGGAGCCACATCTCAGACACTGACCCAAGCGAGTCCGACAGTCTCTCGCTACATGTCCGCGTTTCCCACAATAATTGCAGTGGGGCTTCTCTGGATTCTGGTATGGTCCAGCTCTGTGTTGCTGATGCTGCTGTGCTAAGGGACGTCTGATAGGTCCTTCCTGTTGTGTCCTGGCTGGTCCTTGCTGTATCCTTGCTGATCCTTGTTGTGTCCTCAGCTGACCTCCCTTTCCTCTACTAATGGTTTCCTGAAATCTGGCCTCTGTCAGTAGTTCAGCGTAAGAGACTCGGGACTGCGAGCTTGTATAATATTGTAGCTCCTGGGTCAGACCTCGATGAAATCTCTTAGCCTTAGCCAAGTCATTTGGTATTAAAGCAGCGCCATATTTGCTGAGTCGACTAAACTCGGCATCATACTCGTCCAAGGTTCGGTTCCCTTGCTCTAAGTGAAGAAACTGATCATACAAGGTGTCCCTGACAGTGTCCGGGAAGTACTTTCCCTTAAAGCACTCCAAGAACTGCTCCCAAGTCTGGTAAGTACCCAACTGGCGCTCCATGGATTCCCACCAGTGATGAGCATTACCATCTAGAAGCGTCCGTACACCCGTCATCCATAGGTCCGTCGATAACTGCGATGCCTCCAGTAGCTTCTGCGTGTGAGTGATTCAGTTGGTAGTCTCCTCCGGGCTCTCAGTGCCCTTGTACTGCCTTGCACCCATCTGAACAAAATCCTTTACTGATCCAACCTTAGCTCGATGTACTGGAGCTAGTGTTTGGGCTGGTACAGTAGCATGTGTAGCCATCCTCTCAAGTGCTACCAAAAATTCTTGTCTCTGCTCGACTGCCTGCTGCCTCTGCTCGGCTACCTGCTGCCTCTATTCCAGTATCATCATCTGAAAGAATTGGAATATCTGCGCTTGGCCATCTTGCGGTACTGGGGCAGGTGGAAGGTTCCCAATAGGTGAAGCGGGAAGATCAGATGGAACTAGGGTGTGAGTCTATCCATCTGGCCCGGAAGCCTAGGAATCGTTGGGGTCCCTTGTCACGACCCGCACCCGGTTTAGGGGCACGAGTGCGTGGGTACGTCCAGCCTACGCCGCAGCATCGGCGGTAGAACGCTGTCTAGGTCATGTAACTATCTAATCAAACTCACGTGAACACCCAACTCCATAAGGAGACATGGATATCATAAAATAATGCTAGAAATACTCAATCACATAAACTAAGCACGATGAGATATCAAAGCAAGCAAGAAATACAAGACAAGTCTAATGACAAAATAATTATACCTGCAATCATTAACTTCCAATCCCCAAGTGTGTCAGAAACCAGTCTACTAAGGTCACAGTCTGGAAAAATATTTTCCAGTCAGGAAGGAGCAAAGTACATCTCTAAATAGCAGTTCTATAATAATAATAAAAACTATGTAACAGTTCTAGATGGAAATATACCAGAAGCATGTATAGGTACGAGAAATAAAAGAAATACTGGAAATACTGTAAGTAAATGCAGGAGAAGAAACAATATATCCATGAGCAAGAACCTATGACTAAGTGTGTGAGTACTAGTTTTAACATGTGATCGGCTTGGGAACTTGATCAGGCTGGTTACATGTGATTAGCTATGATTCATGAAGGTCAGGCTAACCGTTGGTTAGCTATAATGCATGTATAGGTCAGGCTAATCACACGTAACAGCTATGAAGCATGGAGAAGGTCAGGCCACACCCGACGTGAGATGTGGGGTGAGCTATGATGCATGAAAAGTTGGGGATGATCACATATCTACACTAAAATACTCCCCACCCCCGACTGGTATAGTAGATCCAATCATGGTACGCTATGGCACGGGATTCCCTAGGAAGGTAGCAAATCTCCCCGGGAATCAGTGTCTGTACATGCACAAGATAACAAGGAAAACAAGTCTTGTACAAGCTACACCATGAATAAGGAATAACATCTCATAACGAGATCCGTGTATACCAATCCGTGTAACCAGCGTGTCAAGAGCATAGATATTTACACTAGATACAGTGAACATAGGAGATATCATAAATTAGAAACTAATTAGAGAATGTACTCGCCTTGGGTCCTTAGCTGGTAATGTCAATATCCTGTCCCAGAGTAGTGTCTGGAGGAACCAACAGTCCTAAAAATATTTCAAATACAATATTTGCATCAGATGCTACACTAACACAGTCTAAAAAATACTGAATTCGGGACTTCTCTAGGTATGATACTGGTCACCTAGGATCACCTAGTAGGGATACGTAAAACACATTACACTTATTAATACTTACAATATTTATACATGCACCAATTTAAATGTATTTACAATATATATATACCTTTTAAATACACATTTGATTTATACTAGTTGAACATTATATATGTATACTCATACATATGCTAAAATACATTTAAAATATATATATATTGTCAATGTTATTATTAAAATATATACTAATACTAGTACATCACATTAAATACATATACAATACATTATTGTATGTACAAGATATATTTATATACATTTATACTAATTATACATATTTGAAAATATATTAAGTACATATATATACAAAATATATATACATATACTAAACATTATATATTTTTATTCCAAAATACCTACATATATATTAAAGGAAATACACATATACATATTCATTTAGATATGTATATATATATATTATCATATTAAATGTATATACATATATATATACACCAAAAATACGTTTATATATATATATATACTAGTAAAACATTTTCATATATCATTTATATATATACATTAATACATACATACATATACTAAAATATATACATATACTATGCTAATACATGTATTAAATATTTAATTAAACAAATAATATACGTATGCATATATATTAAATTATACATTACCAATTTTCTTATATACTATACATATTCATTTATACCAATACATTATTTAACATATGATATTAAATATGTATATGCAAATTATATATATACGTTTGCCTACATATACATAAAAATAGAGAAAATATGTATATATATATACATACACAATTTACTCTCAAATACGTATACAACATATGTACGCACACACAATACCCATACATACGTATTTATATTCAGATACGTATATAAACATATACACATTCATACATGTATATATTTGAATTCACATATACGTATTTATATACATACATACATATATATGTATATATACATATATATATATATATATATATATATATATATATATATATATATAAGAAGGAGGGAGAGGGGAGGATACTTACTGTGGTGGTCGGGGATTGGCCGACCACCGGACCGGAGTCGGGGTATGTGTGTCACAGCGAAGGAGGAGAAGAGACTCGGCAATGGAGGAGGCCGGAGTTGATCAGCAGAGGGAGGAGCAGCGGGGATCGAGCAGCAGGGGGCCGGAGTCGGCAGTGCCGCCGAGCGCGGGGAGCAGCGGAATGCAGCAGACCGCGGTACGCCAGAGCCGAGGGCGGGTGCACTGACCGGAGTAGAGTGGAATGGTCGGGTGGATGGATGGATGGATGGATGGATGGATGGAGAAGATGGAGGTGGTGGTGGTGATGAGTTGAAGGTGGTAGTGGTGATAAGTTGACATCGGGAAGGGGCTCGGTCGCCGGAGCTTTCAGCAGAGGGAGGAGCAGCGGGCCGGTGGGTGGCTGATGGCGGCTGAGCAGCGGTGCAGTTGGCCGCCGGAGAGTTGATCGGGAGGTCGGGGATCAGCCGGCTGTAGGCCGGAGTCCGCAAAGGAGTTGGCCGAGCAGCAGCAGGGGATCGGTGGCCTGGCTGGGCCGCTCGCCGGAGGCGGGGTCGCCTGGGTGGTTGGTCGCCGGATGTAGGCTCGGCCGGGGTCGACTCAGTCGCCGGCCGGTGCACAGGGATGGCCGGAACCAGTTGTGAGGGTGG
The DNA here is from genome assembly GCA_036927795.1 of Iris macrosiphon. Taxonomy (NCBI): domain Eukaryota; kingdom Viridiplantae; phylum Streptophyta; class Magnoliopsida; order Asparagales; family Iridaceae; genus Iris; species Iris macrosiphon. The sequence continues at coordinate 98,152,963 of JAYESA010000015.1, read as the reverse complement.
TTGATGGTTGTTTCCCCCTCTTCTTTATTTCAAAAAATTCAAAATAAAGGAGGAGAAGAAGAAAAGAAGAAGAAGAAAAAATGAAAATGAGAAAGAGAAAGAGAGCTACGGTTGGGGCTTGGGGAGGTGTGTTTCCCTAGGTTAAATTTTTGGGATTAGGGCTTGATAGTACATTAAATAGGAGGGGGTGAGATGTGGATGAAGGGTGGTGATGTACCCACTTTAATTGAGTGGCCAGAATTTGATATGGAGAAAAATTGTTTTCATGTAAAGTAGAGTGGGAAAAGTGCAATTTGGTCCACAAATAAATAACCCTCCATTTGGTCTTGGCCAATGGGGTGATGACTCCTACAATTGAATAATTGCAACTTAGCCCCTTAAATTCGGGAAATTGCACAAACACATAAAATGACACAAAATTTGTGGAGAAAAATATGTTTAGTAATTCTCATGGTGAGAGGGTGTTGTGCGTTAGGCACGGGTTCAATTAATCGGGTATTAGAATTAAATTAGGATTTATAAAATCAGTCAAAATGTTATCCTCAATTTAATTAGAATAAAATGCAAGCTGTGTTCAAAAACTAATTAGGAGTACATGGGACCAAAATCAGGTCGGGTCATCAATACTAATAGTGAAGAAGACTCAGAATAGAATATTACCCTAGTTTGGGTCGCACGAAAAATAGGTCAAGATTGCCTCCGATTTCGATTGGAACGCACAACAATACAAAATAGGAATTTATTAAATAACGTCTGCGACGATTTTTGTGCGGCCAGAAATAATGTACAGAGAGCATAATTATGAGTCACAAAAATAGCAGAATGGAAGGCGGGCATGTCTAGGGCAAGATTGTGAAATTCGTTAGAAGACAAAAGCTAGGGTAGTGCTCCAAATATCAACGCAAAGGCAATGCGCAATAATTAATTAAAATACGGTAATTAATTACAAACTCCAAGAATTAAATTCTAGATAAAATAAGTAAATACAGAATTCTATAATTCGGACAGATGTTCAACTACTGGCTTCTAGGTCGAGTCTGCTAGCTCAAAATAAATGGACACTGCATATAATTATATTTAAATTACACATCACACATTTATTCAAATCAAATATACTATCATAAAATTAATTAATTGTAACTACCATAATATTAAATATTATAAAAGTCAAAAATACCCCTGTTTCCGGAATGTGGTAGTGACAAGTCTACCCTCCTTAAAAGAATTTCGTCCTCGAAATTTAAAGTCCTCATAGTAGTGTTTACTCATACACATTATTATTTTCCATAAATAGTGAAATTCAACAACCCACATAATCTTGAAATAGTCCACCTTGTCGTTTCGAAATTTTCAAAAATTTTGAAATTACTATATTCCTGAAATATCCTCAAATAAAAATCAGTTTCCATTTCCTCACAATTTCCACGAATTTAAATTTAAAAATATTTATACTCGGAATTTGATATCTGTTCCTCAAATTTAATTTCAATCAATGTATTGAATCTCGTCCCAAAAGTCTGAATCCAAACAATAATCCATCAATGATCTAATTCTTCAGTTTCCTCTTTTTCTCAAAATACTTAACAATGCGATACTTATAGATCCTTCAATGTAATGTCCGCAATTATAAAATTTTTAAATTACTATCTTGCAATCAAATATATAATAATAATTTTCCAAATTTTCCTCAAATTTTCAATGATAAATTATATCATAGCCAACCTTCCTGAAATTAATAAACCATCAATTTCTGCCATATGAAATTTTTAATCCTTTATTTAAATTAATGTTTATCCTCAAATTTCGATCATACCGCGATCTTCGTAATTATCAAGGATCCATCAATTTTGTTATATTACTCATTAACCCTTTATTTAAATGAATGCTGATCCTTAAATTTTTAATCAGCTTGTCCCTTTCGTCCAGTCATAACCTTTTCAAAATCTTTGCTATGGTCTAAACCCCAATGATCGTGGTTTAAGAAAAATTTTTACCTACTGCCATACAATTTAAGAAAATATATAGGTTATGTATCTTTTGTCATGGTATTTCAGTCTCTGTTAGGGTGCACTACTAGCTATATTCTAACAAGAAAATCATGAATACGAATTACAGCACTAGGGAAATCAATCAATCAAGAGACGGGAACATTAGAAAAAAGAACCTGCTACCATATTACTTGTAGTATCTACTATCTCTAACAACCACTTAACCCTAGCACATTCACTAACTAATTCCTATTCATGTACACTGGTACCCATATCCACTAGTCATTTATCCATAAGATCCATGAATATATCCATGTGCACACACATGTCTATTAACCTCCTAAATCTGATGCCAAGAATCTCTAATATAACCCTGATTCAATAATACATCTAAGTTGATACCCCTATCTCCTTAGTACCATACCCTCTGTCAGTTCCCGTTCCTACTATAATTGTCCATACTATTTTCTCATCGCTCCAGTGCACACCAAGTGTAACACCATACTAAGTGCTAACCCTTTCTAATACAAATCTAGATGGACACCCAAGTCAGTCTGCGGTGCCATCTCAATTCTGCTCAAGTTATCAGATCCTTACACATATATATCATCTAATCATATATTAATATTCATATTTCTCATCTACCATAAAATTAATCCTCAAAATAATCATCAAGGTTTAACTTCTCGATCAACTTAAAAATAAATTGTATATACCTCCTCAAAATTAGATACTCAACATCGAAACAAAATTTAATCACTTCTAAAATCTTTGTAGCCTTAACCATGTTTATTGAATTCATATTTGAAATCCTCAAAAAAAAATTTTGATGACAAAATCTCAACTCCTCAATTATTCTAAAAATACAATCTTATTTCCACCTTTTTATTTATAACTCCATAATGTACATATCAGTGCTCACGGTCTCTGATACTCAAGGTGCACTCAATGCATCTAGTGTCTATAATTGTGTACTAAAATTGTACTGCCTGAATTACTTGTACTATTACCTCCAATGATCAAAGTTATCATCAACTGTGTTTTCTTTCATGATTTCAATTTATGTCAACTGGTATATCATCTAATTATCATCACACCGAGTGCTTACTGTTACTAGCACCATTTTCAATAATCCTTGATATGGAATCATCGGCACTCTTGGTATTATATTACTAGCTTCATTAATGAATCATCTCATCAAGCTCATTAGAACTCATGTTTATCTGTACCTTCTATAATACTCATGTTTCTTTACTCTCATGGGCATGTGTATGGTTCTTCATCTCGATTGATGTATAGGTATATCCCTTTATCCCTTTACAGCCTGTTAAACTGATCTGTGATACGCCTCACCATTTTCATTACCAATTCCGATATTTCTCTACCCATGACACCTCATTAACTCTTTATGTGTATATATTTCCTTACCTTTTACACTTCCGATATCAATCATCAAATTGAACATCATACTCCATAAATCCTTAACACGATTCCTGGATACTTAATTGTTCACGTAGATCATCCAATTGCATAATCATGATTATCCATGACGGGTATGTTGGCTCTGATACTAACTCTTGAACTATCATTGTTACTCTATACTCTCCTTCTACTCACAGTCTCTAATGACCTTATCCTAGAACCATTGTTACAAGGTACTATGCTATGGGTTAATTCTAGATCACGGCCTACTGCTCACATGTCCAACTAGAAAACACTTACAAACTCACAAGCAACACAGTCAATACTAATACTCAAGACACAGACATAATTACAAGTCATTCATTATCATACTTAACAAGGAATCCTCAAGGAATAGGAGCTCAAGGACTGAATTGAGGACTGAAGATATCTTTACTGTTAGTAAAGAAAAGAAGCGATGGAGCAAAGTCTTGAAACAACAGAAATAGATAAGTCTTGAGATGATACTTTAAGAACCAATTTAAGATACAACCTGATAATCATACACGTCTATCCGAAATCATGACACCCAGAATCCTCGCCACGCCAGTAAGCATAGATGCGATAAACGATAGGTTCCGTAACTAAGGTATGCAACTCTATAATCATGTCATCTAGAATCCTCGCCACGCCAACCGGTATGGCTGCGAGAAACTCTAAATCTCATAACTAAAGTATGTACATCCAAGTTAGGTTCCTACGTTCTCGTCATGACAGCTAATATGGTTGCAATAAACTCTAGGTTCCATAACCAAAGTAGACGTTTTGCCTTTCTCACTATCCTCATCAATATATGTCATCAGATGATACCATAAATTCTAGTCCGTAAAATTCATCTCAAAATGAAATCAACTCAACAACGACACCAAGAGTTTAAATTTAACAACTCGTCAACAAGAATCAAACTCAATATCAACGAGTGAGGACGGACGGAAACAAGGGCGAAGGAATTAAATTAGAAATTTTAATGAGATTCTCAAGGGGTCGTCCCAGGAATCTCTCAAGAATTTGTGATTGAGTATTCGCTCTCGTCCTAGTATCCTATGTCCTAGATCCTATCGCAGGCATGCAGTAGTGTAACAAAGATGCCACACTACTACGACATCGCACAACTCGCGAAGTCAGACCTGCATGGGCCACCACTAAAAATATGTCACGACCCGCACCCGGTTTAGGGGCACGAGTGCGTGGGTACGTCCAGCCTACGCCGCAACATCGACGGTAGAACGCTGTCTAGGTCATGTAACTATCTAATCAAACTCACGTGAACACCCAACTCCATAAGGAGACATGGATATCATAAAATAATGCTAGAAATACTCAATCACATAAACTAAGCACGATGAGATATCAAAGCAAGCAACAAATACAAGACAAGTCTAATGACAAAATAATCATACCTGCAATCATTAACTTCCAATCCCCAAGTGTGTCAGAAACCAGTCTACTAAGGTCACAGTCTGGAAAAATATTTTCCAGTCAGGAAGGAGCAAAGTACATCTCTAAATAGCAGTTCTATAATAATGATAAAAACTATGTAACAGTTCTAGATGGAAATATACTAGAAGCATGTATAGGTACGAGAAATAAAAGAAATACTGGAAATACTGTAAGTAAATGCAGGAGAAGAAACAATATGTCCATGAGCAAGAACCTATGACTAAGTGTGTGAGTACTAGTTTTAACATGTGATCGGCTTGGGAACTTGATCAGGCTGGTTACATGTGATTAGCTATGATTCATGAAGGTCAGGCTAACCGTTGGTTAGCTATAATGCATGTATAGGTCAGGCTAATCACACGTAACAGCTATGAAGCATGGAGAAGGTCAGGCCGCACCCGACGTGAGATGTGGGGTGAGCTATAATGCATGAAAAGTTGGGTATGATCACATATCTACACTAAAATACTCCCTACCCCCGACTGGTATAGTAGATCCAATCATGGTATGCTATGGCACGGGATTCCCTAGGAAGGTAGCAAATCTCCCCGGGAATCAGTGTCTGTACATGCACAAGATAACAAGGAAAACAAGTCTTGTACAAGCTACACCATGAATAAGGAATAACATCTCATGACGAGATCCGTGTATACCAATCCGTGTAACCAGCGTGTCAAGAGCATGGATATTTACACTAGATACAGTGAACATAGGAGATATCATAAATTAGAAACTAATCAGAGAATGTACTCGCCTTGGGTCCTTAGCTGGTAATGTCAATGTCCTGTCCCAGAGTAGCGTCTGGAGGAACCAACAGTCCTAAAAATATTTCAAATACAACATTTGCATCAGATGCTACACTAACACAGTCTAAAAAATACTGAATTCGGGACTTCTCTAGGTATGATACTGGTCACCTAGGATCACCTAGTAGGGATACGTAAAACACATTACACTTATTAATACTTACAATATTTATACATGCACTAATTTAAATGTATTTACAATATATATATACCTTTTAAATACACATTTGATTTATACTAGTTGAATATTATATATGTATACTCATACATATGCTAAAATACATTTAAAATATATATATATATTGTCAATGTTATTATTAAAATATATACTAATACTAGTACATCACATTAAATACATATACAATACATTATTGTATGTACAAGATATATTTATATACATTTATACTAATTATACATATTTGAAAATATATTAAGTACATATATATACAAAATATATATACATATACTAAACATTATATATTTTTATTCCAAAATACCTACATATATATTAAAGGAAATACACATATACATATTCATTTAGATATGTATATATATATTATCATATTAAATGTATATACATATACATATACACCAAAAATACGTTTTTATATATATATATACTAGTAAAACATTTTCATATATCATTTATATATATACATTAATACATACATACATATACTAAAATATATATATATACTATGCTAATACATGTATTAAACATTTAATTAAACAAATAATATACGTATGCATATATATTAAATTATACATTACCAATTTTCTTATATACTATACATATTCATTTATACCAATACATTATTTAACATATGATATTAAATATGTATATGCAAATTATATATATACGTTTGCCTACATATACATAAAAATAGAGAAAATATGTATATATATATACATACACAATTTACTCTCAAATACGTATACAACATACGTACGCACACACAATACCCATACATACATATTTATATTCAGATACGTATATAAACATATACACATTCATACATGTATATATTTGAATTCACATATACGTATTTATATACATACATACATATATATGTATATATACATATATATATATATATATATATATATATATATATATATAAGAAGGAGGGAGAGGGGAGGATACTTACTGTGGTGGTCGGGGATTGGCCGGCCGCCGGACCGGAGTCGGGGTATGTGTGTCACAGCGGAAGGAGGAGAAGAGACTCGGTAATGGAGGAGGCCGGAGTTGATCAGCAGAGGGAGGAGCAGCGGGGATCGAGCAGCAGGGGGCCGGAGTCGGCAGTGCCGCCGAGCGCGGGGAGCAGCGGAATGCAGCGGACCGCGGTACGCCGGAGCCGAGGGCGGGTGCACTGACCGGAGTAGAGTGGAATGGTCGGGTGGATGGATGGAGAAGATAGAGGTGGTGGTGGTGATGAGTTGAAGGTGGTGGTGGTGATGAGTTGACAGCGGGAAGGGGCTCGGTCGCCGGAGCTTTCAGCAGAGGGAGGAGCAGCGGGCCGGTGGGTGGCTGATGGCGGCTGAGTAGCGGTGCAGTTGGCCGCCGGAGAGTTGATCGGGAGGTCGGGGATCAGCCGGCTGTAGGCCGGAGTCCGCAGAGGAGTTGGCCGAGCAGCAGCAGGGGATCGGTGGCCTGGCTGGGCCGCTCGCCGGAGGCGGGGTCGCCTGGGTGGTTGGCCGCTGGATGTAGGCTCGGCCGGGGTCGGCTCAGTCGCCGGCCGGTGCACAGGGATGGCCGGAACCAGTTGTGAGGGTGGTTGATGGTTGTTTCCCCCTCTTCTTTATTTCAAAAAATTCAAAATAAAGGAGGAGAAGAAGAAAAGAAGAAGAAGAAAAAATAAAAATGAGAAAGATAAAGAGAGCTACGGTTGGGGCTTGGGGAGGTGTGTTTCCCTAGGTTAAATTTTTGGGATTAGGGCTTGATAGTACATTAAATAGGAGGGGGTGAGATGTGGATGAAGGGTGGTGATGTACCCACTTTAATTGAGTGGCCAGGATTTGATATGGAGAAAAAATGTTTTCATGTAAAGTAGAGTGGGAAAAGTGCAATTTGGTCCACAAATTAATAACCCTCCATTTAGTCTTGGCCAATGGGGTGATGACTCCTACAATTGAATAATTTTAACTTAGCCCCTTAAATTCGGGAAATTGCACAAACACATAAAATGACACAAAATTTGTGGAGAAAAATGTGTTTAGTAATTCTCATGGTGAGAGGGTGTTGTGCGTTAGGCACGGGTTCAATTAATCGGGTATTAGAATTAAATTAGGATTTATAAAATCAGTCAAAATGTTATCCTCAATTTAATTAGAATAAAATGCAAGCTGTGTTCAAAAACTAATTAGGAGTACATGGGACCAAAATCAGGTCGGGTCATCAATACCAATAGTGAAGAAGACTCAGAATAGAATATTACCCTAGTTTGGGTCGCACGAAAAATAGGTCAAGATTGCCTCCGATTTCGATTGGAACGCACAACGATACAAAATAGGAATTTATTAAATAACGTCTGCGACAATTTTTGTGCGGCCAGAAATAATGTACAGAGAGCATAATTATGAGTCGCAAAAATAGCAGAATGGAAGGCGGGCATGTCTAGGGCAAGATTGTGAAATTCGTTAGAAGACAAAATCTAGGGTAGTGCTCCAAATATCAACGCAAAGGCAATGCGCAATAATTAATTAAAATACGGTAATTAATTACAAACTCCAAGAATTAAATTCTAGATAAAATAAGTAAATACAGAATTCTATAATTCGGACAGATGTTCAACTACTGGCTTCTAGGTCGAGTCTGCTAGCTCAAAATAAATGGACACTGCATATAATTATATTTAAATTACACATCACACATTTATTCAAATCAAATATACTATCATGAAATTAATTAATTGTAACTACCATAATATTAAATATTATAAAAGTCAAAAATACCCCTGTTTCCGGAATGTGGTAGTGACATCCCTCCTTGAGTCTGACCATTGACTCCAGAAGTTGCGTCGCCATCGGCGGCAGTACATCCATTCTGCAAATCCATCTCTCTGCAGTTGATGTACGAAATGATTAGAAAAAGTACAGGAATCAAACAGGATGCAAGTATTAAATAGGAAGGATGAATTTCAATCAAGCGTGGATGAGATCCTTATACTCTATTCCTATACGCAGGCTTGTTCGGTACAGTTACGTAACCGAGACAATATATTCTTGACCTGCATGGGCCACCATAAAAACATGTCACGCCCAGTCCCAAAATACATAGGACTAGGAATACGTAACACGCCAGCCGTATGTATACGAACTCCAATATATGGAAACCATATACACACGTACGCTGTACATGAATATCCAATCCACAGTGGTAATATATGTCACAACAAGTCACACGCAGTTCTATATCTCATCCACAGCACAAATAATAGAATAATGGAAATCAATAAATGAATATCAAAGAAGTAGTCTCAAATAGTAATCTCAAAGTGTGATAGTCGGGTGAAGACAAATCCACTGCAAATCGACTATAATAAACTACTAAAGAGAGATGAGAATAAACTCTAATATAAGAATAAATTTCTAGAAAAGAATAGCAACTAGAATCTCTAAACAGCTGCAATGAATCACATATAATCAGAAGGTAAGATCTCCTCAGACTGATAGGTAGCATCAGGTCCAGGTCCATACTCCTGCGGGTACTCCTGCTCACCTATATCTGGAAGGGACCAGGTCCTCAGAGGGATGTAACAAGATACAAAAAGCACATGCCAATAAAGTACTGAAAATAAACATCCATTGGGGTCGCCTAACCATCTATGTGAATGCAGTTTGAGAACAACTTTCTAACAAGTGGGCTATCTGGCCATAAATAGGATTGGCATAGTTCTCTTGGAGATCCAGGGGCCTACAAAGGCACGATGACTTTCGAACGTCGGAGGCCCGCCATGATAATATATAGGGGTCATCATGACCGCGTATCTCCGGCGGAGCGTACGGCTTACACAAAGAAAGTACAAAGGAGCCCAAATGCGGTACTTGTTGTTCTCCCCACCCAATGCTCTAAGCATGTCATGTCCATGACACGATAATACCTCTAATAACCGCCAGGTCTACTAGCATGCAAAGTTTCTATTGGCAGTTATCCCTATCCGTCATACGACCTATATGTACCAGTGGCCAGCCGAATACGCAAGACCGTGTCCTACATGTGACTCACACTCGTGTATGAATAGTGTCATGGCCAATGAAACATAAATGCCTCATGAAAATGGGGTAGTCTCATAAAGTAGGTCCAATGCATATACATAAATAAAATATAGTACGACGACACCGTCGTTGCACCCAAGTTTCCTTGGACGCGCAGTTTATATAGCAGTTTAAAATAAATGAACTAAATAAACAAAAAATAACCATGCATGCCTCATATGGAATGTAAAAAAATAGTACAATAGCAAGGTATACTTGCCTGGCAAGAAATCTGTAAAGTGTACGCGCCCAAATGTCGAGGACACAGAACCTGGAACGAAGGACTCCGAACAAACGTCTCCGGATGCTGAAATAAACATTACCAACGTTTCCGAAATGAGCAAAATAGCTAAAAAGCATATCCCTTTCGTCCAATTTGGACACAGGGGCAAAACGGTAATTTCGAGTAAAAGTGGGGTCCACGTGTGGCCCACTTTGCACCGAAAAATATGCCAAGGGTAACAGTCTCTAAATGGGACAAACTATAGGTCAAATAACTCTAGATGTCAATATGAACCCAACGGTATGTCCAAATGTGGATTCCGATGGGCCGAACAGAATTTTGCCCAAAAAGTCAACTGTGGGGCCCGCCAATTGGCGATTTGGTCAACCATCTCAGAATTGCGTGAAATTTGGGTCACAGGACCAGCGCGTTACCACGAGTCCAGTGGCGCAAGTTTCGTCATAATCTGACAAGCGTGCACAAAATACGTACGAGTTCCACAAAAATTACGACACGAAATGTGTCTGCAGATACGGCCTGATTCCGGCGCGTACACGCGTCCGAATCAGTCCCCACAAAATTTCACGTGTCCGGTTACGCTGTATGCACCATGCGGTACACTTGGTACACGGCGGGGCGGTCCCGTTTGGCGGAGCACGCTCCGTTTTCCAACTTTTGGAAAACCGAAAAAAGTGGGTGCGCGCAGTTTTGTGACGAATTTAACTATGTCCACAGCGACTAATAGCATAGGGTTTTTTCACAGAAAATAAACTAGGTCAGGTATTCTACAGGTATCAAAAAGAATCACTGAATTCGGATCTCTGTGGTGGGACATACGAACTCGGGAATACGGGTGGTCATTATGGAATTCTGCGATTCCAGAATTGGGTCTGTCCGTCCACTTTGGACGCTATTTTTCACCTAGGGCACACGTTTTTCGAGGTTGGCTATAAAATAAATATTGGAGAGGGTTAAGGGATGATCATACCTATGAAAATGGAACAGCGTTTGGTCGAGCGAGTCGACGGAAAATCGCGCCGGAGCGAAGGTGCCTCGAGTGGGAATCTGCACGGCGCGAGGTCAGAGTCGACGGGATGGTTGGATGGCTTGGCGGGGCTTCTCTGGCTGCGATAACGGCTCTTAGATGGGAAGAGGAGGTCTGGAATTCTAGGTTAGGGTTTTTGAGAGTTAACTATATATATATATATTAATATAGGAAGAGAGAGGGAGAGGATTGGGTCCGTGGAAGGAAGGGTTGGAATATTCGGCTGCTGGATTGAAGGGCTGAAGGGTTAAGGGAGCGGGCTTGGTAGCAACAAGTTGCTGGCGGTTCCTTAGCAATTGTGCTAGGAATTGCAAGTGCTGCAAGTTGCTAGGAGTCCAAAGCAATGCAAAAAGTGGTTCAAGTATTTAAGTAATATTACTATTATTATTATTATATTAGTTAGTTTAATTTCTATTAATACTTTTGCTTTCTTTCTTTAAATATATATATATACATATATATATATTTGTTTATATATATATATATATATATATATATTCACACATAAGAAAATTTATAGATTAGGGTATTGCACATCGTTGGGCTAGCAACAGCTCAAGGGGTCTCCTATATGGAATAAATTTCTAAAAATTCCTGATGGTCCCATAAGTCATCTAAGAGCCCGAACACCTAACATAAAAATTATTAAAAATCTATTTCTCCTATTTAGACCTAATTACTACAATTTAATTAATAAATAATAAATAAAGGTATATACGATTTTCTAGGAAGGGGGTTTTACAAATATCCAAATTTAAGGGGGCTAATTTGCAAATTTGTATTAGGTGTCGACACCCCATTGGTTCAACCAAATGGAGAAGCCCAATATTGACTAGTCAACACCCCCATCCTTACATGTAGGAAATTTCTTCATGACAAATCAGGACTACCCATTTAAAATGGGTGCATCCTCACCCTTGATTCCCACACACCCTCTCCCTATTTAAAGTCACATCATCCCCTCTTCCCAAGGAAAACCCTCATCCCCAAAACCTAGACTAGCCCCAAGCCCCCAACCGTAGCCTCCACATTTTCATTCTTTTTCTTCTTCTCCTTCTTTCTTCTTCTTCTTCACCTTTCTTTTAAATTTGAAAGAGGGGGGGGGGAATTTGGAGTCACTGTTCACCTGGAGATCTCCGGCCCCCTTCAGTCCGGCCGACCCGCCGGAGTTCAACCGAGCTCTCCCCTACATCCGGCAGCCACTACACCGGCTGGAGTTCCCTTTCCTGACTGTAGCCACCACCTGCTCACCCCCGGAGCCCGACCCAGCTCCCTGTTCTCCCGACGCCGACCACCACGAGAACCATCGCCATCATCAGTCCTCCACCACCTACAACCTCTACACGAGCTCCCTCTTCCACCGTCGAGCCGACCACAACACCCCTCCTCCCTACACCGGTTCCTCCCCGCCTGAACACCCCCACAGGCTCCGACTGACCCGCTCCGGCCAGTTCGAGCACCCCGCTCCGGCTGTGTGGCTCCCCCATCCGGCCAGCACCACATTGCTCCGGCCTACGACTCCCTCATCCCCGTTGTTCTGTCACCACACTCGCGTCGAACCTCCACCATCGTCGTCATCCATCCTCCCGCTGCCTGCACTCCGACCACCAGCCTCACCGACTCCGGCACCATCACCACCGTGAGCATCTCCTCTTTCTTCCCTCCTCTAGTTAACATGTAATATGTTATAGTGTATATGTATATGTATATGTATATCTATATACGTATATGTGTATAGATAGTATATTTTAATTAAATTCTATGTAATGGTATTTATACGCATTAGTATATGTATTCCTATATATATGTATATGTATGTACTATTTAGTATATGTATTCCTATATATATATATATATATATATATTTATATATATATATATATATATATATATATATATATATATATATATATATATATATATGTATGTATTATTATTATTATTGTATTCATATATATATATATATGTATGTATATTGGTATTTTCATATAATTGTATTTAATAAAATATACCCTATAATATTAGTATAAATTAAATTAATGTATTAGTACTTATGTATTCATATATATATGCATGTATTTACTATTTAGTACATGTATATATATATTTTTTATGTATATACTTAATATATATTTTCTGTATATAAAAATTGGTATATGTATTTGTATATACACCTAGTATATTTTTAAATTGGTATATATGGTACACAGATATTGTTTAACTAATATATATTATACATGAAATTAAATGGTATATATATATATATATATATATATATATATATATATATATATATATATATATATATATATATATATATATATATATATTGTATATGTATTATTGTGATGTATTAGTATTAGTATATATTTTAATAATAACATTGAAAAAATATATATATATATATATTTTTTAAAAGGTATTTTTGGCATATATATGAGTATACATATATATTGTTCAACTAGTATAAATTAGATATGTATTTAAATTGGTGCATATATATATATATATATATATATATATATATATTGTAAGTACTAATGTTAGTTAAAAATAGGTATATGTGTGTTAGATGTCTATCTACTAGATAACCCTAGTTGACCAGTATCATACCTGGCATAGCCCTGAGTTATGTTTTGTGTTGTGTTAGTGTAGCACCTGATGCAAATGTTGTATTTGATATGTCTTTAGGACTGTTGGTTCCTCCAAGCGATACTCTGGAACAGGACCTCGGTATTCACCAGCTAAGGACCCAAGGCGAGTACATTCTCTGATTAGTTTCTTATTTATGATATCCCCTATGTTCACTGTATCTAGTATAAATATCCATGCTCTTGACACGATGGTTACACGGATTGGTATATACGGATCTCGTCATGAGATGTTATTCCTTGTTCATGGTGTAGCTTGTACAAGACTTGTTTCCTTGTTATCTTGTGCATGTACAGACACTGATTCCCAGGGAGATTTGCTATCTCCCGAGGGAATCCCGTGCCATAGCGTACCATGATTGGATCTACTATACCAGTCGGGGGTGGGGAGTATTTTAGTGTAGATATGTGATCATACCCAACTCTATATGCATCATAGCTCACCCACGCCTCACGTCGGTGCAGCCTTACCATTACATACCTCATCACTGTTACATATGGTTAGCCTGACTATTACTCGCATCATAGCTATTCTTACGGATTAGCCTGACCTCAAGGATGATCGCTAACCAATATAATGAGTTTACTAGTCCCAAGCCGATCACATGTTAAAGCTAGTACTCACACACTTAGTCATAGTATTCTTGCTCATTGACATATTATTTCCTTTCCTGCATTTACTTACAGTATTTCCAGTATATCTTTTATTGTATATTTATTGTACCTATACATGCATCTTGTATATTTTCATCTATATACTGCTACATAGTTTATATCATTGATATATAACTGCTATTTAGAAATGTACTTTGCTCCTTCCTGACTGGAAAACATTTTCCAGACTATGCCTAGAGGACTGGTATCCGACACTTGGAGACCACAGGGTGAGTAGCTTTAGACTTGGTTTTAGTAGTGCAGTCGTGATTTCGGAAGGTCTAGCCGGAATCACTAGATATCTAGTTAGTTTCCTACAATAGTTTATTTGGTACCGGATTTGTCTCCGGCAATTTTGTTGAGACTTGGATTTATTGTTGAGTCAGATTTTTACATTAGACTTGTGTTGTATTTCTTTTTGTTTCTTTAAGATCTTATCGTGCTGTAGTTGTGATTGAGTATATTTGTTATTTTATATTGTGGTATCCGTGTCTTCTTATGAAGTCGGATGTTCGTGAGAGATTGTTTAGATAGCATCAAGACCTAGACAGCGTTCTACCGCCGATGCTGCGGCGTAGGCTGGACGTACCCACGCTCTCGTACCCCTTTATCGGGTGCGGGTCGTGACACGTTTTTAGTGGTGGCCCATGCAGGTCAGACTTCGCAAGTGTGCGATGTCGTGGTAGTGAGACGTCATAGTTGTACTACTGCGTGCCTGCTATAGAATATAGGACATAGGATACTAGGATGAGAGAGGATACTCAATCACAAATTCTTGAGAGATTCCTGGGACGACCCCTTGAGAATCTTATTATAATTTCTAATTTTAAATCCGTCGCCTTGTTTTCGTCCGTCCCCACTCGTTGATATTGAGTTTGATTCCTGTTGATCAGTTATTAAATTAGGATCTTGGTTTCATTGTAGAGTTTGATTTCATGCCGAGATGAATTTTACGGACTAAATTTTACGATATCATCTGATGACCTATATTGATGAGAACAGTACGAAAGGTGAAACGTCTGCTTTGGGTTATGGAACCTAGAGTTTATCGCAGCTGTACCGATTGGCGTGGCGAAGATTCTAGATGACATGACTATAGGGTTGTGTACTTTAGTTACAGAACCTGTCCTTTACCGCACCGATGCTTACTGGTGGCGAGGATTCTCAACGTCATGATTTCTGACCGACGTGTATGATTTTCAGGTTGTGTCTTAAAATTTGTTCTTAAAGTATCATCTCAACACTTATCTATTTCTGTTATACAGGATTTTTCTATCGTTTCTTTTTGTTGCTAGCAGTAGAACACCTTCAGTCCTCAATCCAGTCTTTTGAGCTCCTATTCCTTGAGGATTCCTTGTTAAGTATGATAATTAGTGACTTGCAATTATGGCTGTGTCTTGAGTATTAGTATTGACTGAGTGTTGTTAGTGAGTTGTAAGTGTTTCCTAGTTGGACATGTGAGCAGTAGGCATTAATCTAAAGTAACCCATAGCGTAGTGCCTTGTAGCAATAGCTCTATGATAGGTGTAATATAGTTAGTATTGGCACTATAGATAGAGGAGAAGGAATATTAGTGATGATGATCATTTGGAGGTAATAGTGCAAATAATTCGGGCAGTATAATTTTCGTACACAGTTGAGGTTATAAATAATTAGTGTATTAGCGTGCACCTTGAGTATTAGAGACTGTGAGTATTTATATGTATACTTGAGGATTCAATTTTATCGTTTGAAGAATGGGAGTGAATTGCAAATTTTATTTGAATTTTTAAGGAGTTAAGATTTTTATGTTACTTAAATGTTTGAGGACTAAAATTTGATTCAATAAACATGGTCAAGGCTACAAAGATTTTAGAATTGATTACCATTTTATTTCGATATTGAGTATTGGATTTTTGAGGAAGCAAATGTATTTTATTTTAAAGGAGTTAAAACTTTGATGATCTTATTTTGAGGATTAATTTTTCGGTGGGTAAGAAATGTATAATAATATATGGGCGGATGAAGTGCATACGTAAGGATCTGTTGACTTGGGCATGATTGAGATGGCACTGTAAACGGACTTGGGTGTCCATCTAGAGTTGTATTAGGGAGAACAGTACTTAGTATGGTGTGTTGCACTTGGTGTACACTTGAGTGTTAAAGAACAACTAGTATGAACAATTTTTGTAGGTAAGGAAGCTAGCAGTGAGTGTGTTTGTAGTAGAACTGTGGTACCTAAAGGGATAGAGGTATCAAACCTTGGATGCATCGTTGACCTGTGCAATCACAACTAGGAATATTTCCATCTAATTATCTTGAATGTTGCTTCTTTAGAACTTTACTGTCCTTCCTTGATGATATCGCACCTATTGCCTTAATTGATTCTTTTGGATCTGTCTTCAGGATGTCGTCGAGGACACGATCTATGAGAGTGAGAGCACCAGCTTTAGAGGAGTCTGCCACCTCTCCACCTGATGGACAGACAGCCATAGTTCCTCCTACATCTCCGATGCATGTGGGAGTATCTGCACTTTTTGGGGGTCTTCCTCCCCCACCTGTTCGGAGGATAGCCGCAGCTGTGACGGACAATCAGCCTCCTTTACCGACTCCAATTTCTGGAGGTGTGCCCATTGACGGGGCACAGATGTTTACCTTGATCCAGGGCATGGTAGATGCCCAGAAAGTGACGGCAGATGCTCAGCGAGTTCAAGCTGAGGCTCTGAGGGTGCAAGCAGAAGCGCACCAAGCGCAGACTGAACTAATGAGAGAGAGCATGGAGAATGCTCACCAGATGGCACTACATGTAAACCCCCTCACCCAAAATAGATATTTTGTGTATATTTTATATTATTATAGATATTGAATTTCTTTAGAGTATTCTGTTATTTAATTAGCAAATGAATTTCTTGATATATTTACTTATATAAATATTTATTTAGAATCATTTTTAGGTTATTTTAGATTTTTAAAATTAATTAGGATTTATTTGGATATATATAGTCTTAATATTAGATAGATGCTAATTTAGTGTTAATAGATATTAATAAGATTTTATAAATTATTTGTATTATATTTAATTATATTCAAGATTATAAATTATTGAGATAGATTCAAACTCTACTTTAAATTAATTCAAATCCTGAACCTACTAGGAAAGCAACTTAATGTATATCATATCCTTATTTAAATTCATCATAATCCTATCCAAATTAACCAATCCTAGTTGTATTTAATTAAGTAGTCTCCACCATTATAAATACCTCATCTTTCATATTTTTTTCCCCAAATTCCTCTCTTTTTTCGTCCAAAAATAGTCAAAATTCATCATAAATTCAGTCTCATTTTCTACTAGTTATGACGAATTAAAAAGACGATATCTCCTAGCTCAGGACTCCAAACGCGCTCCAGTTTTTTTTGTTAGAACGATAATGAGGTTAGGTTATATAAATTGTTTTTCTAAATTATGAGTATTAAATTCTGTAAAATTCGTAGAGCACAGCATGTCCGAAAATAGACGTATTTTGATGTTTTCGCGATTCCGGGAGAACTAGGAATCAGAATCATGAACCGTTTAAAGTTTCGGAAAGCTAATGTCGAGATCATCGACATATATTTTTCCTAGAATTTATTTCCAAGTATTTACATACTGTTAATTCTGTAGAACTTTTAGGTTAGAATTTAACCATCGGTGCACAATACAAAATTTGTATGTGCTATAATTCCCAAACGAATTTGAATTCGGACGAGCTGTAAATTCCAGCATGTTTTTGATGCTGAAATCTACAGAAAATCATGCATGAAAGTTGAGTTTGTGTCGGTTGACTTTTTGGTCAACAGATTGCCTCGATTTGCGTGCTATGAGTCTCGAGTTGATAAAATTTAGTTTCTTTAGGCAAAATTTAGGAATTAACATAAAAATCAGAATAATAAGATTAAAATAGGATTTTAGAGTAATTATTTCAGAATTAAATAAATTAAAATAAATTATCTTTTGACGTGATAAATTTGTAATACATAGGCTATTTGGACTGTGACTTGGACTCTGATTCATAACAGCAGCAGGACCCCGGGCAAGATACCTTGCCAAATTATTTACAGTACTTTGTATGCTATTTATATTTCTGTTTATTCATTGCATGTGTAGTTCGTTCAGTCATTACTATATATATTAGATATGTTGACACACACTTGACACCTAGTATCATGAGAGGACAATCATTAGGCGTATGGGCTTTTAACCACTCTGGTAAACCGTAGTATATAGTTCGCACTATGGGCGTGTGTCGTGCTGGTCGCTACCCCCGCGGTATATCAATTTCTGGAGTCTCGCTGGTCGCTACCCCCACGGTATGTCGATTTCTGATGTCCATTGACGTGTGTGTGAGTTGTGAGGTAGATCGAGTAGCCTACCCTTGCCCATACGTCAAAAAGTTGTCCTCATTTGCATTCATATAGATTGTCATGTACAGCGTACTTATCTATTTTCAAACCATATGCATGTTTACTGTATTCAAATTGGCTCGTATTTTCTGTATCTTGTTACGTCCCTCTGAGGACCTGGTCCGCTGCCAGGTGTATCTTTTCTTGAGTATTTGCAGGAGCGCAGATTTGGATGGTTACATGTGATCCGAGGATGTCTTCTCTTCAAGCTGTGATGGATAGCTGGTATTCTTATATTGTGTTGTGGTGTTGTACTCATATTGTATTTGCTCTTATATTCGAGTTGGTAGTGGATTTGTTTCCATCCAACTATCATCCTTAGATAATTTTTATTGAGATCTAGTTTCATAGATACTGGTTATTTATTTCTATATGATTTTGGTGGATGAGATTTAGATTTTACCCTGTGACTTGTATTACATTTTATACCACTTGTGGATTTTATATTCTTATTACAGCGTACGTATGGATTTGGTTTCCATATATTGGAGTTGCCATATCCATGCGGCTGGCATGCTTACGTGTCCTAGTCCTACGTATTTTTGGGACTGGGACGTGACATGTTTTTGTGGTGGCCCATGCAGGTCGAGAGCATATTGTCTCGGTTACGTTACTGTACCGAACAAGCCTGTACCTAGGACTTGAGTATAGGATTTCATCCATAATTGACTGTGATTCATCTCCTCCTATCAGTTCTATTTTGAACAATTGTATCCTGCTTGATTCATGTGCTTCCCTAATAGTTCCTTGAGTATAGTCTTCTACTAGAATATAGGAACCCCTGTTATTAGGATAATAATTAGAGTAGCACACCTATTAAGAATACAACGAGAATATAAACACACCACTAAGTTTAGAATATCTAGTGAACCTAGAATTCCTTATCTTTAGATTGTTATACCATTACCCCTTGATGTATTAAGAAGACTTGAGAGTAGTATAGACACTACTAGAGTTAGTTAGAAGTTTTACCATAATGTTTGACACCTAGTATCACATAGTCTTTTGACCTATTAATTGAAGTGTAACCGAATGATATTTATCGCATGCTAGCAAAAGACGACAGTGTTTATTCAGACCATAGAATTTAAAGGTCCTTGCCCTATTTGGTCGACTAGCGACTTAGATAAGGAGGTTGTATGATAACTGTAGAGATTGTAGAGTCTTTTATTATTATTGCTTATGTTGTTTTTGCTTTTGCGAACTTGAATTATTTTGTAACTTCTCACATCATAATCCAGCGTTATATTTTCTGTACTACCTTGAATTATGCTGCTATTATAGCCTAGTTTTTGCAAGCTTAATCTTATATCGAGCTTGTTCATGACATATGTGTTATTGGGGCCTGATCAACCACACTAATACAAATTGTCTAATCATAATCAGTGTATTATGGTCTAGCTAGCCATAATGCGCTTGATTCGCCCTTCGCAATAGTATTTTACGTGGATTAAGATGTATAGTGGACCAGTAGACAAATATACTTACCCTCTAGATATGACAAAGCATATCATATCAAGTACATAACTGTACCGATGTGAGCATGCGAATAGGAAATTACCAAATTAAGATTTTAATCCACAACTGTCTTGACAATTTCTATTTGAATTCTTTAAACGCTTTGATTCCCATACTTCCATTCTATTACCCCTCCTTGAACTCTTTTCCGTTGCTTTCCGTCTTCCCTTGTTTCGGAAAGACGAAATCCCGTGCTTGGATATAAGTGATACACGGATAGTATAAGATATACCCCATAGTCCAATCACATTATTTGGTGACTATCTTTCATAATTGATTAAGAGCATATCACATATGATATAGTTGGTGTTAAAGTTTTGAGGATTGAATGACATGAAAAAATAAATTGAGGAATATTTTCTTAAGTGTAAGAGCCTTATGTGATAGATGGGTAAAATTTAAGTTGGATAGAAATTGCATTATTAAACTTGAGGTAAATTCTTTTAGATTGTGATCAAGTGAGATTAGATAGAGAGAAACCATGTTCTATTTTAATTTCGAGGACGAAATTTTTGTAAGTTGGGTAGATTGTAAACCCCCTCACCCAAAATAGATATTTTGTGTATATTTTATATTATTATAGATATTGAATTTCTTTAGAGTATTCTGTTATTTAATTAGCAAAAGAATTTCTCGATATATTTACTTATATAAATATTTATTTAGAATCATTTTTAGGTTATTTTAGATTTTTGAAATTAATTAGGATTTATTTGGATATATATAGTCTTAATATTAGATAGATGCTAATTTAGTGTTAATAGATATTAATAAGATTTTATAAATTATTTGTATTATATTTAATTATATTCAAGATTATAAATTATTGAGATAGATTCAAACTCTACTTTAAATTAATTCAAATCCTGAACCTACTAGGAAAGCAACTTAATGTATATCATATCCTTATTTAAATTCATCATAATCCTATCCAAATTAACCAATCCTAGTTGTATTTAATTAAGTAGTCTCCACCATTATAAATACCTCATCTTTCACATTTTTCTTCCCCAAATTCCTCTCTTTTTCCGTCCAAAAATAGTCAAAATTTGTCATAAATTCAGTTTCATTTTCTACTAGTTATGACGAATTAAAAAGACGATATCTCCTAGCTCCGGACTCCAAACGCGCTCCAATTTTTTTTGTTAGAACGATAATGAGGTTAGGTTTCTGATTATATAAATTGTTTTTCTAAATTATGAGTAATAAATTCTGTAAAATTCGTAGAGCACAGCATATCCGAAAATAGACGTGTTTCGATGTTTTCGCGATTCCGGGAGAACTAGGAATCAGAATCACGAACCGTTTAAAGTTTCGGAAAGCTAATGTCGAGATCATCGACATATATTTTTCCTAGAATTTATTTCCAAGTATTTACATACTGTTAATTCTGTAGAACTTTTAGGTTAGAATTTAACCATCGGTGCACAATACAAAATTTGTATGTGCCATAATTCCCAAACGAATTTGAATTCGGATGAGCTATAAATTCCAGCATGTTTTTGACGCTGAAATCTATAGAAAATCATGCATGAAAGTTGAGTTTGTGTCGGTTGACTTTTTGGTCAACAGATCGCCTCGATTTGCGTGCCATGAGTCTCGAGTTGATAAAATTCAGTTTCTTTAGGCAAAATTTAGTAATTAACATAACAATCAGAATAATAAGATTAAAATAGGATTTTAGAGTAATTATTCCAGAATTAAATAAATTAAAATAAATTATCTTTCGACGTGATAAATTTGTAATACATAGGCTATTTGGACTGTGACTTGGACTCTGATTCATACCAGCAGCAGGACCCCAGGCAAGATATCTTGCCAAATTGTTTACAGTACTTTGTATGCTATTTATATTTCTGTTTATTCATTGCATGTGTAGTTCGTTCAGTCATTACTATATATATTAGATATGTTGACACACACTTGACACCTAGTATCATGAGAGGACAATCATTAGGCGTATGGGCTTTTAACCACTCTGGTAAACTATAGTATATAGTTCGCACTACGGGCGTGTGTCGCGCTGGTCGCTACCCCCGCGGTATGTCAATTTTTGGAGTCTCGCTGGTCGCTACCCCCGCGGTATGTCGATTTCTGATGTCCATTGACGTGTGTGTGAGTTGGGAGGTAGATCGAGTAGCCTACCCTTGCCCATACGTCGAAAAGTTGTCCTCATTTGCATTCATATAGATTGTCATGTACAGCGTACTTATCTATTTTCAAACCATATGCATGTTTACTGTATTCAAATTGGCTCGTATTTTCTGTATCTTGTTACGTCCCTCTGAGGACCTGGTCCGCTGCCAGGTGTATCTTTTCTTGAGTATTTGCAGGAGCACAGATTTGGATGGTTACATGTGATCCGAGGATGTCTTTTCTTCGAGCTGTGATGGATAGCTGGTATTCTTATATTGTATTGTGGTGTTGTACTCATATTGTATTTGCTCTTATATTCGAGTTGGTAGTGGATTTGTTTCCATCCGACTATCATCCTTAGATAATTCTTATTGAGATCTAGTTTCATAAATACTGGTTATTTATTTCTATATGATTTTGGTGGATTAGATTTAGATTTTACCCTGTGACTTGTATTATATTTTTTACCACTTATGGATTTTATATTTATATTACAGCGTACGTATGGATTTGATTTCCATATATTGGAGTTGTCATATCCATGCGGCTGGCATGCTTACGTGTCCTAGTCCTACGTATTTTTGGGACTGGGGCGTGACACTACAGGCAGTTGAGAGAGTTGCCCAGCAGTATCCTGGCCAGCGGCAGCCGAGGGCATTTCAGTATCAACAATAGTACCAGGCACCAGTTCGTGTTCAGCAGGATCAGACTTGTCTTTACTGTAAGAAGCCAGGTCATCTTAGGAAGAGATGTAGAGCGAGGCTAGGACTTTGTTTGCGCTGTGGCGATGCAGGATACCGAATGAGGGATTGCCCTCTAGTTCAGCGCACAGCTCTAAATTATAGAGATCCAGTTAGGCTACCTGTGGAATCGTATATTGCTCAGCACCCGCAAAGGAAACCACCCCAACAGGGCGGTCCAATTGCGATGACGGTCGAGGAGACCGATACTGCAGGTAACGTGTTAGTATGTTTTGTTCTTTCCTTCCTTCTGTTCTTTTCTATTTGATTGATTGACTGATTTTTTCTAGTACTGTAGTTCGTATGCATGATTATCTTGTTAGAATATAGTTAGTAGTACACCCTGACAGAGAATACAATACCATGATAAAACAGACCATAACCATGCATGTTTCCTCTAAGTTGTATGTTGTATGGCTGTAGGTAAATTTTTCTTAGACCATGATCATTGGGGTTTTGACCATAGCAAAGATCTATGAAGAGGTTATGACTTGACAAAAGGGACAAGATGATTAAAATTTGAGGATAAGCATTCATTTAAATAAAGAGTTAAGGAGTTAATATAACAGAATCGATGGATCATTGATTTTACGAAGATGGAGGTATGATTGAAATTCGAGGATAAACATTAACTTAAATGGAGAGTTAAGAAATTAACATGGCAAAAATTGAGAATTTATTAATTTTAGGAAGGTTATGATATGATAGAATTGGTGTTAAAAATTGAGAAAATTTGGAAAATTATCATTATATCTATTTGATTGCAAGATAGTAATTTAAAATTTTTTATTGTGGACGTTACATTTGAAGGATCCATAAGTGTCGCATTATTGAGTATTTTGAGGAAAAGGGAAACCGAAGAATAAGATCATTGATGGATTATTGTTGGAATTCAGACTTTTGGGACGAGATTCAATTTTATATATGCAACTTATTGAAATTAAATTTGATGAGTAGATATCAAATTTTGAGTATTTAATTAACTTAAATTCGAAGGAAATTGTGAGGAAAATGGAGACTGATTTTATTTCAAAAAATTTCAGGAATACAATAATCTCAGAATTTTTGAAAATTGTGAAATGACAAGGTGGATTGTTTCAGGATTTTGTGGGTTGGTAAATTTAACCGTTGATGGAAAATAATATAATGAATAAATACTACTATGAAGATTTTAAATTTCGAGGATAAAATTCTTTTAAGGAGGGTAGACTTGTCACTACCACATTCTGAAAACAGGGGTATTTTTGACTTTTTATAATTATTAGTATCGTGGTAGATATATTAAATGATTTCATTATAAGTGTATTAAATTAAATAATTTTGTGAGATATGTAATTAAATATTATTATTATATACTATATTCTTAATGTCTAAGCTGGTAGACTTGACCTAGAGGCCCACTAGGCGAGCACCTGACAGAATTATGGGGATTATGTATTTAATTACATTATTTAAGAATTAATTTATTCAATGTCGTAATTAATTACCAAAAATTATTTAATTGTTGCACCTTATCTTTGCTTCGATATTTGGAGCGCTACCCTGACTTTTGCCTTCCAACAATTTTACAACCTTGCCCTAGACATGCCCGCCTTCCATTCTGATATTTTTGCAACTCATAATTATGCTTTCTTGTGCTTTATTTTAGCCGCACAATATTCGTCGTGGACGTTTATTTAATTCCTAAATAAATTCCTATTTTGTATCGTTGTGCGTTCCAATCAAAATTGGAGGCAATATTGACCTATTTTTCATGCGGCTCAAATTAGGGTAATATTTTGTTCTGAGTCTTCTTCATTAATGATATTGATGACCCGACCTAATTTTGGCCCCATGTACTCCTAATTAATTTTTGAACACAGCTTATATTTATTCCTAATTAATTTGAGGATACCATTTTATCTGATTTTGTTAGTCCCAGTTTAATTCCAGTACCCTGCTATTTGAGCCCGTACGACACACACAATGCCCCCTCACTCTGCAAAATGTCGAACACCGAATCGCCCACCCAATTTTCATCATTTTATGCGTCTGTGCAAATACCTAAATTTAAGGGGGCTAATTTGCAAATTTGCATTAGGTGTCGACACCCCATTGGTTCAACTAAATGGAGAAGCCCAATATTGACTAGTCAACACCCCCACCCTCACATGTAGGAAATTTCTTCATGACAAATCAGGACCACCCATTTAAAATTGGTGCATCCTCACCCTTGATTCCCACACACCCTCTCCCTATTTAAAGTCACATCATCCCCTCTTCCCAAGGAAAACCCTCGTCCCCAAAACCTAGACTAGCCCCAAGCCCCCAACCGTAGCCTCCACATTTTCATTCTTTTTCTTCTTCTCTTCTTCTCCTTCTTTCTTCTTCTTCTTCACCTTTCTTTTAAATTTGAAAGTAAATTTGAAAGAGGGGGGGGGGGGAATTTGGAGTCACTGTTCACCTGGAGAACTCCGGCCCCCTTCAGTTCGGCCGACCCGCCGGATTTCAATCGAGCTCTCCCCTGCATCCGGCAGCCACTGCACCTGCCGGCTCTCCACTCCACCCCGCCTGTACCCCTCCAGCCTCGACAGCCTATTCCTCCCCTACCTCGGTCATCTCCGGCACGGCTCGACTTCTCCATCGAGCTCCTCCCAAGCTCCCTCTTCCCCTTGCTCGAACTCCGATCAGCCCGCCGGGAGCCGTTCGACCCGCTCAGCCTCATCCCTCAGCCCCGGCCAACTCCCCTCTTCTTCCCCGACCATGCTGTCCGTCGAACCACGATTCCACAGCTCGGGTCAGTCGACCCCGCTCCCCGCAGAGCTGTCGCTCCACCGGCTGGAGTTCCCCTTCCCGACTGTAGCCACCACCTGCTCACCCCCGGAGCCCGACCCAGCTCCCTGCTCTTCCGACGCCGACCACCACGAGAACCACCGCCATCATCAGTCCTCCACCACCTACAACCTCTACACGAGCTCCTTCTTCCACCGTCGAGCCGACCACAACTCCCCTCCTCCCTACACCGGTTCCTCCCCGCCTGAACACCCCCACCGGCTATGACTGACCCGCTCCGGCCAGTTCGAGCACCCCGCTCCGGCTGTGTAGCTCCCCCATCCGGCCAGCACCACATTGCTCCGGCCTACGACTCCCTCATCCTCGTTGTTCTGTCACCACACTCGCGTCGAACCTCCACCATCGTCGTCATCCGTCCTCCCGCTGCCTGCACTCCGACCACCAGCCTCACCGACTCCGGCACCATCACCACCGTGAGCATCTCCTTTTTCTTCCCTCCTCTAGTTAACATGTAATATGTTATAGTGTATATGTATATGTATATCTATATACGTATATGTGTATAGATAGTGTATTTTAATTAAATTCTATGTAATGGTATTTATACGCATTAGTATATGTATTCCTATATATATGTATATGTATGTACTATTTAGTATATGTATTCCTATATATATATATATATATATATATATATATATATATATATATATATATATATATATATATATATATATATATATATATGTATATATATGTATGTATGTATTATTATTATTGTATTCATATATATATATATATGTATATATTTTGGTATTTTCATATAATTGTATTTAATAAAATATACCCTATAATATTAGTATAAATTAAATTAATGTATTAGTACTTATGTATTCATATATATGCATGTATTTACTATTTAGTACATGTATATATATATATTTTATGTATATACTTAATATATATTTTCTATATATAAAATTGGTATATGTATTTGTATATACACCTAGTATGTTTTTAATTGGTATATATGGTACACAGATATTGTTTAACTAGTATATATTATACATGAAATTAAATGGCTGTATATATATAATATATATATATATATATATATATATATATATATATATATATATATATATATATTGTATATGTATTTAATGTGATGTATTAGTATTATATATTTTAATAATAACATTGACAATATATATATATATATATATATATATACATATATAATAATAACATTGACAATATATATATATATATATATATATATTAAAAGGTATTTTTGGCATATATATGAGTATACATATATATTGTTCAACTAGTATAAATTAGATATGTATTTAAATTGGTACATATATATGTATATATATTATATATATATATATATATATATATATATATATATATTTATATATATATATATATATATATATATATATATATTGTAAGTACTAATGTTAGTTAAAAATAGGTAATGTGTGTTAGATGTCTATCTACTAGATAACCCTAGTTGACCAGTATCATACCTGGCATAGCCCTGAGTTATGTTTTGTGTTGTGTTAGTGTAGCACCTGATGCAAATGTTATATTTGATATGTCTTTAGGACTGTTAGTTCCTCCAGGCGATACTCTGGAACAGGACCTCGGTATTCACCAACTAAGGACCCAAAGCGAGTACATTCTCTGATTAGTTTCTTATTTATGATATCCCCTATGTTCACTGTATCTAGTGTAAATATCCATGCTCTTGACACGATGGTTACACGGATTGGTATATACGGATCTCGTCATGAGATGTTATTCCTTGTTCATGGTGTAGCTTGTACAAGACTTGTTTCCTTGTTATCTTATGCATGTACAAATATTGATTCCTGGGGAGATTTGCTACCTCCCTAGGGAATCCCGTGCCATAACGTACCATGATTGGATCTACTATACCAGTCGGGGGTGGGGAGTATTTTAGTTTAGATATGTGATCATACCCAACTCTACATGCATCATAGCTCACCCACGCCTCACGTCGGTGCAGCCTTACCATTACATGCCTCATCACTGTTATATATGGTTAGCCTGACTATTACTCGCATCATAGCTATTCTTACGGATTAGCCTGACCTCAAGGATGATCGCTAACCAATGTAATAAGTTTACTAGTCCCAAGCCGATCACATGTTGAAGCTAGTACTCACACACTTAGTCATAGTATTCTTGCTCATTGACATATTGTTTCCTTTCCTGCATTTACTTACAGTATTTCCAGTATATCCTTTATTGTATATTTCTTGTACCTATACATGCATCTTATATATTTTCATCTATATACTGCTACATAGTTTATATCATTGATATAGAACTGCTATTTAGAAATGTACTTTGCTCCTTCCTGACTGGGAAATATTTTCTAGACTATGCCTAGAGGACTGGTATCCGACACTTGGAGACCACAGGGTGAGTAGCTTCAGACTTGGTTTTAGTAGTGCAGTCGTGATTCCGGGAGGTCTAGCCGGAATCACTAGATATCTAGTTAGTTTCCTTCAATAGTTTATTTGGTACCGGATTTGTCTCCGACAATTTTGTTGAGACTTGGATTTATTGTTGAGTTAGATTTTTTACATTAGACTTGTGTTGTATTTCTTTTTGTTTCTTTAAGATCTTATCGTGTTGTAGTTGTGATTGAGTATATTTGTTATTTTATATTGTGGAATCCGTGTCTCCTTATGGAGTCGGATGCTCGTGAGAGATTGTTTAGATAGCATCAAGACCTAGACAGCGTTCTACCGCCGATGCTGCGGGGTAGGCTGGACGTACCCATGCTCTCGTACCCCTATATCGGGTGCGGGTCGTGACATGCTGGAACAGTGTCTGCTGGTGCTGCCCTTATAGGCGATGAAGTGACTAACCTCGCTGACATTGTGCTTGAGCACTGGGAACGCGTCTTTGCCGGCATCCTGAAGGTAGATTGAAAAATAAGGAATCAATATTGAGCAAGATACGATATCATCAAAGAAGGACAAAATTTTATAAGAAAAACAGTATTCCGAATGATAAAGATGGCAAGATTCAATTATGTTGGAATTATTTCCTAGTTGTGATTGAGTATACTCTTTCATCCTAGTATCCTATATCCTATCATATCCTATCCCAGGCTCATAGTAGTACAACTAAGCCATTGCACTACCACGATATCGCACTATTGCGAAGCCTGACCTCCAAGGGCCGCCACAAAAATATGTCACGACCCGTACCCAGTATAGGGGCACGAGTATGTGGGTACGTCCAGCCTATGCCGCAGCATTGGTGGTAGAACATTGTCTCGATCTTCTATACGATCTAATATCTCACACAAAATATATATATAATACATGTTATGCCATCTCAACTCCAAACGGAGGAGCAATATAATGATATAATAAAGGGTAGTCAATACTCAATCACATATAAAAACTAAATGAAGATGTAAGCACGATATGGCATAGAAAGAAAAGAAATTCAAGTCTCAATACATCACAGGTCCAACTCAACATCTAAACACAACTCAAGATCTCAAAATAATAGTACAATCCAAAGTCTAACTAGAAAAAACTACTATAATATATAGAAATCTAAATGGTCTAAATATTCAGCACTACATCCTCAGGTGACACTCCATCTACTAGCCCATAGTAAGTGGGACACATCCTCAGTAACCAGTCATCTGAAAAATATATCCAATCAGGATTGGAGCAAAGTACAACCCAATAGCAGTTACAATTAATTAAATATGACTATAAACAGAAATGGAGAATGTAATACAAGACGAGAAACAATGAACAATATCATGCTATGGTAGAAAAAATAGATAAACAAGAGCAATATGGTATACACTGATCCCAATGAAATATAACAAGACAATAAAATAGAATATAGTGAAGAACTGTAGCTATACTAAGTGATTGAAATACTAGTTAGATATGTGATCGGCTTGGGTTGAACATTGTCTACTTAACGTTAGATAAACATTGTCTAACTTAAACATTGAACATTGAACATTGAATATTGTCTAGGCTTTGATCACATGTCTAACTAATACTTCCCCTTTCTCCGACTAGTACAATGGATCCAACCATGACACGTTACGATGCAAGATACTCAAGGCGTTGTAAAATATAAAGCATTAAACATTGAACTTTGAACATTATCTAATATTATACATTTCTTAGTAACCAGATGAGAACACAAGAAATAATAAAATAATAAATAATATCTCATGACTGGATATCCATGTGTATACTAATTCGTGTACCAATGTTTCGGGAATCAAGTAATACATTTCTAAATACTTGCATTATAATAATTATCAAATAATAAAAACTATGAGAAAATGTACTCGCCTGTGGTCCAGAGCAAATAATATCAAACTGTGTCCGAACTGATGTCATACAGATCTATATATAAAATATTACATTAATACAAGATTTTGGAATGAAAATAAGTTAAACTAGTCAAATTCTAGGTCATAAAGTCATTTCTAAGTCAAAATAGTCAAACTAGGTCAAACTAGTCAAACTTGGTCATACTAGCTATTTCTAGGTTGTATGAGTCCATCTCTAGGATATTGGGTGCATACACTATGTAACTAGGCTATACTAGCTATGCTAGAATATTAGGATACCAACACAATACCGTAACATAAGATACGTAAATTATTAGATATAAAAATACAATAATAATAATATATATATATAAGATTAAAATATATAGTACCCCTAGCTAAACTAATGTTAAGTGGATACGTTGGCTTTGAGCCAAATACGGTATCACACCACCTACACACCCATCTTGATATACAAACTCAATACCTTGAGTATAAACCAATACCTTGACATTACCTTGGTATCACAAGGTAATACAATATCTAACATTAGCTAACTAACCAATATACCCTACTAAACACTAACATGAACTTATAACTTATATCAATACTATACCAAACTAACATAACTAGCATACCTATCTGGTATTAAATACCCATACCCCACTATACCTCAACTCTCATTACCTTGGTGTAACTCAAGGTAAACTAGAAATAATATTAACCAATACTAGTACTTATGCTAACGAGTATATATATATATATATATATATATATATATATATATATATATATATATATATATATATATATATATATATATATATAACTTAACTATTCACTAACTCAACTAACATCACTAACTAACAACTGATAAGTACTAACTTATCTCAACTTATAAATACACTAACTTACTCACTCTAACATACTTATATACAAACTTAACTTTTGCTAATATATATACATAACTAACTAACTAACTAACAATATTAACTAACTAGCTTATCTACAACTTAATCTCTAAGCACTGCTTCTTACTGTTGCTTCTTATTACTGCTTCTGTTGTTGCAGCTTACTGCTTCTGCTTGCTGCTACTGCAGCTTACTGCTTGCTGTTGCTGCTGCTGCAGCTTACTGCTTCTGCTTGCTGCTGCTGCAGCTTGCTGCTTCTGCTGCTGCTACTTCTTGCTGTTGCTTATCTCTGCTGCTGCTGCTGCTTCTCGCTTCTTATGCTGCTGCTTCTCGCTGCTTCTGCTGCTTATTGCTGTAGATTATTCGACACCCCTTCTAGCACACATACACACATAGGTACACACACACACACATATATATATATATCATATAACAATTATAATTACAATACTCTAATAGCTATAACCAAGGTAAATTAAATTATAATGCAAAGTATCAAACACGTGGAGTGCACCGCACCCTTATCATACTCAATCTATGATACGCTTGCGATATGGCTCCACCACACTACCAAACGTATCCCGAAGGACATGAGCAAGTATAAAATCATAAATAGAAGCAACACGAGGTGTTATCTATACGTGTCCGTGTCAAAATATGACATGCTCAAACTCCCGTGTCGGAAGAAAACCCCCAAATCAACCCGTATCGCCAAATTATCGGGATACGGCCTATACGTATCCAATTGTGGACACGTACCTAGTCTCACACAACCAAACATATGACAATTTATTCTAATTGACCTATTAACAAACATATGATGTGTCAATCTCAAATTTCTCCAAAATTGACATAAAATACCACATAAAACTAGCATTACACAACCAAATAGCCTAGAATTTGTTTCTATAGGTAGTCATATGCCATGGGGTCATTCTTAATGGTCAAATGCATGATTAAGAGGCTTTAAAGAGAGGGAAATTCATGAATTATCAATTGGAAGATGAATTTCCAATAAAGATACAATTTGATACGATCCGGACACGATCTCCTTGCCAAAGCTCCTTCTCCTCTTATGCTCCTTGCAATTTCAAGCTCCAATACTCCTTGAGTGATGAGAATGGGAGAGAATGTAATGAATTTGGGAAGAATTGTGTAGAAAATCAATGGAGAGAAAATAGAAAATTGGGGATCTAAAATTTGAGATTTAGAATGAATGAGCAAATAAGAGAGAGAGAGAGAGAGAGAGAGAGAGAGAGAGAGGAATGGCCTATATGTGGCCAGCCCCAAGTCCCCCTCTCCAAGCAATGTACAATGACCACTATGCCCCTACATGCTAATATGAGAAATAATTAAGAAATGGTATTTTTGGAAGTCTCAAACTAATTGCAATTAAACTAATTCTCCTTAGTTAATTAGTGGGAATGGGTTCATTGGGCTTAGTCCATGTTGGATCACTATTTGTTATGACAAGTCCAATTTAGATCCACTAATGTCAAGTCAAATTAAATAGGCTAGCCCACTAACTAAATTAAATGCTACAAGCCTCTAATTAAATATAGCACTGTAATAATTAAATAACTAATACAAGCTTAAAATAAATATACATGGCCTACTAATATTAATATTATATTACTAAAATTGAATAAATAGGCTAAATTATCAAATTATCCCTAGCTGGAAAAGTGAGGGTGACAATCAATAACCTCTATGAATTGGGTAATGACATTGTGTGTATAATGGGTTATTGATTATAAAAAAAAAATTCTTCACATCGGGTTGATGATGTCCCCTTAAAGAGCTCATAAAGATTGTAATATAAACCCTGTAGGTAGATTATATCCGACATGACAAATAAAATTGAATGGTACTATTTAAGGATAAAAGATGTCGATCAATATATTTGTCACTAATTTAATTTGATTGACAGGCATTCGATATCTTAAAATGGGGAGAGGAACAAGCATATAATAAAAATGAGCCCATAAATATAATTTGGGATTAGGAAGGTAGTA
Source organism: Iris macrosiphon (assembly GCA_036927795.1). Lineage (NCBI taxonomy): Eukaryota > Viridiplantae > Streptophyta > Magnoliopsida > Asparagales > Iridaceae > Iris > Iris macrosiphon. The sequence goes on along the minus strand of JAYESA010000015.1, from coordinate 98,119,564 downwards.
CAAAAATAGCCCTTTAGTGGATCGAGCTATTGTTAACGAACCTGGATTGTGTGTACGGGCTGAACCTGGGATATCCAGATCCGTTAGGAGATCTAATCCTAATTTCTTCTCTTGGTCCCTGTCTTAGCCTATATATATCCTCTATTCTATGGCCGTCATATGCATCCAAGTGAGCAACTTTCTCAATTTATTTTTTACGTAAGGAGAGAAAGCAGGTCACAAGGGAGAAGAAAAGATTGAAAGATCATCGTCCACACGACGTCCAATCCGAGAAAGAAATACGACATAACATCTTGAGGTCGCTGAATGATCGAGGTTTCTAGAATCGTCATCTACTTCTCATCACTTCAGTTATAATTCATGAACCCTAGTTTCTACCATTGAAATTTAGATCACGTCTTGAACTAGTTAATATTTTATCGATCAATATGCACACCAATCTGAGGTCTTGGGATCCCTAGTTCCATGAGTATTGTTATATGTGTCGGTGGTGGCCAGAAGCTAAGTTATACTCGAAAAAAGATCTACAACCTTGGCCCTTGTTTAGTTAAGGGTTGTGGCTCTGATTTTGAGAAGTTTCTAAGCTCTCTTTTTGTCACTACCAGATTTTTAGAATATAAATTTTTTACCCGTTATTTTGCTTTATTATAAATATTATATTTATATTTTATTTAATATATATATATATATATATATATATATATATATATTGTAACTAATATTTTTAATTGTTAGTTGATTAGACTAATTATTAGACTTGACACTAGTGGACCCAACTAGACTTGTCATGACCATTAGTGCAACCAATTAGTTTAGTCATGGTTGACTAATTAAAGTAGAAAGAATGAACCAATAATCTATTTTTTTTTAAATTAGAACATTCCTTAGTTAAACCTCCTTTATTAAATAACTCTTTATGACAAACTTGGAGGGCATTTTAGTCAATGTGAAGTAACTAACCCTAACCCTATTAGGAAGCTATATAAGCATCTTTATTCATGAATAGCCTCTATTTACTTTCCAAATTAATTCATCCACAAATTTGGAAGCAAATCCTAATCCACCTATTCCCAAATCTCATCCCTCTCATTTTTATTCCAAGGAGGCTAAGGAGCTTATCATTGTCAGAGGAGCACTTGAGGAGGAAAGCATTTGCTTGAGGATTGTGTCCAACTTCTCATTATGTCCATTGGTGGTGATACATTGGGAATCCATCTCCCAATAGATATAATTCTAAAAAAATTCTTCTACTTAGGTTCTAATTATTGCATTAGAGCATTAAGAATACACCTATGTATTAGGGCTACCCAAAGGATAAAGTTTTGACTTGTAAAAATTCTTATTGTGAATTTTACATTAAATTTTGTGCTCAAATTAGAAAAAATAGGAGATTGGTGCACCAAGTGTGTATCATTGAGTTAAATATGTTTAATTAGACCTAAATTGGTATTATGGGGGTAGCTACGTGTCCACAATTGGATACGAGTATGACATAGATACGTTGTGATACGTCTTGATACAGATTGGTAATTTTGTTCTTATTAGTATATTTTCTCTCTAATGTTCAATATAACTAATCTTATTAGTTATATATATGATAATTGATAGGTATATATAGTATTGGTTGAATATTGGGAGATTTGGCATGTTGGTTGAAAGTGTATCATGACACTATAGAGAGTATCTTGACTTGTGCACTCAAGGTGTTTGATAAATTAACTATTACTAGAGGTGTATCTATTTAGATGTTATATTCATTGATAAAGTATATATATATATATATATATATATATATATATATATATATATATATATATATATTAGTGAATGTACAGATTAGTGCATTTATACATAATTAAGTGTGTTGTGTTTGTCTTGATATCAGTGATGGTTCTGTGGGTGTGTGGTGAGTGTGTTGGTTGAGGGAGTAAAGTACAGTGAGTTAGGAGATATGGGGAGTTAAAGCCTGCAGCAGCAGGAGAAGGGGGTCATGTGCCAGTGTAGTAGTTGGATCGGGCATTGCTGCTGCAGGGTGTCCAAGGGGAAGGAAGTATCAGGTTCAGACTTGAGACAGCAAGATGTGGGAGAATCTTGAACACACAGGTAGTAGCAGTAGGGTGGTCTGCAGTGGTGTTCAGACATTAGGTTCACTACTCTGTGCAATGAGAGGGGAGCACTTGAGTTGTAGACCTTGGTAGCAGTAGGTTGGGGGAAATCAGTGTAGGTAAGGAGGGCTCGGGTGTAAGGCCTTGTGTGTATCAGTAGGGACAACATCCAGTAGGTACAGGCCTGTGTGGGAAAAACTGCTATGTGTAGTATGCAGATTATAGGCTTGGGTGTCATAGATGCATGTCTCAAGTTAGAGCATTGCCAAGTAGCTATGTGCCTTTAGGTAGTACTAGTTAGTGAGTGTTAAGTATGGATAAGTGTTTGGAAATAGATAAGTTGGAAATTAGGTATCAGTGGGATGGCAAGTGAGGGTCTGTATTCCTACCTTCAGGTAGCAAGATATGGGAGAGGGGTATGAGCAGTCGAGTTTGTAAGGAGGATTGGGGGTGAGACTGCAGGAAGAATCCTGCAAGCAAGTAACAATGTAGGCTCAGTCTGCATCCAAAATGCGGTGGCAACAACAAGTAGAGAGGGGGGAGCAGTCCAGGTCTGTGCAAGGAGGGGAGATCAACTTATTGCAGGTAAACCAAGGGATGAACTAGAATCTACAGTGGAACATTAGTGGAGACATCAGTGAAATAGAGGGTTAGGACTGTAGTGTGTACACTGAAACTTGAGTATTTAGTATCAACCAATGGGAGTGTTAAGTGTATCCATATGTGTGTATGTGGGAAATAAATGATTAGCTGAGTTGTGGTGTATAAAATGGGATGTGGTGTCTACTTGTGTGTGTTGATATAAATAAGTGTGTCCACAAGTGAATTATATGTTCTGTTATAGGTTAGTGTTTAGTGTGTGTAGGCTGTGTGCAGGAGCACCAAACTGAAGTTCAGGTCAGTAGGACGGGTACTTAAGTTTATGAGTGTGTTGGATATGAGTGATTACCAAGTTGTCTAAATTAGAGAGTATCAATGTGATACCAATTTGAGATGGGTAAGGTATTGAGATCTAACTAGGGTATTAGCAAAGTATGGGCATAGAGGCTAAGGTATTAGTTGGAGTGAGGATGGGTAATAGTTTTGGGTATATGTAAAATCCCCTAATTTTAAATATTTTAATTATTTAATTAATCATTTAATATAATTATATTATTTCTTACTTAATTAGAAAATAAAATTTAATTGAATTAATTACCTAGGTAACTACTCATCTAGAATTTATGAAACAAAACTAATATTTTATTTTATTTTATTTTTAGTCTTGTAGAAGGAGGATAGATTTTTTTAGGATGTGCTAATATTTTTTGATTTTTTTAGACTTATATACATATCTATATATATATATATATATATATATATATATATATATATATATATATATATATATATATAGTATTAGGGAAAGAAAAAGAAAAAAAATCTTAAACTGAAAAAACCCATCTCTTAATCCCTAACCCAGAGCCTAAACCAACCCCTTAGTCTGGTTTAGGTATGAGCAGTCGGGTTTGTAAGGAGGATTGGGGGTTGAGACTGCAGGAAGAAGCCTGCAAGCAAGTAACAATGCAGGCTCAGTCTGCATCGAAAATGTGGTGGCAACAACAAGTAGGGAGGGGGGAGCAGTCCAGGTCGTGCATGGAGGGGAGATCAACTTATTGCAGGTAAACCAAGGGATGAACTAGAATCTACAGTGGAACATTAGTGGAGACATCAGTGAACTAGAGGGTTAGGACTGTAGTGTGTACACTGAAACTTGAGCATTTAGTATCAACCAATGGGAGTGTTAAGTGTATCCATATGTGTATATATGGGAAATAAATGATTAGCTGAGTTGTGGTGTATAAAATGGGATGTGGTGTCTACTTGTGTGTGTTGATATAAAAGAGTGTGTGCACAAGTGAATTATATGTTCTGTTATAGGTTAGTGTTTAGTGTGTGTAGGCTGTGTGCAGTAGCACCAAACTGAAGTTCAGGTCAGTGGGTCGGGTACTTAAGTTTATGAGTGTGTTGGATATGAGTGATTACCAAGTTGTCGAAATTAGAGAGTATCAATGTGATACCAATTTGAGATGGGTAAGGTATTGAGATCTAACTAGGGTATTAGCAAAGTATGGGCATAGAGGCTAAGGTATTAGTTGGAGTGAGGATGGGTAATAGTTTTGGGTATATGTAAAACCCCCTAATTTTAAATATTTTAATTATTTAATTAATCATTTAATATAATTATATTATTTCTTAGTTAATTAGAAAATAAAATTTAATTGAATTAATTACCTAGGTAACTACTCATCTAGAATTGATGGAACAAAACTAATATTATATTTTATTTTATTTTTAGTCTTGTAGAAGGAGGATAGATTTTTTTTAGGATGTGCTAATATTTTTCTGGTTTTTTTAGACTTATATACATATATATATATATATATATATATATATATATATATATATATATATATATATATATATAGTATTAGGTAAAGAAAAAGAAAAAAAATCTTAAACTAAAAAAACCCATCTCTTAATCCCTAACCCTAAGCCTAAACCAACCCCTCAGCCGCTTAATCCGATTACTAAACCCCCCTACCCGCTCCCAGTAGCAGACCCGCGGCACCCTTCACATCCCGCACCCCTCGCCCCTTCTCTCTATATATATCTAATGATTGAAAACCTAACCCTAGCCTTCGACATACACCCCCAACGCGCCGACCCCGGCCCCTACCGCGCAACCAACTGAGAACCGCCGGCCAGCCACGCCGACGTCACCCGCGCAGGCACCGCAAGCAGATTCGAGCAGCTACGACCGCTACTTCACGCACAGTTTTCCACCCCGTCTCTCGATCATTTTCTGATCCGTTTTTACCAGTATGATCATAACCTATCCTCCTCTCAACCCTGTTAATTAGTTTCCATCGAACAACGTTAAACACTTGGTAGATATCGAGGCCAAGTTGAGGAAAAATCTCATATTTTAAACTGTTATGAACTGTTCAACAAACTATGTTTAGAGACTGATATCTTCCACCATAGACCCCGGAATTGAAATCTAGTTTTTGCTATACGGAGTCTATATAACCGAGATCATTCTCTGTAAATTAGATTATTTTATTTTGTGTTAGAATCAGAGATAAATTGGGTTGAAAACTGAGAAAAACTTATTTTTAAAATATTAAAATTTGCGATACGGAGCATGCCCCGCCAAACGGGACCACCCCGTCGCGTACCAATTGCACCAAAAGGCGCGTATGGTATGTCTTGACGTGTGGGCTTTTGCAAAAACTGATTTGGACGTGTCTGCGTGTCACGACCCGCACCCGAAATTTGGGCATGCGACGTGGGTACGTCCAGCCTACGCCGCAGCATCGGCAGTAGAACGCTGTCTAGGTCTCAACATAATATATATCCTGTCGAACATCTCCACTCCGTACGGAGGACAATGATAATAATCCACAGTTCTATAAATATACTCAATCATAAGCTATAAGAAATAATGGCACGAAGAGAATGGAAAAGAGTTCTATAATAAACCAACCACAATAAGTCCAACTCAAATCCTAGGTCTAGATGACCTCACAAAGTCACAAAATAATAATTACAACTCAGTCTCAGTCTGAAACAATAAATGCAGAAAAAGTAATCTAAGTACAAGCAGGTAAGTTCTCCTCTAGGCTGGGCAACTCCTCTGGGATTTCCGGAGTGAAATTTCCCTCTAATCCTGGGCCGTAATGAGTCGGGCACAAGTTCTCCAGGTCCTCTAAATAATATTATCCAGTCAGGATTGGAGTGAAGCACAAACACTAACAGTAGTTTCATTAAATTGACAAAGACTATAAACAGTGTAAGAAATACAAGATGAGAATATATGCTGAAATTGTGAAGTACTGGAGAAAATAAATATAGGCAATAGAGCATCTAGCAATGAACAATAAACAGTGAATGCTAGAACAAGTGGATCTGAATAAAATAGACATCTAGTTAAGTGTTTGAAATATCAGTTTATTATGTAATCGGCTTGGGACTTGATCATGCTGGTTATATATGATTAGCTATGATTCTTGTAGGTCAGGCTAACCATATGGTTAGCTATGATGCATGTAGTGGTCAGGCTAATCATATATAACAGCTATGATGCATGCAAATGGTCAGGCCGCACCCGACGTGAGAAGTGGGGTGAGCTATGATGCATGTAGATGGTTGGATATGATCACATAATCTACTAATAGTTCCCTATCCCCCAGCTAGCACGATGGATTCCAATCATGACTCCTCATGATGGGGATCTAGGGTGCTAACCCGTGTATCCATAGTGTCAGAATCAAGTATGTACTACAACTGAATTATAGTAATAATCAACCATGAAAACTGTCAGAGAATGTACTCGCCTGTGGTCCTGAGCAAGGTGTGAGGATCGATGTCCAAAGTGGGATCACAATGACCTATTTGTGGAATATAAAAGTCAGAGACTGAATTAAAGGAATAACATGTTTAGTTAAATAAAAATAAGGTTTCTAGGTCATGGCTCAGGCTATACTAGGTTAACCCAAGGGTATAAGTGTACTAGGGTTTAATAGCTAAATGATAGGTTAGTTAGGCCCACTAGTCAAATTCTATATCATACTAAGGTATCTAGTATAATACTAGCTACTATTATATACTACATGTTATTTGTATATAACAACTCCTATCTATATATAAATTCTAGTTTGTACCTTAATACAACCCTTAACACAAACCTATGTGAGTTCTCAAAACCTTGGCATATAAATACATGGCCCATTCCCTTACTCTCAATTGCTTGAACATCTAAACTCTTAACAAATTGCATAGATCCTAGATACTAATTAAATGAACCCTACACATTGTCTCAGTTTGAAGTTGTTCAGACTTCAAAGTTGAATAAACCTAAGACAATTATGACTACTGGCAGGATCAAAAGGTAGGTCTCCCTCACTGCTCACCTAGAGAACTAACTCACATAACTACTGCACACAACACATTTGCTCACTCATACACAGCTACACACTGAATACACATAGATACACTCACAGTCACAGTCTGAACAAGGGCACACACACACAGGTACATATAGCTCACACACACTACTCATACTCTCATTAGGCACAGACATTGATATACACTCTCAGGTATTCACACTGATTTCTCACTCAGGTACACAGGAATTACACAGTTACCTCACACATACCCCAACTAAACTCAATTGCTCAAGGTAATACACAACACTGTATTTAACCTACACTCTGTGATACCAATTCTGCACACACACACACACAGTTCTGTTTTTCCCCCTTACTGAGAACACACAGCCACACACTCTCTTCCCCAAACACACAACACTAAAAACTATCAGTATTCACACACTCACTGATTTAATGTAGGTATTCACACACAAGTTCTACTACACCTCAACACAGATATCTAATACACTCTGCACACACTGATAAACACACAGAACAATAATAACCTACACTGCACAGAATCCACACTGCACTCTGACACAGGCACAATATAAATTTACAATCATTGAAACCCTCATTCACTGCTCTACCTACACACACACTGTTCTGAATACTGATACACTAAACCTGGGTAAGTTATCACTCTTCAATTGACTGGTACACTGCATACTTGGTTAACTCACTGATACACAGTATCAGTTAAAGACATTGACAATATAGGTATTCACTGAGACACACAGCATGTAACACTGGCACCCACCTAATACCTAAACACACAGGCACACTGGTTACTAGCTAGGCTCACACACACAGAATAGCCCTACTGATCACCTACACACAGACCTACTCTCACTGGCACATAAACAACTACACAGGTACTCGACTGCACACAAGTTCTTACTGATCTTAGGGATACACAGGCACTTAAACTCATTCACACACACACAGTACACGCCCACATACCTAGGACCTGGGAATTTCACTCACTCTCACACAGGTTAGTCACACCCTAGTTTCCCACTGATGTTTTGACACAGGGACACACCTATACACTGACACACAGATACTTACTAACCCACACTGCTATTGGAGAAATAACCCTGGGACACATACTCACTGGTCACTGACCTAATGCACACAGGATTACACACTATAATTCCTAACTGACACACAGTTCTCCTACACAGACACACGGGTAAACTCACACTGCACAGCACAGCAAAGTCTCCCCCTGTGCACAGAAATCTTCCAGCCCGACTGCACATATAGAACCTCACTGACTGAACAGAAAACCAACACACAGCTAATACACAAGTTATTACATTATGTATATAGTTGTATGTCAAAAATATGGAGAAATCTAAATACGTTAGATAGGTAAAACCTTAAGGGCATTTCTACAAACACAAAAAGTGCAGAAACGGATTCACACAAGTACCCATGAATCCTAAATTCGAAACCTAAGAATCGAGATCTAAACTCATACATTAGGGATGAAATCTGCCTACATGTAAACCCCTAGGGTTAGGGTCTACGAAAATTGGGGAAAACTAACGTAGGTCACCCAAAACCCTAGAATTTCCTAGGTCTTCATGTAGGACCTACGAAATCGAGATCCATACAAAAGAGGGTTCCCTAAAATCGAAATCTAACAGCAAGGGTTCCTAAAGGCCAACCACAAATAGAAAAAACAGAAATCAAATAGATAAAAAATCGGATTTACCTACGGGAGATGGTTTCTCCAATGAAGGTTCTCCTTCTCCAAGGCTTCTTGACCCAACCCCTTGCTTCTCTTTGCTTTGGAGGAGGAAAAGGGATCTCCTAGGTCTGGATTCCGAAATCTGGAGGTGGGAAATTGGTTTTCTTGATGGAGGCTAGGGTTTCTCCTTTCTACATGAAGGAAGAGAGGGTTCCCTTTTATAATAAACTAGGTTTTAGGGTTTCAATGCATAGTTTTTAGGTTAAACCCCCAGGTTAGGTCATGAAGAACCTAATTCACTAAGGTTTAGTCATTCTAGGGTTTGAGGTCCAAACCTAAAGTTTGAATTCTAGGGTTTCACTAGAATTGGGTTTTCAACTAGGGTTAGCCATACTGACTTCTAGGGTTTGACCTAAACCAACACAACCAACAACAAATAAATAGTTTTAAAAACTCAGCAGATTAATTAAACACATAATTATTCCAATTAGTGAATTTATACAAATGCCCTCCTCTGGAAAATGTGGTAGTGACAAGTCTACCCTCCCAAAAGAAATTTCGTCCTCGAAATTGGACTGAACTAGAGCAAGAATGAAATCAGAAAAAGAAATATACCTCAAGTCTAGAAGAGGTACGGGTATTGCTCGCGCATTTCGTCCTCTCTCTCCCAGGTCGACTCCCCTGGAGAGTGATGTCTCCATGCAACACGGACCAAAGGAATAGTTTGGTTTCGCAACACCTTCTCTCTGCGGTCCAAGATCTCTACGGGCTGCTCGGGGTAGCTGAGCGTCGGACCAACCTCAATCTCTGAGTGGTCAAGTACGTGACTAGGGTCTGCCATGTACCGTCTCAGCTGCGACATGTGGAACACATCGTGCACTCCCTTTAATGCCGGCGGCAAGTCCAGTCTATACGCCACTGCACCTACCCTCGCAAGAATACCAAAGGGTCCGATGTAGCGTGGGCTAAGCTTCCCGCCTCGACCAAAACAAATCGTGCCACGCGTCGGAGAAATCCGTAGGAATACTAGATCGCCAACCTAAAACAAAATAGTCTCAACACGCAGTCTAACAACAACATAAGCCAGAAAATAACGATCTATACCTGAAACTCAAGGGGTCTACGGTGGCTGTCGGCCCAATGCCGCTGTCTGTCCTGTGCCACTCTCAGTCTGTCTCTGATGAGTTTTACCTTTTCTGCTGCATCCACGACCATTTTTGGTCCTAGCAAGGCTCTCTCTCCAACGTCGTTCCAAGATAACGGTGTACGACACCTCCGTCCATAAAGAGCCTCAAATGGTGACATCTCGATGCTGGCCTGGTAGCTGTTGTTGTAAGCAAACTCTACCAGGTGCAGATGATCCTCCCAAGAACCTCTGAGATCTAGAACACAAGTGCGTAGCATATCCTCGAGAGTCTGAATAGTCCTTTCAGACTGCCCGTCTGTCTGGGGGTGGTATGCGGTACTGAACTTGAGCTGAGTGCCCAAGCTAGCCTGCAGACTCCTCCAGAAGTGGAAAGTGAAACGGCTATCCCGATCCGAGACGATGCTTACAGGAACTCCATGCAGTCTAACGATCTGTCGCACGTACACCTCTGCTAGCCTCTCTGTCGACATGCCCACCTTGAAAGGTAAGAAATGGGCTGATTTGGTCAACCTGTCCACGATGACCCAAATTGCGTCCTTCCCTCCTGGAGAACATGGAAGCCCTGAAACAAAATCTATGGTCACGTGCTCCCACTTCCACTCTGGGATCGGTAAAGGTTGAAGCAAACCACCTGGCCTCTGCCGGTCTGCCTTTACCTGCTGGCACACTAGACACCGGGATACGAAGCGTGCTACCTCGCACTTTATTCCATACCACCATACGTGCTCCCTCAAGTCTCGATACATCTTTTTGGCACCGGGATGCATCGAGTACTGAGAGCGGTGTGCCTCCTGCAAAACCTTCTCGCGCAACTCCCCGCTCGGCACATATATCCTTGTGCCGTGTCGTAAGGAACCATCCTCTGCGATAGTAAAGTCGTCCGACAATCCTGTCTGAACCTGTGCTCTGATACTCCTCAGAGCTTCATCATCATACTGCGCAGCTCTGATCCTGTCCATCAGCTCAGACTTTATCTGCAATCCCCACATCTGAATCTCAGTACCGGGAACTAACACCTCAATCTCCAAGCTCTCCAAATCCGCCAACAAATGTCTATCTGTCGTCAAGTACATCGCCATCGGATACCTGCTCAAGGCATCGACGACTACGTTGGCCTTCCCTGGGTGGTACTGCAATGAGATGTCAAAGTCCTTCATCAACTCTAACCACCTCCTCTGCCTCATGTTCAGCTCCTTCTGTGTGAATACGTACTTCAAGCTCTTGTGGTCTGTGAAGATCTCCACACGCTCTCCGTACAGCTAATGTTTCCACAACTTTAGAGCGAAGATAACCGCTGCCAACTCCAAATCGTGGGTGGGGTAGTTCTCTTCATGAGGGCGTAACTGCCTGGAAGCATAGGCAATCACCTTTCCGTGCTGCTGAAGAACACATCCCAGACCCTTACCTGAAGCGTCACTGTAGATGGTGAAACCACCTGTCCCTGCTGGCAACGTCAAAACTGGAGCTGTCGTCAACCTCTTCTTCAGCTCATCAAATGCGGCCTGGCAATCCTCCGTCCAGACAAAATCCACATCCTTCCTAGTCAGTCTGGTCATCGGCGCTGCAATCCTGGAGAAGTCTTGTACAAACCTCCTGTAGTATCCTGCTAGCCCGAGAAAACTCCTGATCTCAGCTACCGAACTGGGGGTAGCCCACGACTTCACTGCCTCGATCTTCTGTGGATTAACCGAGATTCCGTCACCCGATACCACATGCCCAAGAAATTTAAACTTGTCGAGGAAGAATTCATACTTAGAGAGTTTCCCGTACAGCTTCTCCCTCCTGAGAGTCTCTAAGACCAACCTCAGGTGCTCTTCGTGCTCCTCCGGGGTCTTGGAATACACAAGAATATTGTCGATGGACACCACTACGAACTTGTCAAGGTACTGGTGGAACACCTTGTTCATCAGGTTCATGAATACTGCCGGTGCATTGGTTAAACCAAATGGCATCACCATGAACTCAAACTGGCCATATCTGGTCCGAAAAGCTGTCTTCGGTGTGTCCTCTCTCTTCACCTTCACCTGGTGATAGCCTGACTTCAAATCTATCTTGGAAAATACCCTCGCCCCGCTCAACTGATCGAAAAGATCATCTATCCTTGGCAGCGGGTATTTGTTCTTGATAGTGATATTGTTCAAAGCTCTATAATCAATGCACATGTGCACCGTGCCATCCTTCTTCGGTACGAACAATACCGGAGCTCCCCATGGTGATAAACTGGATTTGATGAAGCCTTTGTCCTGCAGCTCCTCAACTTGCTTCTTCAGTTCTGCCAGCTCGCTGTTGTTGACTCTATAGACATGTTGTGAAATGGGCTCCGCTCCTGGAACCAAGTCTATAGAGAATTCAACATCTCTGTCTGGCGGCAAGCCTGGCAACTCCTCTGGAAATACATCCAGGAACTCCGCTATCAGAGGATGTGGCAACTCCTCTTCTTTCGCCCTGGCTCCGCAAAATATGCTCCTGCTCTGTTCCGCTGCTCCTCTGACGACCTCAAACTCCGGCTCTCCTGGTGGTCTGAATAATACTCTGCCTCTATAACAATCTATAGTAGCATGATGCCTACTCAACCAGTCCATTCCGAGTACAATATCATACCCCAGAAGTGGCATGACGAGTAAGCTCACGCTCAACTCTCGGCCTCCTACTGACACCCTCCGGTCCTTGCAGTGATCACGGACTAGGATAATACCTCCACCAGTCATGATCTTGCAAGTCCTAGCTAATGGTTCTGTGTCTAAATGATGTCGAAGTGCATAAGATACAGACACAAAACTATGGGAAGCACCAGAGTCGAATAAGGTAAATACGGGAATACAATCGAGAAGAACTGAACCTGTGATCAAGTCTCCTGCTGGCTCGATCTCCTCGACTGCCATGGCGTACGCTCGCCCCTGGGGTACACCTATCTGCTGCTGGTGCTGGGCAAACTTCTGATGTTGTGGTGGAAGTGGTGCCCTCTGTTGTTGGCCTCCTGGTACGGCAGGTACCCTGTCTGGTCCTCTCTGGGCGGCTGCTCCACCCTGACCTGGACGAATGGTAGGGCAATCCCTCAGCTGGTGTGTCGTCCATCCGCAGGACAGACATGAGCCCAATCTTTTCCTGCAGATCTCTCTAGTATGGCCTGTCTTCCCGCAGTACGCACACTGGATGGTGGGCTGAGTCTGTCTCTGTTGCTGCTGCTGGACCTGCCCTCGGGCTGGTGCCTGGTGCTGCTGGTGCTGCTGCTAAAAGGGCCTCTGCTGCTGCTGATAGTGTGGACGCTTGCCCGGTCCCGCACTACTATTTGCTCCTCCGGAACCATCGTGTCCCCTCTTGGGCCTGAGGTCCAAGTCGTCCTCGGCTATCTGGGCATCCATCAATATGCCCTCGTAGGTAGCTGTGCGACGTCCCGACGTGCGAAACTTGATCTCCCTTGCCAGCCCCTTTCTGAATTTTTGGGCCCTGTCCCCCGGAGCTCTAATCATCGATGGCGCGAAGCGGCTCAGGCAGCAAAACTCTGCGGCATACTCATCGACGGACGAGCTCCCCTGGGCTAAGTCATGGAACTGACTCTCCAAAGCTCCCAGGGCAACATCAGGAAAGAACTTCTCCTTGAAGAGCTCCTTGAAAGCTTCCCAAGTGAGTCCCGTGTCAAGGAGTCTCGGCTCTGTGCGGAACCACGTCAAGGCGATGTCGAACATCTGGCTGCCGGCGGCCTCGATCTGAAGAGCCTCCGGAAGCTGCGCCAAGCGCAAGTTTCTCTCGATGTCCTCTAGCCAATCATCGGCGTAGAGTATCCCTTCTGTCCCCTTGAACTCCCGAGGCATCATCCTCTTAAAATCCACAATGGTGTCCGGCCTCTGGTGGTGCTGATCAGGACGCTGCTGCTGCTGAGTGACTCTCTCCACAGCCTGGAGAGCCACTTGATGAGCATTCTCCATGTTCACCCTCATCATCTCTGTCTGGGCCTGGTGTGCCTCAGCCTGCACCCTCTGGTCTTCTGCCGACGTCCTCGGGGCATCGACCATGCCCTGAATCAAAGCAAACATCTGTGCTCCATCGACGGGCACACCTCCTGGATGCTGAACTGGTGGTGGTGGTGGTGGTGGCGCCGTCGTAGCTATGGGGACCCTCTGAACAGGTGGTGGAGGACCCCCGAATGCTGCAGACACTCCCACATGTACTGGAGATGTAGGAGGTGCTGCGGATGTCTGTCCGGCAAGGCGAGAGGTGGCAGACCTCTCTGACTCTGTTGCTCCGGTTCTCCGGGATCTGGTTCTCGGCGGCATCCTGAAGACAGATCGAAGAATTTAATCAGGGCAATAGACACGATATCATCAAAGAAGGACAGTAATTTCTAAAGAAAAAATCATTAAGAGTAGTATTATAAGAATCAGAATTCCTAATTGTGATTGAGCATATCCTCGGCCTAAATCCCTATTTCCTAAAACAGGCTCGTAGTAATACTCTAAGCGAGCACCACTACGATATCGCCCTAATGCGAATCTAGGACTGGACCTGCATGGGCCACCACTAAAACGTGTCACGACCCGCACCCGAAATTTGCGCATGCTTCGTGGGTACGTCCAGCCTACGTCGCAGCATCGACGGTAGAACGCTGTCTAGGTCTCAACATAATATATATCCTGTCGAACATCTCCACTCCGTACGGAGGACAATGATAATAATCCACAGTTCTATAAATATACTCAATCACAAGCTATAAGAAATAATGGCACGAAGAGAATGGAAAAGAGTTCTATAATAAACCAACCACAATATGTCCAACTCAAATCCTAGGTCTAGATGACCTCACAAAGTCACAAAATAATAATTACAACTCAGTCTCAGTCTGAAACAATAAATGCAGAAAAAGTAATCTAAGTACAAGCAGGTAAGTTCTCCTCTAGGCTGGGCAACTCCTCTGGGATTTCCGGAGTGAAATTTCCCTCTAATCCTGGGCCGTAATGAGTGGGGCACAAGTTCTCCAGGTCCTCTGAAAAATGTTATCCAGTCAGGATTAGAGTGAAGCACAAACACTAACAGCAGTTTCATTAAATTGACAAAGACTATAAACAGTGTAAGAAATACAAGATGAGAATATATGCTGAAATTGTGAAGTACTGGAGAAAATGAATATAGGCAATAGAGCATCTAGCAATGACCAATAAACAGTGAATGCTAGAATAAGTGGATCTGAATAAAATAGACATCTAGTTAAGTGTTTGAAATATCAGTTTATTATGTAATCGGCTTGGGACTAGATCAGGCTGGTTATATATGATTAGCTATGATTCTTGTAGGTCAGGCTAACCATATGGTTAGCTATGATGCATGTAGTGGTCAGGCTAATCATATATAACAGCTATGATGCATGTAAATGGTCAGGCCGCACCCGACGTGAGAAGTGGGGTGAGCTATGATGCATGTAGATGGTTGGATATGATCACATAATCTACTAATAGTTCTCCATCCCCCAGCTAGCACGATGGATTCCAATCATGACTCCTCATGATGGGGATCTAGGGTGCTAACCCGTGTATCCATAGTGTCGGAATCAAGTATGTACTACAACTAAATTATAGTAATAATCAACCATGAAAACTGTCAGAGAATGTACTCGCCTGTGGTCCTTAGCAAGGTGTGAGGATCGATGTCCAAAGTGGGATCACAATGACCTATTTGTGGAATATAAAAGTCAGAGACTGAATTAAAGGAATAACATGTTTAGTTAAATAAAAATAAGGTTTCTAGGTCATGGCTCAGGCTATACTAGGTTAACCCAAGGGTATAAGTGTACTAGGGTTTAATAGCTAAATGATAGGTTAGTTAGGCCCACTAGTCAAATTCTATATCATACTAAGGTATCTAGTATAATACTAGCTACTATTATATACTACATGTTAGTTGTATATAACAACTCCTATCTATATATAAATTCTAGTTTGTACCTTAATACAACCCTTAACACATACCTATGTGAGTTCTCAAAACCTTGGCATATAAATACATGGCCCATTCCCTTACTCTCAATTGCTTGAACATCTAAACTCTTAACAAATTGCATAGATCCTAGATACTAATTAAATGAACCCTACACATTGTCTCAGTTTGAAGTTGTTCAGACTTCAAAGTTGAATAAACCTAAGACAATTATGACTACTGGCAGGATCAAAAGGTAGGTCTCCCTCACTGCTCACCTAGAGAACTAACTCACATAACTACTGCACACAACACATTTGCTCACTCATACACAGCTACACACTGAATACACATAGATACACTCACAGTCACAGTCTGAACAAGGGCACACACACACAGGTACATATAGCTCACACACACTACTCATACTCTCATCAGGCACAGACACTGATATACACTCTCAGGTATTCACACTGATTTCTCACTCAGGTACACAGGAATTACACAGTTACCTCACACATACCCCAACTAAACTCAATTGCTCAAGGTAATACACAACACTGTATTTAACCTACACTCTGTGATACCAATTCTGCACACACACACACACAGTTCTGTTTTTCCCCCTTACTGAGAACACACAGCTACACACTCTCTTCCCCAAACACACAGCACTAAAAACTATCAGTATTCACACACTCACTGATTTAATGTAGGTATTCACACACAAGTTCTACTATACCTCAACACAGATATCTAATACACTTTGCACACACTGATAAACACACAGAACAATAATAACCTACACTGCACAGAATCCACACTGCACTCAGACACAGGCATAATATAAATTTATAATCATTGAAACCCCCATTCACTGCTCTACCTACACACACACTGTTCTGAATACTGATACACTAAACCTGGGTAAGTTATCACTCTTCATTTGACTGGTACACTGCATACTTGGTTAACTCACTGATACACAGTATCAGTTAAAGACACTGACAATATAGGTATTCACTGAGACACACAGCATTTAACACTGGCACCCACATAATACCTAAACACACAGGCACACTGGTTACTAGCTAGGCTCACACACACAGAATAGCCCTACTGATCACCTATACACAGACCTACTCTCACTGGCACATAAACAACTACACAGGTACTCGACTGCACATAAGTTCTTACTGATCTTAGGGATACACAGGCACTTAAACTCATTCACACACACACAGTGCACGCCCACATACCTAGGACCTGGGAATTTCACTCACTCTCACACAGGTTAGTCACACCCTAGTTTCACACTGATGTTTTGACACAGGGACACACCTATACACTGACACACAGATACTTACTAACCCATACTGCTATTGGAGAAATAACCCTGGGACACATACTCACTGGTCACTGACCTAATGCATACAGGATTACACACTATAATTCCTAACTGACACACAGTTCTTCTACACAGACACACGGGTAAACTCACACTGCACAGCACAGCAAAGTCCCCCCCTGTGCACAGAAATCTCCCAGCCCGACTGCACATATAGAACCTCACTGACTGAACAGAAAACCAACACACAGCTAATACACAAGTTATTACATTATGTATATAGTTGTATGTCAAAAATATGCAGAAATCTAAATACGTTAGATAGGTAAAACCTTAAGGGCATTTCTACAAACACAAGAAGTGCAGAAAACGGATTCACACAAGTACCCATGAATCCTAAATTCGAAACCTAAGAATCGAGATCTAAACTCATACATTAGGGATGAAATCTGCCTACATGTAAACCCCTAGGGTTAGGGTCCACGAAAATTGGGGAAAACTAACGTAGGTCACCAAAAACCCTAGAATTTCCTAGGTCTTCATGTAGGACCTACGAAATCGAGATCCATACAAAAGAGGATTCCCTAAAATCGAAATCTAACAGCAAGGGTTCCTAAAGGCCAACCACAAATAGAAAAAATAGAAATCAAATAGATAAAAAATCGGATTTACCTACGGGAGATGGTTTCTCCAATGAAGGTTCTCCTTCTCCAAGGCTTCTTGACCCAACCCCTTGCTTCTCTTTGCTTTGGAGGAGGAAAAGGGATCTCCTAGGTCTGGATTCCGAAATCTGGAGGTGGAAAATTGGTTTTCTTGATGGAGGCTAGGGTTTCTCCTTTCTACATGAAGGAAGAGAGGGTTCCCTTTTATAATAAACTAGGTTTTAGGGTTTCAATGCATAGTTTTTAGGTTAAACCCCCAGGTTAGGTCATGAAGAACCTAATTCACTAAGGTTTAGTCATTCTAGGGTTTGAGGTCCAAACCTAAAGTTTGAATTCTAGGGTTTCACTAGAATTGGGTTTTCAAGTAGGGTTAGCCATACTGACTTCTAGGGTTTGACCTAAACCAACATAACCAACAACAAATAAATAGTTTTAAAAACTCAGCAGATTAATTAAACACATAATTATTCCAATTAGTAAATTTACACAAATGCCCTCCTCTGAAAAATGTGGTAGTGACAGTGCGCGTCGGAATCAACCCGTATCCGTAAAAAGTCCCTATATCGCGACTTTTATAAAATACCGCACCATTTTGTGTACGCTCGTCGGAATACGACAAAATTTGTACCATTGGATTCATGGTATCACGCTGGTCCTGTGACCCAAGTTTCACCAATTTTGAGATAGTTGACCAAGCTGCCTAATTACTGGTCCTACGGTTGACTTTAAGGGCGAATTTGTGTTCGGCTCACCGGAATCCAAAATGGGACATACCGTTTAGTTCGTATTGACGTATAGAATTTGTTTGACATATAATTTGTCCCATTTAGAGACCTTTAGCCCTGGCACGCATTTCGGTGCAAAGTGGACCACATATGGACCTCGCTTTGACCCAAAATTACCGTTTTGCCTATGTGTCCAAATTGGACGAAAGGGTAATATTTTCTAGCTATCTCGCTGAATCCGAGAACTTTGGTGACGTTTATTTCAGCATCCGGAGACGTTTATTCGGAGGCCATAGTTTCTGATCCTGTGTACTTGACGTCTGGACGCTTACACTACGTAGATTGCTTGCCATGCAAGTATACCTTGCCATTGTACTGTGTTATTCATTCCATATGATGCATGTATTTTATTTTTTGTCATTTAGTTCATATATTTTAACTGCTATATAAACTGCGCGTCCAAGAATAACTTGGGTGCAACGACGGTGGCGTCGTATTCTGTTTCTTTATTATATATATGCATGTTGACCTAGTTTATGAGACTATCCCATTATCTTGAGGCATTCTTATATTTTATTAGCCAGGACCCTGTTGTTACATGAGTGTGAGTCTCATATAGGTCACAGACTTGCGTATACGGTTGGCCACTGGTACGTATAGGACGTAAGGCGGATAAGGATAATTGCTGATAGAAATTGTATGTTAGAAGACTTGGCGGTTATTTAGAGGTATCATCGTGTCATAGATGTGACATGCTTAGAGCATGGGGTGGAAAGAATAACAAGTAAGGCATTTGGGCTCCTTTGCACTTTCCTTGTGTAACCCGTACGCTCCGTCGGAGATGCACGATCATGATGACCACTATATATTATTATTATCAGGCGGCCTCTGACGTTCAAAAGATGCCATGCTTTATAAGCCCCTGAATCTCTGAGAGAATCATGCCAATCCCATTTTGGCCAGATAGCCCACTTGCTGGAAAGTTGTTCTCAAAGTGCATTCACATAGATGGTTAGGCGACCCATTGGATGTTTATTTTTAGTACTTTATTGGCATGCTTCTATGTATCTTGTTACATTCCTCTGAGGACCTAGTCCCTTTCCAGGTATCGACGGGCAGGATTATCCACATGAGTACGGACCCAGACATGACACTTCATACCAGACTGAGGATGCCTTACTTTCAGAGTACCTTTGATTCATCATAGCTAATGGATATTCTTGTTGCTATTTTCTTTATTGACATTTATCTTATATTAGAGTTTGATCTCTTCTCTCTTTTAGTTTTTAGTATAGTCGATTGGCAGTGGATTTGTTTCCACCCGACTATCATTCTTTGATACTTCATACTTGAGATTCAGTTATTTATTTCCTATTTTTTTATTTATGTTGTGGATGAGATATAGATTGCATGTGACTTGTGTTGACAGTATATTACTACTTGTAGATTTGATATTCATGTAGAGCGTACGTATGTGTTACGATCTTCCAACACATTGGGGTTTTCATATACATACGGCTGGCGTGTTGCGTATTCTTATTCCTACGTATTTTGGGACTGGGGTGTGACATATTTTTGTGGTGGCCCATACAAGTCTTCGAATATATTGTCTCGGTTATGTTACTGTACCGAACAAGCCTGCATATAGGAATAGAGTATATGATCTCATCCACGCTTGACAAAAACTCATCTTCCCTTCAACCTTCCTATTTAAATGCTTGCATCATGTTTGATTCATGTACTCCTTCTAATCGTTTTGACCACCTCTTGCAGAGAGATAGATTTGCATAGTGGATGTACCACCACCGAAGGTGACACACCTTCAGGAGCCAATGACCAAACTCGAGGAAAGGCCTCAACGACTCCTAGACTTTCGGGGCCGGATGGACAGACTCACAATCCAGTTCCATCTGATCTTTCCGCATCGCCTAATGGGACTTTTCAAGCTTCATCGACACCACAGGATGGCCAGACACAGCTATTCCAATTCTTCCAAATGATGATGCAGGAAGAGAGATAGCAGGCAGCCGCATTAGCTGTAGAACAGAGGCAGCAAGCGGCAGAGCAAAGGCGAGAATTTTTGGCAACACTTGAGAGAATGGTCGCACAGGCACCTGTACCAGCCTAGGCACTGGTTTCAGTACCGCGAGCTCAAGTTGGTTCAGTCAAGGACTTTGTACAGATGGGTCCCAAGCCGTATAAAGGCACTGAGAGCCCAGAGGAGACCACAAACTGGATTACCCACACCTAGAAGTTATTAGAAGCATCACAGCTGCCTACAGATCTATGGATGACAAGCATAAGGACCCAACTAGATGGTAACGCTCATCACTTGTGGGAATTAATGGAGCGCCAGATGGGTATGCATCAGACTTGGGAATAATTCTTGGAGTGCTTTGAGAGAAAGTACTTCCTGGATACTATAAGGGATGCGTTGTATGATCAGTTCCTCCATCTGGAGCAGGGAAACAAGACAGTTGAGGAATATGATGCAAAGTTTAGTCGCCTCAGTAAATATGGCACTGCCCTGATACCTAATGACTGGGAGAAGGCTAAGAGGTTTCACCGTGACCTGACTCAGGAGTGTAGAAGCATAAAATACGCTGGGGAATTGTACGCGTATTATACAGTCAAAACCCCTAACATCCATAAAGTCCGCTTAAAACAGAGCTTCAAGGCTGTATGGCATAAAATATGACTTCAGAGCTATACGTGTAAAATAAAGCTTCAAGGCTGTGTGGCGTAAAACATGGCTTCAGAGCTGCTCGCGTAAAATAGGGCTTTAGAGCTATTTGGCGTAAAGAAGAGCCTTAGAGCTGCCTACGTAAAGCAGCACTTCAAGTCTGTTTTGGCATTAAAAAGGTTGCTATACCTCCCTGCGTAAAGTTTAAAATACGTTTGTCTTTTACGCAGCGTAAAGTTGTACGAGGAACTCTTCGTATTCCTCGGATGAATTTGTCAGACAAAACAGTGAACCTGACTCCTGAAAAAAGTCTGCACGATGATCGAGAGGACGGCTACGATGATGATTTTGCACAGAGACCCAGGTTGTCGTTTAGCGACATATTCTTGATACAAGTCATTTTTACGCATTCAAAGAATACGCTGCCTATTCTACATGGGCAGAAATGAGTTTTTACGCTCAAGATAAGACAAAATCAGACGCCACATCAAAAGCTGTTTCTTGTACAGAGCTTGAGGCATATCTCTGCATTTAATGCACGAAATGGGGGCAGATCTCTGCATTTAATGTATGAGATTTTGTTCTATTTTTAAATGACTGGGAAAGCTAAAACTGTGGCTAATATGCACACATCATCGTTCTCGCATTTTTATGCCAACCAGGCTATTTTCAACTATAGGAGTACGCCGTATGATCTCTCCTCGAAATACGCCAACCCGGCTATATTTGCAAAGGTACGTGATAAGGCTATTTAGCCCAGAATACGCTCAAGACCTCAGTCGTGACGAATAATTGTCTATTTTACGCTGGTTATCTATTATTCATGTATCATCAACTTTTACACAGAGTTTGGCTTCTTACGCCAACAAGACAGTTATTTGGCTTTTACGCCAACCATCTTTTTGCAAGGGGCAGTTACCTACGTGGCTTGCATGACATGATCTTCGAGAAGCAGTTATATGCGTTACCTCATAAAGGGACACGTGTCATAAGCATATTCAGAAGACAATGGAAACGTGGGTAGCTGTTATCATAACCGCAGCGTAAAAGAAGTCTTCTTCTTCACAGTTTGGTCTTTTACGCCAACAAGACAGTTATTTGGCTTTTACGCCAACCATCTTTATGCAAGGGGCAGTTACCTACGTGGCTTGCATGCCATGATCTTCGAGAAGCAGTTATATGTGTTACCTTATAATGGAACACGTGTCATACGCAGATTCAGAAGATTATTTGAACGTGGGTAGCAGTTATTATAACCGCCGCGTAAAAGATGCAACTTTCTTCACAGTTTGGCTTTTACGCCGACTAGACAATTATTTGGCTGATCTCTATAAATAGAGACCCTTGGTCACAGGGTAAAGGGGACCAGGAAAGGATCAGACAAAAGCACAAGTAGAGATCAGAGAGAGAGAGCACAGACAGAGAGTGTTGATTGACAACTTTGGCAACGAGAATTCAATCCCACTTGCAACCTTTGAAGCTTCTTCTTCTTCTTCTTCTTCTTCTTCTTCTTCTACAATACTTCTTCACCATCGTGTGGTCCAAGGGACAAAGTGACCGATCGCAGATCAAACTCTTATAGCAATACTTCCCCAGAATCATTCTATTGTACTTAACATCCTCGTATAGGATTAATTGTACTCTGTTTCTTGTTTGTAAGTAAAAAGGTTTCGTATAAACCTCTTCTTTGTTTATCATCCAACAAAAATGGCGACTCTGCTGGGGACGACTTTCTCCTCTGACGAGAAAGTAATTGCTCAACACGATGCTGTGTCCATCGGATCGTGAGTTCTTGGCCTTGAGTTCTTGGCCTCAATTTTGGCTCTTCTACAGCACTACTGGCCTACTGCTACCGTTTATAGGCCAGAATTCCATGCGATCTTGAGTTCTTGGCCTCCACATCAATACATACATGGCTGCTGCCATTTGTGGGGTGAGAATGGACCTCCCCGTTCTGCATCAAAGAGCTATTTCTGGTCATCTGAATCTGCCCAATCTCTTCGGAATATGATGAAGGTTGTTCCTGTCTCTCTATATCCTCGTTGTATCAATTTATTAAGAAGTCTGTACAGTTCTTGCGAATGCCATGATCATATGGATTTCTAAACCGACCTCCTGACACAGTCAGGGAAAGCCTACCTTAAAGAATATGGAGGGAACTAGGAGGAAGCAACGGCAGACACTTCAGCTACCAAACCTCCAAAACCTGAACCTGTTATACCAGAGGCAGGTCCTTCCAAATCAACTTCTATGGACAAAGAAAAATAGAAAGAAGTTTGTTTCGATAAACCTTTGAAGAATATTCAAAACAAAGGTTTAGAGAAACCTTATAACTTCGATATCTTGGCTCAGTTGGCTAATACTCCAGCCAAATTGTCTATTTTTGAGCTACTTCGGCTATCCAAAGACACTTGTCAAGCCTTGAGTGAAGCATTAATGCAAGCAGATGTATGCTTGACTCAGCTCAAGTCCCCTGATAAAGAGCATATAGCATATCCTCAATGCCATAGTGTGATGGAAGTGGTCCCTAACACCACTTTCACTCAAGATGACATGTTGTTGAAACATAACAAACACGACAGGCCTCTTTATTATACAGGATACGTCGGCTCCATTGAGGTGGACCAGATTCACATAGATCCGGGATCGTCGATCAGTATTATCCCTCATAGTCTGCTAAGACCGTTGAAACTTTCTACCAGTGAACTGGCTTACACTACCACTATAATAGTGGACTTCAATGCCAGGAAAAGCAGACCGTTGGGGAAGATTCGTCTGAGGATCCAGATTGGTGACCTTAGATCATTGGCTACATTCTACGTCATTGATTCGGAGGTGTCTTACAATATTCTGTTGGGTAAACCATGGATCCATGATCAAAATATTGTTCCTTCAACTCTACATCAATGTTTCAAATATGTAGAGGCTCAAGGAACAGTGAAGACAGAATTTGCTGATCTCAATCCATTCAAGGGAGTTGAGTCCTACTATTCTGATGCCATGTTGTACACCCAAGACTACATGAAAGAGGTGTCAGGCAAAATGGAGGAAGAATCCCACCAGGAGCCAGGAGAACCATCTGCTGAGCAACCTTTGTCGATCCAAGTGAAAGGGCGGGTTACCCGTCCAAAAGTCTCGGAACCTATGACTATTCACTTAGGCAAAACAAAGTCGGGAGAAGGAAATGATCCTTTTGTGATCGATCTGAACAAGAAACCTCCACCTTTGGTTATTGACCTTAGGCGCAACAAGTACCTATCTGATATAAATAGGGATGCGTTTGCTGATGATAATAAAGATTCTCTTTTCCTGTATACTGACGCCCAATTTCCTAATCAGTAATCTTCTCCTCATAAAGATATAGAATCCATAGCACAAAAATTCTTGGAAGCTATAGACTTCTATCATCCATATGTGTGGGAAGTAGCATCAGTTTCTAATATCGTCACGACATATGGGCCACATAAAGATTCTATCTTTATTGTTCTACCTACTCGCAACGATCAGCATCAGATAGTCTTCGGTCGAATGTGGAATAGACTGATTTTATAAGAGGATTCTCCCGAGTCTGATGTTGGAAAAATGCAAATCCACAGATATAGCCCACAGGCTTTGAAGATTATGCAAAACATGGGTTATGATTTGAAGTTGGAGCCAGGACTCAACTATGGAAAAGGCAGACGAATGCCGCTGCATGGTGATCCTTACTGTCAACGAACTCATTTCGGGTTGGGGTATACCACATCTCTTGCAACTTCAAACAACTCTGAGTTAAGTGATGAGACCATTTTCTCTTCTCAAGAGGATTTGTCGTCCTTCGATTCAGATGATGAATTCGAACTGGCATTATCAGTAAATATGGTGTTGACAGATTCCCTCGAAACAGAGGAACAAGAATCTGAACCATTTGAAAATGAATCATGGGCACATCAAATGGATACACAATGGGAACTCTGGTTCGAACAAAAAGAACCACCCACTGAAGATAAGGTTATCCAAGTCAATGTTGGGGATAAATTTTCACCAAAGCCGATATTTATCAGTAACAATCTTTCTGAAGAAGAAAGAGAAGAAATAATCCAGCTGATAAAAGAATATATCGATGTCTTTGCTTGCACTACCAGAAAAAGTCAAATTAGCGACGTCTAAAAACGTCGCTAAATAACCAAAAATCGTCGCTAATTAGGTTTAGCGACGTAATTAGCGACGTTTTAAAGCAGTCGGAAAACACCAAGTCGCTAAAACAAAAAACGTCGCTAAACGTCGCTATGCCGACGTTTTTTAGCGACTTTAATGTGTCGCTAAATTTAGCGACGTTTTGCGACGCCAAGTCACTAAATAGCGACGTTTAGAAAAGTCGCTAACGTCGCTGATTAGCGATGTCTATCACGACGTTACACCGACGTCTTTAATGACCTGGCTATACTGCCATGTCAGCAATTGGCGATGTTTAGCGACGTCATTAGCGACGTCATTAGCGACGTTTTATAGCGTCGCTAAGTAGCGACGTAATTAGCGACGTAAATTAACGTCGCTAAACGTCGCTAATAACGTCGCTAATTTTAAAAAAAAAATAAAAAAAATAATGTGCAGAAGCAAACATTGGTGATTTCCAGCAGTTTTACATCATCTTCATCATACACACCAACATGATTCAATCTAGTTAACTATATAATCCAATTAAATTAAAGACCACAAGAAGTATCAATCCAATTAAATGTGGATAACTATATAATCCAATTAAATTAACTAAAAAATTAAAGACCACAAGAAGCATCATACATCATGTCTATAGTTGAAGTATCAATAATTCATAAATAATAATAAAAATAACTATACTACTACGGATCTGCAGGAGGCTGACCAGCGGCGCGCTTGAAGGATAACAACTCCTCATACTCGTCCCGTGGAATCGACACCGATGTCGATGGAGAAGGCAGTAACGTCGGTGGAGGCCGTGCCCGCTCCAAGTCTGCGAGTCACTGGTTGTAAGAATCCAGGGTAGATAACAGCCTCGTACTGCTATCACCCATTGAATCCTGCATCCTCGTCAGGTTCTCGCCCATCGATAGCTGTGACGCCTGCATCCTCGTAAGCTTCTCGCCCATCGATAGCTGTGACGCCTGCAGCTCCATGATGTTGCGATCATTGGAGGCTCTAATATCATTTGTCAATTCTCGTAGCTCCGTCATGCTGCGGTCGAGCATATCCAATCGTGCGATGAGCATCGGATCGTCCGCCTGTGGCTGGGACCGGGACTGGTCCTCCATACTTCGCAGCAAGTCGTCACGGAGAGACGCAATCTGACGGTCAACGGCCTCCTGGACGGCCTCCTGGACTCTGGCCGACGACTGCGAGGGCTGCGACTGCGAGGGGTGTGTGGAATGCATAGCTGTCGGGGAGGCCCTAGATGACTGCGTCGCAACTAGGGCGCCATAGGAGCCCGTACCGTAGTACGTACCCCTCTGGAGACCACCAGCTGCGGTCACCCACAGGTCGTCCGCCGACGGAGATGGACCGGGCTGCGACGAAGCACCAGCCTCTCCAGGTGTAGGTGCACTAGCAGTCGCCCGCTCACGAAGCCTAAGATACTCGGCCTAGAAAAGGTTTGGAAACTCAATAATTGCCTAAGTTATATTAAAATAAACACAAAGTAAAGTAATACTTACATAGGTCTGTGAGGCCCTCTCATCAATGAGATTTCCGTCCTTGCGATGGGTGGCCAAGAAGACGGTCACCATGTTTGCATCCTCACCCCTCTGTACCTGTTAAAAATATATTTTTTATTACTAAACTTAAATATTTTTTCCAAGTACCATTTTATGGTACTTATATTAAAATAATATATTTTAAAAGAAAAAATATACCAAACGACGGAAATGTTCCGTCATCAGAATCGAGCCACCACACCACTTGGCAGCATTCTGCCTAGCCGCCTTGGCCCCCAACCACACTCCTAGGTCAGTGTCCGTTATGGGAAAAGCAGTCATGGCATTGCACTAAGGCACCTGGTGCTTGAACAATTTTTGCATCAAAAGTTTCCCAAGTACACGGGCTATTGCTCTATGAAATGGATAACCCCATGCATTGTGGCTGTACTCACTCACATTTATCGGCAGATAATTGCACTCCCTTTAGTAAAAAAACCTAAGCCCCTAAACTGGCACACTGATACACACATACACTCTTAAGAATTCTGTAATCAAAACTCACCTGGTACCAACAACACCTATTAAGTACTCTAAATTCTATACTTCATATAAACACTCCATCTATACTCATATAAACACTCCATCTATACTCCCAGATCTGGGATACACCTATATGAATGCTCAACCTTCACACCTATTACTTATTCTCTTCAACACATATATTCACTCAAACACCTGACTAATACACCTCTTTAAATCAGTCACCCACTGCTACTGCTTACCTACTTCCTCAATATTTGATTACCCCTTATCCCGAGCCACACACTCATGTGTGCACTATAGTATCACTATGAATACCCAATCTTCTCTCAGATGTTGGTGTTATATCTGACACTTGCCCTCATGTCCTTCAAATCATACGAGTTCAAACCCCATCTCAAACACATCCAAATCCTGTCTTGCACTAGTTGCTGACTAGCTCAGTAAGTTGCTGCACAAGGATGTAGTATTTACACTGTATTAGGACCCCCTCACACCTGCCTGCAGAAGCTAACAACCAACTACAATGCACCTAAACCTTAATGCACACTATGTTCAGCTGTGTAGTGCCTCCCCAAGTTGCCTGTTGCACATTGGGCTGATGTGCCTCAAGTCTCCCCCTGCTCACTGCTAGTAAGCAGTGCTCACTGCTGCTGTTATCTCTCTCGTCGACTTGGGCCAGTCGGCCCTAACCCTAACCCTAACCCTAACCCCATGTCAACAAACCTAACCCTAACCCTAACCCTAGGTCCTGATCAGTGTCTGTGTCAGTGTGTGTGTGTGCCGTGTCTGTGTCTATGTCAGTGTCTGTGTGTGTGTCGTGTTTGTGTCAATGTCACATGTGTCCTGTGAGAGAGAGAGAGAGAGAGAGAGAGAGAGAGAGAGAGAGTAGGGTTTACCGGAGTAGTCGCGGTGGAGAGCGGGTCGACGGAGCGCGGGGGGGGGGGAATTTTTTTTCTTTTCGAAATTTTAGCAGATGGGGAAAAATGAAACCGATCCCTAATTAACCAAATTTTAGCGACGTTTAGTGACGTCCAAGAAAAACGTCGCTAATTTAAATTTTAGCGACGTCAATGCGTCGCTAAACACGTTGCTAAATATTTTCAATATTAAGGTCGCTATATACGTCGCTAAACGTCGCTAAATTAGACATATTAGCGACGTTTAGCGACCTAAACTGAACTTATAGCGACTTATCTTTTAAAATCTTAATAAAAGTCGCTAAACGTCGCTAAATGTCGCCATTTAGCGACGTCTAGCGACGTTTTAATAAGGAGTCACTAATTTATATATTATTAGCGACGTTTCTTTTGACGTCGCTAAAATACGTCGCTAAGACCGCTTTTTCTAGTAGTGTTGGAATTATGAGGATATGCCAGGTCTTGATCCAAAAGTGGCTACCCATAAACTCAACATATTGTCCAATTCAAAGCCCGTAAAGCAACACCAACGCCGGTTCCGCCCGGATATGATGGATGCCATTGAAGCTGAAGTTAAGAAATTAATAGCCTGTGAGTTCATCCGGGAAGAACAACATCCAGATTGGGTCGCTAATGTTGTCCCAGTTATGAAGAAAAATAGAAAAGTGTGTGTTTGCATCGACTTCCGAGATCTAAATACGGCCTATCCTAAAGATGAATTTTCTCTTCCCATTATAGACGTCATGATCGATAATACGTGCGGTTTTGAGCGTATGTCTTTCATGGACGGATTTTCAGGATATAATCAAATTAAGATGAATCCTGAAGATGAGAAGCATACTGCCTTTCGTACACCATTGGGGGTATATTGCTATACAGTAATGCCTTTTGGATTGAAGAATGCCGGGGCTGCATATCAATGAGCTATGAGTAACATATTCTATGAGCACATACGCAAAATGGTGGAATGTTACGTAGATAATATTGCTGTCAAAAGCTGCCTCAAGGATAATCATATCCAAGACTTGAAGACAATATTTGATTTGATGCGCCAACATTAACTAAAAATGAACCCTACAAAGTCCTTTCTTGGTGTATCCAGGGGCAAATTTTTGGGATTTGTCATTACTGCTAAAGGCATTCAAGTTGACCCTGATAAAGTAAAAGCTATCCTAGAAATGCGACTGCCCCGTAATCAGAGAGAACTTAGGAGATTTCAAGGTCGTCTAACTTATATAAGGAGATTCATATCCAACCTCTCGGGGAGATGTCAACATTTTTCTCGTCTAATAAAGAAAGGTGTGTCATTCGTATGGGACGAAGCCTGCCAACAAGCGTTTAATGACATCAAATGCTATCTTACTAATCCTCCAGTTCTGGTGCCTCCTGTCATAGGAAGACAGCAATGGATCATTATTTAGGGGATCTTCTCGCACAGAAGAACGATGAGGGTCATGAACAGGCTATCTACTATCTAAGCAGGATGATGGTCGGAGCAGAACACAGGTATAACCCAGTGAGAAAAGAATGCTTGGCCCTAATGTTTGCCATTCAGAAGACGCGACATTACGTGACGGGCCAAACTATTCATATCATATCCAGAGTCAATCCACTTCGGGTATTGATGAATAAGCCAAGTATTCTTAATTCCTGACTCGCGACTTGGGCAATGCTATTGACACCGTATGATATGGTGTACATCCCTCAGAAGTCCATGAAAGGTCAAGCCTTGGCTGATTTCTTAGCCGCCCATCCAATTTCGAAAACCTCAAAATTATATGAGGACATTCCCGACGAAGTTGCAGATTGTAATTCGGCAACGAAAGGTGATACATGGCAGCTATTCTTTGATGGTGCTTCCAGAACTGGTCCCAAGAGAAATATGGTTTCAGGAGTAAGAATTGTTCTGGTGACTCCTGATAAACTCGTCATCTATCGAGCATATTCTCTTAGTAAACCATGCTCTAATAATGTGGCAGAGTATAATGCTTTATTAATTGGACTTCAAGTTGCTAAAGAATTGGATGTTGAATACTTGGAAGCTTTTGGTGATTCTCAACTGATCGTCAATCAGGTCAGAGGAATATATGAAGTCCGCAATCCAGACCTCATTCCTTATCACCAAACAACGATCGAGATAGCAATGTCTTTTAAAGGATTCTTCTTAGAACATGTTCCTCAATATCAAAATTTGGAAGCTGATGCTCTAGCCAGTCTAGTTGCAGATCTAGCTATTCTCATAAGAAGGCAGAATTCGGTGATCCTTCTTAACAGAGATTTGTTTTATGTGAAAAATAATTTTCACATAGAACACAGCTGTGCTATAAACACGGTTCCTCCTAAGAGAGATTGGAGAAGTCCTTTTATAGACTTTATATTATATGGAATCTTACCAGAGGATCCTAAAGAAGCAGCATCTATCAAAAGACGATTGCTACGTTTCTATTTTGATGCTTCTTCACAAAGTCTATATCGTCGAACATATGATGGACTTTTGTTATGATGTCTCTCTGATGTTGATGCAAAGCGAATTATCCAAGAAGCTCATGATGGAGTATGTGGAGCGCATCAACCCGGTCCTAAGTTACAGGATCGTATCAAGAGGATGGGCTACTACTGGCTTACTATGATTGCAGATGCCGTAGAATATGCAAGAAAATGCAAAGCCTGTCAGGTTCATACAAATTTTATACATCAACCTTCTGAATATTTATATCCTACTATTGCATCATGGCCGGGTATGGATATCATTGGTCCTATTCATCCTTCGTCTTCTAAAGGACATCGGTTCATATTAGCTATCACTGATTATTTCTCCAAATGGGCGGAGGCGATCCCTCTTGCTGAGGTAAGACATCCAGCGTGATCAGCTTTATCAAGCATCATGTAATTTATCCCTTCAGAATACCCCGAAGGATAATTCATGACAATGGGCCTCAATTCATCAGTCAAGCGTTTCACCGATTTTGTGATAAGAATCGGATACAAAATATGGCCTCAACGGCATATAATCCTGCTGCTAATGGTTTGGCGGAAGCCTTCAACAAAACCATCATCAAACTCTTGAAGAAGTTTGTCTCTTCAAACAAAAGAGAATGGAACAAGAAATTGGGGGAATGTCTGTGGGCATATCGCACAACAGTACGAACACCAACGGGTTGTACCCCATTTTAATTAGTTTATGGGTGTGAAGCAGTTCTCCCTATTAAAATTCAAATTCCATCGCTCAGAATAACAGTAGCTAATGAGCTGACTTAGGAAAATAATGATCGTTTGAGACTTCAAGAGCTAGAAGGGTTAGACGAGAAACGCCTTCAAGCTCAACAGCGCATCGAGTTCTACCAAGCACGCATCTCCAGAGCTTTTAATCAAAAAGTGAAGAAAAGAGTGTTCAAAGTTGGCGAGCTAGTTTTAGCTGTGAAGAGGCCAATGATCATTATACATAAAAGTAAGGGGAAATTCCAGCCCAAATGGGAGGGCCCTTATGTGATTGAAACAACATTTTCAAATGGCGCTTACAGATTAGCCAAGCCTAATGGAGATTTGATAATGGCTCCTATCAACGGCAAATTCCTGAAGAAGTATTATGCTTGATCTCCTTTGCTTAAAGGGGTATGGTGGAGATTTCATTCTGATGATACTACATACAAAGATTAGCTAAATTATATTCTATCATGTTCTTGTGACCTCTAAATAGATATGTTTAACTAATTTGAAACATCAAAACCTATCACGTCCATATTACCTCTGATAGTGTTTTGTATACAAATTTAGTTGGATCATATTCTATCATGTTCATATTACCTCTGAATAGATATATTCAGCTAAACCTTACCGAAAGTATATCATGTCCATATTACCTCTGATATCACTTTCATCTTAGCCTATCATTTATATTCTAAAGTGATGGATCCACAAAGTCAGAAAATATATCTTTATTATCTCTGGGAATAGCAAATTACAAAAGGAGCAAAATAGTACATCATTGGGGAGGAGCAGTTAAATCGTGGATCTGTTGCGCCAAAGCAGCCATCCTCTCATTCCTGGAGTTTAAAATGTTGGTGCGAGCCCGTCCCAGCCTTGCTTTATCATTCCTCAAGAGAGATAGTTCGGACAGAGAATCAATAAAACTTGCGTGGATGACACTCACATGTGTCAAGTTCTGTTGAGATGTCTTCACTTGGCCCTTCAATACATCACGAACTAGCGATGCTTTGAGAAGCCTCTCCCTTGCCTGAGCAAGTTCACCTTCCAATTCTCGAACCCTCACTTCCTATCCCTCAGATTCGGCACGGCACTGAGCTAGCTGAGGAATACTCTCCACCAATACTGCTTGCTCTTTCTCTATCTCTTGTTGATGTTCCTCGATGGATTTGTTTAAATTTTCTGTCTTCTGAGCAAATTTTGTAGTTAGGGAGTCGTACTCAGCCAGAACCAAGTCATTGATGCTGCCTCGGGATAGTTGCAAATATTCGTTAATGGGTTGTTCTAAACCATTAACTATTTGCTCTAGCGCATCAGCTCTTTCAGTGTTATTGAAATTTCTAACCTGTGCTATAGTGAGATTGGAGGACATCTTCAGAGCATCAAAGCCTAGATTCTTCTTCAGCACCATGGATATCAATTCTTTCAAAGTGAGGTAGAATATGCTAGTGTATTGTTCAACTAGCATAACAAAGTTCGAATGGACGCTGGGAGTGGCCACAATATCGGTAAATCTCCTTTCTGGAACGACTACAGAGGATTTTGCCATAGTCGTTGCCTCAACAGATGGCACGACAAAAGAAGAGACACCAACAACGGTCGAAGTTGCTGGCATGCTCGACGAAGGAGGCACGGTCGAGATGGTGGTTTCATCCCCCTATGATATGATTTGAACTGCTGCTGGCGGGATTACATCTGAGAATGTTGCGGATAAAAGATCAACAGTTTCTAAGTATGCTTCTTCGACAATGGCCACCGCCGTTTCATTAGCTGGATCCGCAACAAAATTAGAGGTTGTTTCAGCTCTGCCCTCCCCAGAAATGTCTTCGCCTGAAACTAAGATAAAAGAAAGTTAATATCAATTTGATGTTAAATTTTCCTGAAAAAAGCGTGAAGATAATATTTACCCATAGTCGATGGTATGTATATTGCGTCTGCAGCCTGTATAGCTAAATCATTTCTTAATGATGCTAAACAAGCTATCATACCTGGCGAGGAGGGTACACCAACTGACGCTTGTGGATAGTCATCCCAGTCATCACCCAGATCTACTCGAGGTTCATCGGGTGGAATCTCGCTTAAAATACTTACAGATGAAGGATGGGCTAGTCCCATTATTTATCTTGGTAAAGGTATACTGGTCATTATTGAGCTCAGCCTCGAAGGCGATATGAAAGCATCACCAATAAGGTGGTAGCGGCAGCAATCGCATGCAAAGAATCTCCAGCACTTTCAGCTGGAACTGTGGAGGTTCCTTCTTTAAAAGGCGAAGGATCCCTAATCAAAGAATCGTCCCCAACAGGGGAAACAATAGGCTCACTCCTGGAAGAGGCCCCCTTGGTGGAAGTCTTTTTAGGACCTCTAGTAGTCTGCTTCTTCTTGCGGGGGGAAGGCTCTTTCAGAGTGGAAGCCTTTCGTTTATGGGAAATAATGAGAGGCTCTGCTGGCGGAGCTATTACGCCTCTCGGTAAAATCAACAAATAATCATCTGCACTGTTGTTTGATAAATAAACGAAAGATATGGAAACGAGGTTTTTATACAAAAACCCGCTCTTATGTTTACAAACAAGAAGTACAATTAATCCTATACGAGGATGTCTAGTACAATTTTTTAATCTGGGTAAATATTGCTATAGGAGTCTAATTTGCAGTCGATCACTTTGTCCCTTGGACCACACGATGATGAAGAAGTATCGTAGAAGACAGAAAGCAGCTTCGGAGGTTGCTGAAGAGAGTGGATGCTCGATGCCAAAGTCGTCGATTACTAATCTTTGCTTGAGCTCTGGATTCTTCTCTCTCTCGACCGTTTTCTCCACCAATTTTCGACCAATTTTTCGACCTTGGACCTCTGTCAATAGAGGTCTCTATTTATAGAGTTTTAGTGACAGTGACCACTCAGTCAGTGTAGAAACCGAGTAGTGAAAAGTATAGCACCCTTTTATACGATGGTTAAAATAATCGTTGCCCGCGTATAAATGACCTTTTGAATGAGCGTGTGACGCGTGTCCAATTAAGAGACAACGCGTATAACTGCTGCGAAGATCACGGCGTAAAAGCTACGTAGGTAGTTATTCCTCGCGTAGAAAAGGTTGGCGTAGAAGCCAATAATTGTCACCATGGCGTAGAAGCCAAGTAGACATAGAAGCCGAGTAGGCGTAGAAGTCGAGTAGGCATAGAAGCCGAGTGGGCGTAGAAGCCAAGTAGGCGTGGAAGCCGAGTGGGCATAGAAGTCGAGTAGGCGTGGAAGCCGAGTGGGCGTAGAAGATAGTTGATCCTCCTCCCTTGACTGTGGCCTGAGTTGGCGTATTCCAAGGAGATAGCGTACAACGTGCTCCCATAGCTGAGAATAGCCTGATGGCATTGTAGAAGCATAAAAAATACGCTGGGAGGAGCTACGCAGCATACTGATGCAGAGCAGCATAAACAGAAGCCTTCAGAGCCATCAAGCGTACAAGCAGAGCTTTCTCCGCTAAACATAGCGTAAAGAATAAGCTCAAAGGACCATCCGCGTAAGTGTAGTACGTCCAAGCCGCTTCAGCGTAGACAGGGTTCTTCATCACCTCCATGGCGTAAAACTCAGCCGATCTCAAAGCAGCGATAAAGCGTACGAGGAACGCTTCATCTTCCCCGAAATGAACCTGTCAAGTCACGCAGTGAACCTGACCTCTGACTCCTGACAAAAAGTGCTGCACGACTACCCAGACGATGGCTGGAAACGAGGATAGACCCCTTGGGACGCGCACCACAGTATGATACAGATCTCTGCATTTAATGCAGAGGATTTGGTTAAAATATCACAGAATCGTCGTTTACTGACGTCCCCTCAGCATAAACTGCTCTTTCGCGTATAAGGGGATACGCTGCCTTGTTTTACACAGGCAAATATGAGCTGTTTTACGCTCCGCAGTAGACAAACCGCCTGCCACGTCAAAAGCTAAACTTCGTACGGGACTCGAGGCACGTCTCTACGTCTAATTGTACAGAGCGGTAACAGTTTCTCTCAAGGCACGTCTCTGCGACGGATGCACAGAAGGGCTGCAGACCTTCAAAACACGCCTCCGCATTTAATGCACAAGATGGTGGCAAATCTCTGCAAGAGATTTGATTATATCTTCAAAAGCCATAATTTCGGCTAAGACGTCCACATCAGCACTCTGGCACGGTACGCAACGGCTTTTACGCCCATTCAAGATCTGTGCTCATTCGGCTTCTACGCCCATTCGGCTTCAAACGCCCACTCAGTCTCTACGACCATTCGGCTTCAAACGCCCACTCAGTCTCTACGACCATTCGGCTTCAAACGCCCACTCAGTATCTATGACCATTCGGCTTCAAACGCCCGCTCAGTCTCTACGACCATTCGGCTTCTACGCCTACTCGGCTTCTATGCCCATTCGGCTTCTACATCTACTCGGCTTTTATGCCTATTTTGGCTTCTACGCCAGGATGACAGTCATTTGGCTTCTACGCCAACCTCTTCTACACAAGGGATACCTACCTACGTGGCTACTACGCCGTGATCTTCGCAGCAAATATACGCATTTTGTCCCCTTAGTTGGACACGTGTCACATGCTCACTCAAAAGGTCATCTATACGCAGGCATTGGTTATTTTAACCATTTTATAAAAGGGTGCTGTACTTTCCACTCCTCGGTTTTTACACCAACGGAGTGGTCACTGTCACCAAAACTCTATAAATAGAGACCCCTATCAATGGGGAAAAAGGTCAAAAAACTTCAAACTTGAAGATCGAACAAGGTCGAAACTTTGAAAGAAGGATCGAACAAGGTCGAACTTCCCAGAAAGATCGAACCGGAGGTCAAGAGAGAGAGAGAGAGAGAGGGAGAGAGAGAGAGAGAGAGAGTCCAGAGCTCAGGCAAAGAGTAAGGATCGACGAATTTGGCATCGTGCATCCACTCTCCTTTGCAACCTTCGAAGCTGCTACCTGTCTTCCACGGCACTTCTTCAACATCGTGTGGTCCAAGGGCTAAAGTGATCGACTGCAGATTAGACACCTATAGCAATTTATACCCAGATTAAATAAATTATACTCCCACATCCTCGTATAGGATTAAATTGTACAAGTTTGTTTGTAAACCAAAGGGCACGAGTTTCGTATAAACTCCGTCATTGAAATACACTTTCATTCTTTCGTTTAATACCACAAACAAGATGGCGACTCTGCTGGGGACGTCTTTCTCTTCTGATGAGGAAGTAATTGCTCAACACGATGCGGTATCTGTAGGAACCGTGAAGAAGACACTGGTCATTAATTTCGACCAGTCTGCCTACGAAGACATTGTCACTACCACATTTTAGGAAAAATGGTATTTTAGTAATTTCCTATTTAAATAAATATTGTGCATGGTAAATAATTTTTGTTGTATTATTTAATTGTTATTGGAAGTTATTTAATTATTTTGGACTTATTTTAGTAGACCCAACTAGTGTAGTTTGGACCCATGGACCAACATGAATTAAATAGTTAGACTTGGCCCATTTAGAAAGCCCATGGTTAAGGAGATGGATTAAATTAATTAAGTGATTAGACTAGAAGCTTCCTTCCTTAATTATTTCTTCATGAGAGGCCCCAAGGGGTACATTGGACATTTTATAATTGCTTGGGGAAGGGGGCATGGCCGGCCTATATTAGGAGGGAGGAATTTCTCTCTCCTCTCATTCTCATTCCAAATCTAGATCTAGAATTCCCCACTCCCAAATTTTTTCCATTTCCATTTCAATTCCCCACCAAATTCATCCCAAATTCTTCCCAATTCACCATTATAAAGTTGAGAAGCAAGGATCTAGAAGGAGGAAGCAAGGATCTACAAAGAGTAGCAAGGATCTACAATTTGGAAGCAAGTTCATCTCAATTGGAGGTTTCATTGGGAATCCATCTCCCAATAGGTATAATTCAGTTTTTCCCATTAAAATAGCTTCTAAATCTGAGATTTAATCATGTAAAATCAACCCATATGTATGTACTACCCATAGGACTTTGTTTTATGTTCATAGGAGACCCATGGAGAAAGTTATGGTACTTTTTGTGTCAATTTTGTTGGAATTCCGAATTTACATTTTGTTGTGTGTGTCAATTGATCCTATAGATCAATTGGACATGTGATT
Organism: Iris macrosiphon; assembly: GCA_036927795.1. NCBI lineage: Eukaryota > Viridiplantae > Streptophyta > Magnoliopsida > Asparagales > Iridaceae > Iris > Iris macrosiphon. Next base: position 98,081,874 of record JAYESA010000015.1, on the reverse strand, counting down.
ATGTATTTGGGGCTTGTGTCGTGTCCATATTTGGGTACATGTGGTTCGTATCTCAACTATTTGGTGATACGTGTCATTTTGGGGGTTTTTCTCCGACACGGGGCTTTGTACATGTCGTATTTTGACACGGACACATAGATCTACTTTTGACACTTTGATTTATTCATAAATATTATTTGTGACTTGTTTGTGTCCTTCGGGGTATAATTGGTTGTGTGATGGACTCGTGTCGAATGCGTATCCTAGATCTAGTGGGATACGGTGTGAAACTTTCCAATTTGGTGTGTTTATGTGTAGATCTAATTAATTATGCTTTAAATTCTTCATTTATAATTAGTAAATATATATAGATATTATATATTATTTTAGTGTATTTATTATGGTATTTATTGTAGCATAGATCTATATTTCTATGTGTTCTAATGTGGTGTATAAATATATGTATGTAGCTTTCTTGCATGCAATTATATATGTACTTATGTTAATAACATAAATTATACATAAATGTTTTATAAAATATATTTATGTGTTTAAATGTGTAATTATATTATTTATAATTATTATATATTTAATTGTTAATTTAATGAATGTATTTTTATGTGTGCTTTTGTGTAGTATAATACTAATAATAATATATTATTTTATTTGTATAAATATTGGTATGTATATACATTATTTAGAGTGTGCATTAATTGTATTATTAGTATACTTTGTGTGGGTACCAATTGGGATCTAATTTTGATTCCTAAATTATTGTATTTTATTTCTATATTATTTATATAGATGTCTTGTGAGGATGACCATGTTTGACTTTAGTTGACTTTAGAGTTGACCATAGTTGACTTTTAACTTAGAATTGATTTATTGACCTAGAAGTTGACTAGTTTGACTTGTTCTCTTTCTGGGACCTTGTATTAATGTGGTATTCTATATCTAGGTCTTCGAGGTACCGAGTCAGACATCTGTGAGACTGTTCTTTGGACTTCAGGCGAGTACATTCTCTGATAGTTTCTCATTTATGATATCCTCTATGTTCGTTGTATCTAGTGTAGATATACATGTTTCTCTTGACACTATGGTTACACGGATTGGTATATCCGGATCTCGTCATAAGATGTTATTCCTTGGTATATGGTGTATATGGTGCAAGTATTGTTTCATTGGTTATCTTGTACATGTACAGACACCGATTTTCGGGAGGTGTCGCTCTCTTCTTGGGGAATCTAGTGCCATAGCATACCGTGGTTGGATCTATTATACCAGTTGGGTGTGGGGAGTATTAGTATAGATATGTGATCAAATCCCTATTGAATAAAGTATTGGTAAGCGAATAGTGTTGATCATGCACCGCACGTATGATTAGCCAGGCCGTATTGTATCTTGCCCAAGCCGATCACATGTTAAGCTAGTACTCACACACTTAGACATTAGTATTATTGTTTCATTGGCATATTATTCATTATTGTATTTCTTTTCAGTATTTTCTTATTGTCTATATATCTCTTGTATCTATTTTATGCATCTTGTTTATCCACAGCTATTTACTGTTACATAGTTTTTATCATGGATTAGAACTGCTGTTAGAGATGTACTCTGCTCCTTTCCTGACTGGATATATTTTTCCAGATGTCACTGAGGAGTACCCTACCTATTATGGACCCCAGGATGTTGTGGGTTTAGATTCGGAGACCCTGGCTCAAGAGGGACTTATCCCAACTGAGACAGTTAACCCTGGAGTGTAGCTTTGTAGTATGATAGTATTCTTTTATACTGGATTTGTCTCCAGCTTATTTTGTTACTCTTCAGACTCATTGATGTACTATTTTTAAACTCATGAGTTGTATGATGACTATTCTATTCTCATCTGATTCATGCTCATTCTATCTTAGTTCTGTGATTGAGTATTCTATCATTATTGGTGGTTCATTACTTTAGATAGACTATCTAGACAGCGTTCTACCGCCGATTCTGCGGCGTAGGCTGGGCGTTGTTTCCGACTAGTATCCTTACATTGGGTACGGGTCGTGACACGTTTTTTGGTGGTGGCCCATGCAGATCTAGCTTCACAAGTATGTGATATCGTGGTAGTGCGACAACTTAGTTGTACTACTGCGAGCCTGCGATAGGATATAGGATATAGGCTGAGATACTCAATCACATCTAGGAAAATTCTTTTGATTCAACTATTCTCCTTTGACATTGATACTTGATCCCTTAAACTGTCCTTTCCTTGATGTCTTACATCTTGTGCTATATTGATTCTATTCTTCTTGATTCCATTCCAGCTTTAGCTTTGTTTGATAGTGGTGCTTCCCATAGTTTTGTATCTGTTTCTTTTGCTCTGAAGCATGGTTTGGTAGCTGAGTCTTTGCTTAGGACTTGCAAGATCATGACCGGGGGAGGCATTATCCTGGTTAATGATATTTGCAAGGATCGGAGAGTTACTCTGGGAGGCCGGGAGTTGAGTGCGTGTCTACTTGTAATGCCACTTCCGAGCTACGATATTGTACTTGGGATGGATTGGTTGAGTAGGCACCATGCTAGCATAGACTGTAGAGGAGGTAGAGTTTTGTTTGGTTCGCCAGGAGAGCCAGAGTTCGAGTTTGCTAGAGGAGCTGCGGAGCAGGGGGAAGGCATTATTTGTGGAGCTATGGTGGAAGACAAGGAGTTGCCGCATCCGTTGATAGCAGAATTCTTGGATGTGTTTCCTGAGGAATTGCCAGGATTGCCACCAGATCGAGATGTTGAATTTTCTATAGACTTGGTGCCAGGTGCAGAACCAATTTCACAGCATGTCTATAGAGTAAACAACAGCGAGCTGGTCGAGTTGAAGAAGCAGGTGGACGAATTGCAGGATAAGGGGTTTATCAGATCGAGTTCTTCACCATGGGGAGTCCCGGTATTGTTTGTACCGAAGAAGGATGGATCGGTGCGTATGTGCATTGATTACAGGGCTTTGAATAATCTCACTATCAAGAATAAGTATCCTTTGCCACGGATTGATGATCTGTTTGATCAGTTGAGTGGTGCGAAGGTATTTTCTAAGATAGATTTGAGATCAGGCTACCATCAGGTAAAGGTGAAGCCGGAGGACATACCGAAGACTACTTTTAGAACTCGGTATGGTCAGTACGAGTTTATGGTGATGCCGTTTGGTTTGACTAATGCACCGGCGGTATTTATGAACTTGATGAACAAGGTGTTCCACCAGTACCTTGACAAATTCGTGGTGGTGTTCATCGACGACATACTCATATACTCGAGGACACCGGAGGAGCATGAGGAGCATTTGAGGATTGTGTTAGATGTGCTGAGGAAGGAGAAGCTCTATGGGAAGTTGTCCAAATATGAGTTTTTCTTGGACAAAGTAGAATTCTTGGGGCATGTTGTGACTGGTGATGGTATTTCAGTGGATCCGAAGAAGATTTTAGCAGTGGAATCTTGGAAGACTCCGAGTTCGGTAGCAGAGATCAGGAGTTTCTTGGGATTGGCAGGCTACTACAGGAAGTTTGTGCAAGATTTTTCGAGGATTGTCGAGCCGATGACCAGACTCACAAGGAAGGATGTGGAGTTTATTTGGATGGAGGATTGCCAGGTTGCTTTTGAGGAGTTGAAGAAGAGGTTGACGTCTGCTCCTATTTTGACGTTGCCATCAGGGTCCGGAGGTTTCACTATTTATAGTGATGCATCGGGGAAGGGTTTAGGTTGTGTTCTTCAGCAGCATGGGAAAGTGATTGCCTATGCATCCAGGCAATTGCGTCCTCATAAAAAGAACTATCCTACCCATGATTTGGAGTTGGCAGCTGTCATATTCGCCCTGAAATTGTGGAAACATTATTTGTACGGAGAGCGTGTGGAGATCTTCACAGACCACAAAAGCTTGAAGTACGTTTTCACGCAGAAGGAGCTGAACATGAGGTAGCGTCGGTGGTTGGAACTGATGAAGGATTTTGATATCTCTTTATAATATCATCCTGGGAAAGCCAATATAGTTGCCGATGCTTTGAGCAGGTATCCGGTAGCTATGTTCTTAACGCAGGATCGATATTTGTTGGAGGACTTGGAGAGCTTGGGCATTGAGGTGATTATTCCTGGGTGTGCTATGCAGATGTGGGGACTGCAGATACACTCAGATTTGATGGACAGGATCAAGGCAGCACAGTATGATGACGTATCTTTGAGGAGTATCAGAGCTCAGGTGAGAGCAGGATTGGAGGATGATTTCACTATTGCAGAGGATGGATCTTTGAGGCATGGAGTTAGATTGTGTGTGCCTAGTAGGGAGTTGCGCGAGGAGGTATTGCAGGAAGCGCATTGCTCTCAGTATTCCATACATCCAGGTGCTAACAAGATGTATCGGGATATGCGAGAGAGTGTGTGGTGGTATGGCATGAAGAGGGAAGTGGCACAGTTTGTATCCAGATGCTTAGTGTGCCAGCAGGTGAAAGCCGAGAGGCAGAGGCCAGGAGGGTTACTTCAGCCATTACCCATTCCAGAGTGGAAGTGGGAACACATTACTAAGGATTTTGTGTCCGGACTTCCACGATCTCCAGGAGGGAAAGACGCGATTTGGGTCATTGTTGATAGGTTGACCAAGTCGGCCCACTTTTTGCCTTTCAAGGTGGGTTTGTCTACGGAGAAGCTGGCAGAGATGTATGTGAGGCAGATCGTTAGGATACATGGAGTTCCAGTCAGCATAGTCTCAGATCGGGATAGTCGTTTCACTTCTCATTTCTGGAGGAGTTTGCAGGAGAGTTTGGGCACTCAGCTCAAGTTCAGTACTGCATATCATCCCCAGACAGATGGGCAGTCAGAGAGGACTATCCAGACTCTCGAGGATATGTTGTGCACTTGTGTACTAGATTTTGGGGGTTCTTGGGAGGACCATCTCCATTTGGTAGAGTTTGCTTACAACAACAGTTACCAGGCCAGTATAGAGATGTCACCTTTTGAAGCTCTATATGGTCGGAGGTGTCGTACTCCTTTATCTTGGGTCGATGTTGGAGAGAGAGAGTTTTGCTTGGACCAGAGATGGTTGTGGATGCAGCAGAGAAGGTTCAGTTGATCAGAGATAGACTTCGAGTGGCGTAGGACAAACAGTGGCATTGGGCCGATAGCCATCGAAGACCTTTGGAGTTCGAGGTATAGTTTAGATTTTGTTTGTGCTTGTTCTTGTTTGTTATAGATTAAGTTCTTAAGATGGTATTTTATTCTAGGTGGGTGGTTTGGTGTTTCTGAGGATTTCTCCGACACGAGGCACGATTCGCTTCGGTGGAGGCGGAAAGCTTAGTCCGCGATTCATCGGACCTTTCACTATTCTAGAGAGGGTCGGTGCAGTTGCTTATAGACTAGACTGGCCACTTGCATTGGAGGGAGTGCACAACGTGTTTCATGTGTCGCAGTTGAGACGATACGTGGCAGATCCTAGTCATGTATTGGATCACTCAGAGATAGAGGTGGGCCCTACTCTTAGCTATCCAGAGCAGCCAGTTGAGATTCTGGATTGGAGAGAGAAGGTGCTGAGAAACCAAACTATTCCTTTGGTACGCGTCGCATGGAGGCATCACTCTCCGGGGGAGTCTACCTGGGAGAGGAAGGATGACATGCGAGAGCGTTACCCATATTTGTTTGTACCTTGAGGTATGTTATTTTCTAGTTATGTTCTGTTCATTAGTTAATTGTGATTCTTTAGTTCTGTTCTGTGATTTTTCTGGGGGTAGTTTTCATCTTTAAATTTCGAGGACAAAATTATTTTAAGGAGGGTAGACTTGTCACTACCACATTTTAGGAAAAATGGTATTTTAGTAATTTCCTATTTAAATAAATATTGTGCATGGTAAATAATTTTTATTGTATTATTTAATTGTTATTGGATGTTATTTAATTATTTTGGACTTATTTTAGTAGACCCAACTAGTGTAGTTTGGACCCATGGACCAACATGAATTAAATAGTTAGACTTGGCCCATTTAGAAAGCCCATGGTTAAGGAGATGAATTAAATTAATTAAGTGATTAGACTAGAAGCTTCCTTCCTTAATTATTTCTTCATGAGAGGCCCCAAGGGGTACATTGGACATTTTATAATTGCTTGGGGAAGGGGGCATGGCCGGCCTATATTAGGAGGGAGGAATTTCTCTCTCCTCTCATTCTCATTCCAAATCTAGATCTAGAATTCCCCACTCCCAAATTCTTTCCATTCCCATTCCAATTCCCCACCAAATTTATCCCAAATTCTTCCCAATTCACCATTAGAAAGTTGAGAAGCAAGGATCTAGAAGGAGGAAGCAAGGATCTACAAAGAGGAGCAAGAATCTACAATTTGGAAGCAAGTTCATCTCAATTGGAGGTTTCATTGGGAATCCATCTCCCAATAGGTATAATTCAGTTTTTCCCATTAAAATAGCTTCTAAATCTGAGATTTAATCATGTAAAATCAACCCATATGTATGTACTACCCATATGACTTTGTTTTATGTTCATAGGAGACCCATGGAGAAAGTTATGGTACTTTTTGTGTCAATTTTGTTGGAATTCCGAATTTACATTTTGTTGTGTGTGTCAATTGATCCTATAGATCAATTGGGCATGTAATTATGTGTTTGGGGCTTGTGTCGTGTCAATATTTGGGTACATATGGTTCGTATCCCAACTATTTGGTGATACGGGTCATTTTGGGGGTTTTCCTCCGGCACGGGGCTTTGTACATGTCGTATTTTGACACGGACACATAGATCTACTTTTGACACTTTGATTTATTCATAAATATTATTTGTGACTTGTTTGTGTCCTTCGGGGTGCAATTGGTTGTGTGTTGAACTCGTGTCGCATGCGTATCCTAGATCTAGTGGGATACGGTGTGAAACTTTCCAATTTGGTGTGTTTATGTGTAGATCTAATTAATTATGCTTTAAATTCTTCATTTATAATTAGTAAATATATATAGATATTATATATTATTTTAGTGTATTTATTATGATATTTATTGTAGCATAGATCTATATTTCTATGTGTTCTAATGTGGTGTATAAATATATGTATGTAGCTTTCTTGCATGCAATTATATATGTACTTATGTTAATAACATAAATTATACATAAATGTTTTATAAAATATATTTATGTGTTTAAATGTGTAATTATATTATTTATAATTATTATATATTTAATTGTTAATTTAATGAATGTATTTTTATGTGTGCTTTTGTGTAGTATAATACTAATAATAATATATTATTTTATTTGTATAAATATTGGTTTGTATATACATTATTTAGAGTGTGCATTAATTGTATTATTAGTATACTTTGTGTGGGTACCAATTGGGATCTAATTTTGATTCCTAAATTGTTGTATTTTATTTCTATATTATTTATATAGATGTCTTGTGAGGATGACCTTGGTTTGACCATGTTTGACTTTAGTTGACTTTAGAGTTGACCATAGTTGACTTTTAACTTAGAATTGATTTATTGACCTAGAAGTTGACTAGTTTGACTTGTTCTCTTTCTGGGACCTTATATTAATGTGGTATTCTATATCTAGGTCTTCGAGGTACCGAGTCAGACATCTGTGAGACTGTTGTTTGGACTTCTGGCGAGTACATTCTCTGATAGTTTCTCATTTATGATATCCTCTATGTTCGTTGTATCTAGTGTAGATATACATGTTTCTCTTGACACTATGGTTACACGGATTGGTATATCCGGATCTCGTCATGAGATGTTATTCCTGGGTATATGGTGTATATGGTGCAAGTATTGTTTCATTGGTTATCTTGTACATGTACAGACACCGATTTTCGGGAGTAGTCGCTCTCTTCTTGGGGAATCTAGTGCCATAGCATACCGTGGTTGGATCTATTATACCAGTTGGGGGTGGGGAGTATTAGTATAGATATGTGATCAAATCCCTATTGAATAAAGTATTGGTAAGCGAATAGTGTTGATCATGCACCGCACGTATGATTAGCCAGGCCGCATTGTATCTTGCCCAAGCCGATCACATGTTAAGCTAGTACTCACACACTTAGACATTAGTATTATTGTTTCATTGGCATATTGTTCATTATTGTATTTCTTTCCAGTATTTCCTTATTGTCTATATATCTCTTGTATCTATTTTGTGCATCTTGTTTATCCACAGCTATTTACTGTTACATAGTTTTTATCATGGATTAGAACTGCTGTTAGAGATGTACTCTGCTCCTTTCCTGACTGGATATATTTTTCCAGATGACACTGAGGAGTACCCTACCTATTATGGACCCCAGGATGTTGTGGGTTTAGATTCGGAGACCCTGGCTCAAGAGGGACTTATCCCAACTGAGACAGTTGACCCTAGAGTGTAGCTTTGTAGTATGATAGTATTCTTTTATACTGGATTTGTCTCCAGCTTATTTTGTTACTCTTCAGACTCATTGATGTACTATTTTTAAACTCATGAGTTGTATGATGACTATTCTATTCTCATCTGATTCGTGCTCATTCTATCTTAGTTCTGTGATTGAGTATTCTATTATTATTGGTGGTTCATTACTTTAGATAGACTATCTAGACAGCGTTCTACCGCCGATTCTGCGGCGTAGGCTGGGCGTTGTTTCCGACTAGTATCCTTACATTGGGTACGGGTCATGACAGACATGCTTCGAACCGGGGGTAGCTCTCACCCTCTCTCCGTCCAAGACAACAGGAAGCTGCGTAAAGTGTGGATGCCCAAGACATCCTCCGCCATTCCTGTGGACTCTCCGATCTCTCTGATCTCTCCGACCAATGAGGTTATAGCATCGCTCCCTTCGTGCCCCGCACGTAAAATTCAGTCTCCCACTACGCGCGGTACAGATGAAACTTCGGGCAAAGCCTCAGCGCTAACCCAGAAGAATCTACTGCGCTTTACGCGTAGAAATCAGTCTCCCGCTATGCACGGTACAGAAGAAACTTCGGGCAAAGCCTCAGCGCTAACCCAGAAGCATCCACTACGCTCCACGCGTAGAAATCAGTCTCCCGCTCCGTGCGGTACAGACAAAACTTCTGATGGTGCCTCAACGCCAAATCGGAGGTACATATCACGCTCCATGCGCAAGATAACATCTGACCTCTACAGTGAACCAGATGAGCGCTGTGATCTCCGCAAGGGAAAGCAAGCGGCAGAGTACTCAACTTTTCGGCCTTTACGCCAGCAAAGGAACAGTCTGCCTACCCTCCGGATTACGCGAGAAGCCGATGGTCGATTGAGGGCCTCTCCAGCTTTACGCTAATCTGAGCGAATCTCCGAGTTACGCCAGGCAAGGTCCCTCAGCGTAAAACAAGCTCAGGTTGCGGAAAGATACCCTTCCAGGGGATTATCCGCCACCCAGATGGCCAATCTGTTGTACACAGGTGGCACAAGGAAAACCGGGGTGCCCAACCTCCGCATGCCCGCTGATGGGAACAGAAGAAACAAGCCTTCGTCTTCTTCTTCGGCAACTCCTCCTGACCTGCGCAAATATCTAATCCAGAAGCGTAAAGAGAGGGGACCTTCCAACATGTCTATTATGCCTCCTAGCAAGCACTATTGTAATAGTCATAAGGTTGTGATTAATTGCTGTTGTTCCAAAGCAAAACGATCGGTTTTCGACCGATTGAGCTACTCTCTGTCTTTCCAGGAAGAGGAACCCGCGCATGCATCTGTGAACATGGCTTCACACATACGTAGAAGAGGGTCGAGCTCGAGACGTCATCCCTCCAGGCCTCCGAGCCGAAGGAGGTTCAGTGAGCTCCTCAGGAACGCTGAAGCCGGGGTATTCCAAAATACTCGCGCGAGGTCACGACAACCAGCTTCGTCCTCTTCTGATTCCGACGCTGGGGGTCGCCAAGCCCCCGAATCAGAGGCAGAAAGTGTGGAGTCAACTTCTACAGCAACCTATACTAATCCTTCAATGACACCCAGGGAGATGGGAGTTTACGCCGTTGAAGATGAATGCGAGGAAGCTTCGCCGTTAGGGAATGCGGAACAACGCATCACTATACTGGAGACATCTCTGAAACAAATGTAATCCATGATGGAGAACATGCACCAGATGATGCTAAATTAGCACGCAACTGCCATAGCTCAAGCATCGGTCCCACCAACTCAGGTACGTGTGGGGGTGGATTTACCACCATCCAACCCGAGACAAGAGCCTGCTCTAGATCAAGAGTCAGCAGTACCTCTGCTTCCTCACTCAGAGAATGCCTTGCCTCCCGCTAGAGTTACGATACAACCAACTCCGCACCACTCCGTAGCCCCGCTTCCGACTGAAAATCTAATGCAGGCAGTACGAGAGTTGAAAGCCCAGTTCGACGCCTTGAAGCACAAAGATCAGCTCAAGAAACTGGGAATCAACCAGCCCTACCCAGCTATCTGGGAGGAGGTCCCTTTCCCGCCGAGGTACAAACCTCAGACTATGGCCCTGTTGGAGGGAAAAACATCACCAAGTCAGTACATGAACTATTTCAGTATGATGACGGTATTGCTACAAGGGAACGACGCCCTCCTCACTCGGGTGTTCAAAGGCTGTCTCTCAGGAGTAGCCTATCAGTGGTACCGTAGCTTGGCGGACAACTGTATTACTTTCTTCGAGGACTTCAGAGCTTTATTCTTCATGCGATTCTACGAGGGAGGAATGGACATGTCCATGTCCTCTCTCATCGAAGTCAAGCAGAAGGAAAAGGAGGACGTTCGCATCTTCATCGAACGTTTTTGTCAGGCCACCTTACAGATGCCTCCAGGAGTTCCAGACTCTGCATTGGTAGACATTTACAGGAAAAACCTCCTTCCCGTGGTCTCGGTGTTCACAGGACCGTATCAGTTCCATGATTGGCCCTCGTTCATCATCTCGGCAGTAGCCGCTGAAGACAACAGTCGCAAGGCGCACGACAATGGCATCATGATCTTCGTCTCTGACAGAGGCAAGAGGTCATCTCCTAGCAGCGACCATCCTCGTGGTCCCAAAGGGAAAGAAGCCCTGGCAATCAATACGGCCAGACCAAAGATTGCGGCAACCACGCAAACGAGACCCGGGACTTCCAGGCCCGTCGAAGTCTACTCTTTCGACGACGACGATATTCCAAGTATATTCGAGTGTCTCGTCAAAAGTAGCAAGATCACCCTTCCAGAACTGAGGCGGCCCCAGGAAGTCGACAATACTAACGACCCCAAATACTGCATCTTCCACAGATACGTACACCACCAGACAAAGGCGTATTACATACTGAAAAGGAAGATCCAGGGGTTAATCGATGCTAAAGCCATCACTCTGTACAACACCGAGAAGACGGTCACGGCCAACATGATCTCTCTGCAGTTTGGCAATCTGCCTCCCCAAGAGGTCCCGAGCTAATGCGCCAACATCAATTTAAGATGAACCCTACGAAGTCCTTTCTGGGTGTATCTAGTGGCAAGTTCCTGGGATTTGTTATCACCACCAAAGGCATCCAGGTGGACCCTGACAAAGTCCAGGCAATCGTAGAAATACGACCGCCCCGTAATCTGAGGGAACTCCGGGGATTTCAAGGCCGTCTGGCTTATATCCGGCGATTCGTATGGGACGACGCCTGTCAGCAAGCGTTCGGAGATATCAAGCGCTACCTCACCAGTCCGCCAGTTCTGGTGCCTCCCGTCATGGGAAGACCATTCTTGCTGTACGTTCGAGCGATGGATCATTCGCTAGGAGCTCTTCTCGCACAGAAGAACGACATAGGTCATGAACAGGCTATCTACTACCTCAGCAGGATGATGGTCGGAGTCGAACACCGGTACAACCCAGTGGAGAAAGAATGCTTGGCTCTGATGTTCGCTATCCAGAAGATGCGGCACTATGTCGCCGGCCAGACTATTCATATCATCTCCAGGATCAACCCTCTTCGAGTACTGATAAGCAAGCCCAGTGCTCTTAATTCCCGACTCGCGACTTGGGCGATGCTATTAACACCATATGACATGGTATACGTACCGCAAAAGTCCATCAAGGGCCAAGCGCTGGCTGACTTCCTAGCTGCTCATCCGATCTCGGAGGCCTCCAAATTATACGAGGATATTCCCGATGAAGTTGCAGAATGTAATTCCGTAATGGAAACTGACGCATGGCAACTATTCTTCGATGGTGCCTCCAGAACCGGTCCTAGGGGAAATGTCGTTTCAGGAGTAGGAGTCGTCCTGGTCACTCCTGATAAACTCGTCATCTACCGAGCATATTCTCTTAGCGAGCCATGCTTCAACAATGTGGCAGAGTACAGCGCTCTACTAATCGGGCTCCAAATCGCTAAAGAGCTGGGGGTCGAGTCCCTGGAAGCTTTCAGTGATTCTCTGCTTATCGTCAATCAAGTCAGGGGAATATATGAAGTCCGGAATCCAGACCTCATCCCCTATCACCGAGCGACGGTCGAGATAGCCATGACATTCAAAGGTTTCTTCCTAGAGCATGTACCTCAATCTCAGAATCTAGAAGCTGATGCCCTAGCCAGTCAAGCTGCAGATTTAGCTACTCCTATAAGAAGGCAGGATTCGGTAATCCTTCTCAACAGTGATTTATTCTGTGTGAAGAACAACTTTCACATAGAATGCAGCTACGCCGTGAACACAGATCCCCCTAGAAGAGACTGGAGAAGTCCCTTCATAGATTTCGTCGCATACGGAATCTTGCCAGAGGACCCCAAAGAAGCAGTATCCGTCAAAAGACGATCATTACGCTTCTACTATGACGCATCTTCACAATGCCTATATCGCCGGACCTACGACGGACTGCTATTGAGATGTCTCTCTAACGACGAAGCACAGCAGATTATCCGTGAAGCTCACAACGGCGTATGCGGAGCACATCAGCCCAGTCCTAAGCTACAGGATCGCATCAGGAGAATGGGCTATTACTGGCCTACTATGATCGCAGATGCAATACGGTATGCAAGACAATGCAGAGCCTGTCAGGTTCATGCAGACTTCATACATCAACCGTCTGAACATCTACATCCTACGGTCGCATCCTGGCCTTTCGAAGCATGGGGTATGGATATCATCGGTCCTATTCACCCGTCTTCTTCCAGGGGTCACCGGTTCATACTGGCCATCAAGGATTACTTCTCCAAATGGGCAGAGGCTATCCCTCTTACTGAGGTGAAGGCATCTAATGTGATCAACTTCATCAAGCATCACGTCATTTATCGCTTCGGGGTACCCCGAAGGATAATTCACGACAATGGGCCTCAGTTTATCAGCCAAGCGTTTCATCGATTTTGCGATAAAAATCGGATACACAATATTGCCTCTACGGCATATTATCCAGCTGCTAATGGTTTGGCGAAAGCTTTCAACAAAACTATTATCAAACTCTTAAAGAAATTTGTCTCTTCAAACAAGAGAGATTAGAATGAGAAGCTGGGCGAATGTCTCTGGGCATACTGCACAACGGTACGAACACCGACAGGTTGTACCCCATTCTCGCTGGTCTACGGGAGTAAAGCAGTTCTCCCCATTGAAATCCAGATCCCGTCACTCAGGATAGCCGTGACTAATGAGCTGACTCGAGAAAAGAATGACCTGTTAAGGATCCAAGAGCTAGAAGGATTAGACTAGAAACGCCTCTAAGCTCAACAGCGCATCGTGCTCTACCAAGCACGCATTTCCAAAGCTTTCAATCATAAAGTCAAGGAAAGAGTGTTCAAAGTCGGCGAGCTAGTTCTAGCCGTAAGAAGGCCGACGATTCTTACTCACAGAAGTAAAGGCAAATTCCAGCCCAAGTGGGAAGGCCCTTATGTGATCGAGACAACGTTCTCAAACGGTGCCTACAGGATAGCCCAGCCTAATGGAGACCTGTTAATGGCTCCTATCAACGGCAAATTCCTGAAAAGGTACTATGCTTAATCTCCCCTACTCGAGTGGAATATAGCGAGGATCTCAATTCTGACAAAACTACTCCCAAAACGAAACTAGTTGGATCATACCCTATCATGTCTGTATGACCTCTGAATAGATATATCCTGCTAAAAAGTTTATCGAGAGTCTATCTTGTCCATACTACCTCTGATATCACTCTCGCCCAAATATGTCATTTACATTCCGAAATGATGGGTCCATAAAAGTCAGAAAAGAGTCGCTTTTATTTATTCCCGATAAAGAGCAGAATTACATCTGGGGAAGCAAAAAGAGAAAGGATACATAATAGGGGAGCAGTCAGATCGCGAATCAGCCGCTCCAGTGCAGCTATCTTCTCATTCCTGGAAACCAAGGCATCGGCGCGAGCCTGCTCCAGCCGTGCCTCGGGATTGTTCGTAAGGGTCAGCTCAGCCCTTGCCCGAAGAGAGCCCGCACGGGCATCTTTTGTACGCTCCAAATCCCGTTCTGCGCTTAGTCGACCAGTCGCTACATCTAGACCTGCCAACGACTGAGAAGCCCACTCCTCTGCCAGAGCGAGTTTTTCCTTCAGCTTGCGGGCCCTCGTTGCGTTCCCTTCGTGCTCGGATCGGAGCTTCGTCTCAAGAGCGAGAGCCTCTTCCACGACAGCTTTTCTTTTATCCATCTCCAGCTTATGTGTTTTGATGGAGTTGTCCAGGCTTTCCAGCTATGTAGAAAGTCGCGCAGTCATGAGGTCGTATCTGGCCTGGACCTCAGTATCAAAGCTGCCCCGATTCAGCTGCAAGTATTCGTTAATGGGTTGCTCCAAACCATTAACCACCGCCTCCAGGGTGTCAGCTATCCCAGGATCGTCGAACTCCCTGACAGCTGTAGAAGCATAAAAAATATGCTGGGAGGATCTACACAGCCTCTTGATGCAGAGCAGCGTAAACAGAGGCCTTCAGAGCCATCAAACGTGCAACAGAGCTTTCTCCGCTAAAAAAACACACAGCATGAAGTATAAAGCTCAAAGGACCATCCGCGTAAGTGCAGTACGTCCAGGCCGCTCTAGCGTAAGATAGAGTTCTTCATCGCCTCCATGGCGTAAAACTCAGCCGCTCTCAAAACAGCGTTAATGCGTACGAGGAACGCTTCATTTTCCCCGAAATGAACCTGTCAAGTCACGTAGTGAACCCGGCCTCTGACTCCTGACAAAAAGTGCTGCACTGTTACCCAAACGACGGCTGGAAACGATGGCAGACCCCTCGGGATGCACCCACAGTATGATGGCGGATCTCGGCATTTAATGCAGAGGATTTGGTTAAAATATCACCAAATCGTCGGTTACCAAAGTCCCCCCAGCGTAAACCGCTCTTTCGCGTACAAGGGAATACGCCGCCTTATTTTACACAGGCAAACATGAGATGTTTTACGCTCTGCAGTAGACAAACCGCCTGCCATGTCAAAAGCTATACTTCGTACAGGGCCCGAGGCACGTCTCTAGGTCAAATTGCACAGAGCGGTGACAATTTCCCTCAAGACACGTCTCTGCGACGGATGCACAGAAGGGCTGCAGACCTTCAAAACACGTCTCCGTATTTAATGCACAGGATGGTGGCAAATCTCTGTAAGAGATTTGATTACACCTTCGAAAGCCGTAATTCCGGCGAAGACGTCCACATCAACACTCTGGCACGGTACGCAGCGGCTTCTACGCCCATCCAGGATCTGTGCTCATTCGGCTTCAAACGCCCACTCAGTCTCTACGACCATTCGGCTTCTATGCCTGTTCGGCTTCTATGCCTGTTCGGCTTCTGTGCCTATTCGACTTCTACGCCTGTTCGGCTTCTATGCCTATTTTGGCTTCTACGCCAAGGGTGACAGTCATTTGGCTTCTACGCCAACCTCTTCTACACGAGGGATACCTACCTACGTGGCTTCTACGCCGTGATCTTCGCAGCAGATATACGCGTTTTGTCCCCTTAGTTGGACACGTATCACATGCTCACTCAAAAGGTTATTTATGTGCAGGCATTGGTTATTTTAACCGTTGTGTAAAAGGGTATTGTACTGTCCACTCCTCGGTTGTTACACCAACGGAGTGGTCACTGTCACCAAAACTCTATAAATAGAGACCCCTATCAATGGGGAACAAGGTGGACAATTTGGAAGATCGAACCAGGTCGGAGAATTGCTAAAAAAGAGAGAAAGAGAGAGAGAGAGAGAGAGAGAGAGAGAGAGAGAGAGAGAGAAGGAGAAGGAGAGAAGAGTCCGAAGCTCAGGCAAAGAGTAGGGGTCAACAGCTCTGGCACCGTGCATCCACCCTCCTTCGCAGCCTTCGAAGCCGCTACCCGTCTTCCATGGCACTTCTTCAACATCCTGTAGTCCAAGGGCTAAAGTGATCGACTGCAGATCAGACACCTATAGCAATTTATACCCAGATTAAATAAATTGTACTCCCGCATCCTCGTATAGGATCGAATTGTACAAGTTTGTTTGTAAACCAAAGGGCACGGGTCTCATATAAACCCTGTCATTGAAATACACTTTCATTCTTTCGTTTAATACCACAAACAAGATGGCGACTCTGCTGGGGACGTCTTTCTCTTCTGACGAGGAAGTAATTGCTCAACACGATGCGGTATCCATGGGATCCGTAAAGAAGACACTGGTCGTCCAATTCGACCAGTCTGCCTACGAAGACATGCTTCGGACTAGGGGTAGCTCTCACTCTCTCTCCGTCCGAGACAACAGGAAGCTGCGCAAAGTGTGGTTGCCCAAGACATCCTCCGCCGTTCCTGTGGACTCTTCGATCTCTCCGATCTCTCCGACCAATGAGGTGGTAGCATCGCTCCCTCCGTGCCCTGTACGTAAAATTTAGTCTCCCACTATGCGCGGTACAGACAAAACTTCGGGCAAAGCCTCAGCGCTAACCCAGGAGTATCCACTGCGCTTTACGTGCAGAAATCAGTCTCCCGTTATGTGCGGTACAAACAAAACTTCGGGCAAAGCCTCAGTGCTAACCCAGGAGTACCCACTGCGCTTTACGCGCAGAAATCAGTCTCCCGCTACGCGCGGTACAGACAAAACTTCGGGCAAAGCCTCAGCGCTAACCCAGAAGTATCCGCTGCGCTCTACGCGTAGGAACTAGTCTCCCGCTACGCGCGGTGCAGACCAAACTTCTGGTGATGCCTCACCGCCAGGACAGACAACATCTGACCTCTACGAGGAACCAGATGAACGCCATAATTTCTGCGAAGGGAAGCAGGCAGCGGAATACTCGACTCCTCGGCCGTTACGCCAGCGAAGGAGCAATCTGCCTACCCTCCGGATTACGCGGGAAGCCGACGGCCAGCTGAGGACCCCTTCAGCCTTATGCCACTCTGAGCGAATATCCAATTTACGCCAGGCACAGTCCCCCGGCGTAAAACAAGCTCAAATTCTGAAACAGGAATCCACTCCCCATGACGAAGTAGAACCAATAGCACAAAAATTCTTGGAAGCTATAAACTCCTACCGTCCGTATGTCTGGGAAGTGGCATCATCGTCCAACGTCGTCACGACATATAGGCCACACGAGGATTCTATCTTCATCGTCCCGTCTACCTGCAGCAGCCAAAGTTCGATAGTCTTCGGCCGCATGCGCAATCAACCGACTGCCCAGGAAGATCCTTTCGACAACGATACTGGAAGAATACAGGTTCACCGATACAGCCCTCAAGCGCTGAAGATCATGCAAAACATGGGCTACGACTTAAAGCGGAAGCCATGCCTCAACTACGGAAGAGGCAGACGAACGCCGCCGCGCGACAACACCCGCTATCAACAGACCCATTTCGGATTAGGATATGCCACCGCCCTTGCGACTTCTAAGTCAGACGAGGATATCTCTTCCTCCTCCCAGAATGGCTCGTCGCCCCCCGACTCACCTGATGCTCTCGAACAAATACTATCAGTAAATATGGTGGTGACAGATCCCTCAGGAGCAGATGAGCAGGATTCGGAGCCATTTGAGAATGACTCTTGGGCTCAGCAAATGGATACATAGTGGAAATTCCGCTTCGAGCAAAGAGAACCTCCCACCAAAGACGAAGTTATCCAGATCGATGTTGGGGGTGAACTTTCGCCGAAGCCAATATTTATCAGTAACAACCTTCCTCCAGCTGAAAGGGAAGAAGTTATACAGCTGATAAAGGAATACATCGACGTCTTTGCATGGAATTATGAGGACATGCCAGGCCTGGACCCGAAAGTAGCTACTCACAAGCTCAATATATTTACCGATTCGAAGCCAGTAAAGCAGCACCAACGCCGATTTCGCCCAGATATGATGGACGCCATCGAAGCTGAAGTCAAGAAGTTGATAGCCTGTGGTTTCATCCGAGAAGAACAACATCCCGACTGGGTCGCCAATGTTGTCCCAGTCATGAAGAAAAATGGAAGGGTACGTATCTGCATCGATTACCGAGATCTGAATGCGGCCTGCCCCAAGGATGAATTCCCTCTTCCCATCATGGACATCATGATCGACAACACCTGCGGCTTTGAACGCATGTCTTTCATGGACGGGTTCTCAGGGTACAATCAGATCAAGATGCATCCTGAAGACGAGAAGCACACCGCCTTCCGGACACCATTGGGAGTATATTGCTACACGGTCATGCCCTTCGGATTAAAGAACGCTGGGGCTACATACCAACGAGCTATGAGTAACATATTCCACGAGCATTTACGCAAAATAGTAGAATTTTACGTGGACGACATAGCTGTCAAGAGCCGCCTCAAAGGTGATCACATTCAAGACCTGAGGACGGTATTCGAGTTAATGCGCCAATATCAACTCAAGATGAACCCTACGAAGTCCTTTCTGGGTGTATCTAGTGGCAAATTCCTGGGATTTGTCATTACCGCCAAAGACATCCAAGTGGACCCTGATAAAGTCTAGGCAATCGTGGAAATACGACCGCCCCATAATCTGAGAGAACTCAGGGGATTTTAAGGACGTCTGGCTTACATCGGGCGATTCATATCCAACCTCTCGGGGAGATGTCAGCCCTTCTCTCATCTCATGAAGAAAGGTGTATCCTTCGTATGGGACAAAACCTGCCAGCAAGCGTTCGGATATATCAAGCGCTACCTCACCAGTCCACCAGTTCTGGTGCCTCCCGTTATGGGAAAATCATTCTTGCTGTACGTTCGAGCAATGGATTATTCGCTAGGAGCTCTTCTCGCACAGAAGAACGATGTAGGGCATGAACAGGCTATCTACTACCTCAGCAGGATGATGGTCGGAGCCGAACACCGGTACAACCCAGTGGAGAAAGAATGCTTGGCTCTGATATTCGCTATCCAAAAGACGCGGCACTACGTCACCGGCCAGACTATCCACATCATCTCCAGGATTAACCCTCTTCGAGTACTGATGAGCAAGCCGAGTGTTCTTAATTTCTGACTCGCAACTTGGGCGATGCTGTTAACACCATATGACATGGTATACGTACCGCAGAAGTCCATCAAAGGCCAAGCACTGACCGACTTCCTAGCTGCTCACCCGATCCCGAAGGCCTCCAAATTATACGAAGACATTCCCGACGAAGTTGCAGAATGTAATTCCGCAATGAAATGTGACATATGGCAACTATTCTTCGACGGCACCTCCAGAACCGGTCCTAAGGGAAACATTATTTCGGCAGTGGGAGTCATCCTGGTCGCCCCTGATCAGCTCGTCATCTACCGAGCATATTCTCTTAGCGAGCCCTGCTCCAACAATGTGGCGGAGTACAACGCTCTACTAATAGGGCTCCAAGTTGCTAAAGAGCTGGGGGTAGAGTCCCTGGAAGCTTTCGGTGATTCTCTGCTTGTCGTCAATCAAGTCAGGGGAATATATGAAGTCCGGAATCCAGACCTCATCCCCTATCACCAAATGACGGTCGAGATAGCCATGACATTCAAGGAGTTCTTCCTAGAGCATGTACCTCGATCTCAGAATCTGGAAGCTGATGCCCTAGCCAGTCTAGCGGCAGATTTAGCTACTCCCGTAAGAAGGTAGGATTCGGTAATCCTTCTTAACAGAGACTTATTCTGTGTGAAGAACAACTGTCACATAGAACGCAGCTACGCTGTCAACACCGATCCTCCTACGAGAGATTAGACAAGTCCCTTCATAGATTTCGTGGCATACGGAATCTTGCCGGAGGACCCCAAAGAAGCAGTATCCGTCAAGAGACGATCACTACGCTTCTACTTCGATGCATCTTCACAAAGCCTATATCGCCGGACCTACGACGGATTACTATTGAGATGCCTCTCTAACGATGAAGCACAGCAGATTATCCGTGAAGCTCACGACGGCGTATGCGGAGCGCATCAACCCGGTCCTAAGCTACAGGATCGCATCAGGAGAATGGGCTATTACTGTCCTACTATGATCGCAGATGCAATACGGTATACAAGATATTGCAGAGCCTGTCAAGTTCATGCAGACTTCATACATCAACCGTCCGAACATCTATATCCCACGGTCGCATCCTGGCCTTTCGAAGCATGGGGTATGGATATCATCGGTCCTATTCACCCGTCTTCTTCCAGGGGTCACCAGTTCATACTGGCCATCACGGATTACTTCTCCAAATGGGCAGAGGCAATCCCTTTCGCTGAGGTAAAGGCATCTAATGTGATCAGCTTCATCAAGCATCACGTCATTTATCGCTTCGGGGTACCCCGAAGGATAATTCACGACAATGGGCCTCAGTTCATCAGCCAAGCGTTTCATCGGTTTTGCGATAAAAATCGAATACGCAATATTGCCTCTACGGCATACTATCCAGCTGCTAATGGTTTGGCGGAAGCTTTCAACAAAACCATTATCAAACTCTTGAAAAAATTCGTCTCTTCAAACAAAAGAGACTGGAACGAGAAGCTAGGCGAATGTCTCTGGGTATACCGCACAACGGTACGGACGCCGACAGGCTGCACCCCGTTCTCGCTGGTCTACGGGAGCGAAGCGGTTCTCCCCATTGAAATCCAGATCCCGTCGCTCAGGATAGCCGTAACTAATGAGCTAACTCGAGAAAAGAATGACCTGTTAAGGTTCCAAGAGCTGGAAGGATTAGACGAGAAACGCCTCCAAGCTCAACAACACATCGCGCTCTACCAAGCACGTATTTCTAGAGCTTTCAATCATAAAGTGAAGGAAAGGGTGTTCAAAGTCGGCAAGCTAGTTCTAGCCGTAAGAAGGCCGATGATTCTTACTCACAGAAGTAAAGGCAAATTCCAGCCCAAGTGGGAAGGCCCTTATGTGATCGAGACAACGTTCTCGAATGGCGCTTACAGGTTAGCCCAGCCTAACGGAGACCTGTTAATGGCTCCTATCAACAGTAAATTCCTGAAGAGGTACTATGCTTAATCTCTCCCGCTCGAATAGAATATAGCGAGGATCTCGATTCTGACAAAACTACTTCCAGAACGCAATTAGTTGGGTTACACTCTATCATGTCCATAAGGCCTCTGAATAGATATCCCGCTAAAAGGTTATCGAGAGTTTATCATGTCCATACTACCTCTGATATTACTCTCGCCTAAAAACTGTCATTTATATTCCGAAATGATGGGTCCACAAAAGTCAGAAAGGAGTCGCCTTTATTTATTCCCAAAAGGGAGGCAGAATTACATCTAGGCAAGCAAAAAGGAAAAGGATACATCATAATGGCAGAGTAGTCAGATGGCGAATCAGCCGCTCCAGTGCAGCTATCCTCTCATTCCTAAGAGCCAAGGCGTCGGTGCGAGCCTGCTCCAGCCGTGCCTCGGGAGTGTTCGTAAGGGTCAGATCGGCCTTCGCCCGAAGACAGCCCGCACGAGCAGCTTCTGCACGGTCCAAATCCTGTCGCGCTGCGCTCAGACGACCAGCTGCTACCTCTAGACCCGCCAGCGACTGAGAAGCCCACTCCTCTGCCCGAGCGAGTTTTTCCTTCAGCTTGGAGACCCTCGTCGCATTCCCTTCATGCTCGGATCGACACTGTGTCTCAACAGCAAGAGCCTCTTCCACGACAGCTTTTTTCCTATCCATCTCCAGCTTATGCTTCTGGATGGAGTTGTCTAGGCCTTCCAGCTTTGTAGCAAGCCGCACAGTCATGAGGTCGAACCGAGCCTGGACATCAGCATCGAGGCTACCCCGAGTCAGCTGTGAGTATTCAGTAATGGGTTGCTCTAACCCATTAACCACCGCCTCCAGGACGTCAGCTATCCCAGAATCGCCGAGCTCCCTGATGACCCCGATCGAAGCAAGAGAAGTCTTCTTCAGGCGCTCGAAATCTAGACTCTTCGCTAACACCATTGATATCATCATTTTTAAACCGGTGTAGAAGAGGCTGGTATGTTGCTCGGTCAACGCAACTAGATCCGACTGGGCGCCGCGAGCGGCCGTAATATCAACAAGTCCCTCTCCAGGGATAATTGCAGACGAGGTGGCCACAGGCGTCGCATCGACGCATGGCACGACCGAAGAAGGTACGACAACGGCGGTCGAAGTCATCGCCACACTCACAAGAGGCAAGATCACAACGACGGGTTCGTCCTCCTCTTGAGGTGATAAAACTACTCCAGGCGTACTGGCCCCCGAAGCCACTTCCTCATCGAAGTCGGACGCCTCCGTATCATCGTCAGGAGCCCGAGCGGAGCCAGAATGCGCTTCAACGCTATACTCCCCGTGGGCGCTATCCCCTGAAAAGAGGACAAGAAAGTTAATATCAGTATGATGATAATCTTTCTAAAGGAAGACATAAAGATGACATTTACCCGGAGCCAACGGCATATACGACGCATCCGCACCCGAGGTAGCTAAACCACGCCTTAATGATGCAATGTGAACCATCATACCTGGAGAAGGAGGTGGGCCGATCGACATCACCAAGAGTTCCGTCAAGCCTCCACCGAGACGCGGTCGAGGTTCATCAGCTGGAATCTCGCCAGACGTGCTCGCTGACACGACGGAAGTTTTTCCCGCTACTGACCTCGAGAAAGATTCTCCCATCTGCCTCGGCCACACAGGCAACCTTGCTCCGCTACCTGGAGAAGTAGCCACGACAGTGACCTCTAGCGAGGATTCTCCGACGCCGCCGGCCGGAACTGTAGAAGGTCCCTCTCTAAAAGGTGAGGAACCTTCAGCCAAAGAATCATCCCTGATATGGGGAGAGGCAGGCTCATTCCCGGGAGCCTCAACACCAAGAATGCGGAGAGGACGAGCAACCGCCTCCTTCCTCCTCTTACGAAGAGAAACTTCCTTCGGAGCAGAAGCCCGTCGCTTCCCAGAAGAGACTACCAAAGCCCCCGCAGGCGGAGGCACTTCGCACCTCGACACCGACACCAGAGGCTCATCCGGAGTACCAGACTCCTCGCCCTCGTCCGAAGAAACCGAGGGGACGTCAACTCTTACCCCAGGCTTGGAAGAAGGCACCCTGAAGCTTCCACGTGTGTCAAAATCACGATGGAAGGTGTTAATCGCCACATAGAACTGTGCGTAAGAATGGAGAATGCAGAGCTCCGTGGAGGTTGTAACGACCGGCACGATAAAGATTGCCCCCGTACAACCCAAGAGGAAATACCGCCACCCTCTGGCTCCATCAATGAGTCTGCCCCTGGACCTAAAGCTGGTGACGGCATTGCCCACATGCAACTAATCGTACCCAAACTGCCGGGCAAACCGACTAGGCAAGTAGGGCTCGAAGAAACAATGGTCTTCGCTCCTATATAGCAGATGGGAGGGTCTAATATAGACCAACTAGTTAAAAGCTTCCGGGGAAAGGTCGGTCTTCTCTCCACCTGAATCCTCAAACCGCACCCCTGATTGATTGCGATGAACGGAGGGGACAATGCAGAGGATCTTCCAACCGTGGCTGAGGTTCAAAACCAGCCGACAGTCTAAGACTGTGTTCACATTCCAGGAGGAATCCTTGTAATTCAGCAAGAATATACCCCCCGAGCTGCTACCGGAGCCAGGAGACATCACCCGGGGATTATGGAGAATTAACCATCCCATCAAGTATAGGTATGGTAACTCCACCCTGGGAAAACTCTCACGCCGAGCTTCGTCGACGAGCAACCCATCAGTTATGGCTCTCAAGCCAGCCTGTATACGGCACACCATGGCGGGAAGCAAGCCCAGTCTTGCCCCGAACACCAGGCGTACTGCCGGCCACAGGATGTTTCGGTGAATACGGTCCGCGGACGCTGTGCCGGGCACTACTACTCGACGTAGCCATATGGAGAGGAAACCAGCCAACTGGGCTTCCTTAGACAGAGGCCGGCGACAGCGCCTCAAGTAACTACAGGCCTTAGTGCCTTCGGGGTACTTTCCTACCCCCTCGACGAGAATCTGATCCGGAGCTGCAGCCTCCTCCATAAGACCCTCGACGACCTGGGCGCTAAGCACGCCCAAACAATTCACGAGCTCATTTTTGCCCCCCGAGGCTTTCTCTGACTTGGCAGCCCTAGCTCGGTGAAAGAAGAGGTAGGACATCCACTTGGTGGTATGAGCCAAATCAGAAGGCTCATTATAAAAAGTAGTGCACGCGAAGTATTGACACATCAGCTCCTGATATACTTCCGCCACCCGAGGGTCCAAATCCCCCAACTCCCGATTAGTAGGAACATACTCTTCATAGGGGGTATCCCCTATCGGCAGTCTCGAGACAACTGCCATCTCATGGAGCGCCAATCCCAACTCCCCCAGTGGAGTGGCAAAGGTCCCACTGAGCGGAATGTACCGCTCCATCAGCGCCAGGAACAAGTTAGGGTTCGGAGGCAACCCGACGCTCGTCGCACTCACAGCGACATATAGCCCAATGACCTCCAGCTCTCTCCGAAAGTGCTTCAAGGCCCAACCCACTAGGCATGTCCATCGGGAGTTTGTTGGGGTGATCCACCCATTACATCGAGGATTCTCCTTGGGATATACCCCGCCTCTTCCCATGAAGTCATTGCAGAAGGTCGGCAATTGGACCGGCTGGATCACCGAGCTGTCTTCACTTGGGACACTACCCGGGCACAGTCCCCGGAACAACATCACAAAGCCGAAAGGGCGACTGACAAACGACCCCCGGTCAGCTCCTTTGAGATGAAAGATCTTCCCCGGCTTACCATGAAGATCAGGAGTCAGCATCCACGACATCTTCCTGGGATGCGTCGTATGGAAGAAGGCCGAGATGGGATAATCCCTCGACATCGTTGGCAAATACAAAACCAAATTCCCGGCAGAGAAAACCCAGGGCTCCCTCTTGGGCCTCGTCTGGGACTGTTTGTCAATCATGTCCCCAAAGAGGAAAGCCAGCTTTATGTACGGCTCCCCGTCTACGTAGGTCAGGGGCTCGCCATTAATCATGCTCAGCAGCGTCCGCTCGCCCTGAAACGATATCAGAAACCCCCTTCCCTTAGGATACTAGGGTCCGGAGATAGGAAATGCCACGTGGGACAGATCCTCCAGGTAGTTCGAGTGCAGCATCCCAGCAGCGGAGCCCATCACCTCGGCTAGTGGAGACTCGCCCAGATCAACTACAAAAGTGCAAGGGAAATATGTCATTACAAATCTTGCACAAACGTACAGACCAAGGAAACGACAGTCTGTGCTCTACGCAGGATCGTAACCATTTGGTTATTTTACGCCGGAAGTCCCCTCCACAAGCGTAAAACTCAAATTTTATGATATACGCCAACTTTCGGTAGCCAGAGCTTTTACGCTCAGGGCTACAAAAATATGGAGTCTTTACGCTGGCACATTAGAAATATGGGCGTAAAAGATGAAAATGCCTCCGTGCATCATCTTCCTCCAAAGAGGCTATCAGCACAGAAGACGACCTAGCGCGATCACGTTCAACGTGTGCGAAGGATTTTTCGTCATTTTTGTCACCCCAAAGGCTCTACCTCTAAGGCCGGGTGCTCTACTCGTCGGCGGGATACTTTGCTCGGAGGAAAGCTTGCCTTGCCCGACCAGAGACTCCCTCGCTTGGGCAAAAGAATGAGAGAAAGAACCTATACTCTTTCCCTTAGCGGAGGGGGTTTGTTTCGGCGCCATTTCTGAAAGACTCGAAGTGCTCGGAGAAGGAACGAAGAAAAACTCGAACAGTCGAAAGCTCTCTTTCGCAGAAGACAGATAAAAAGTTTTTCTCTCAAAAACTTGGGGTATATATAGTCCGGGTCGACTCCTCGAATCCTCGGACGAACTCCTCGAGACCCTAACCAAATCTCGCAGATTGGTTATGATTGGATGCTACGTCAGCCCACTACCCTTGGAAGACGGACAGTTAGCGAATTTGAAAGGTTTTTCGTACAAAACGGTTCAGCAGGTTCTACGCTAAAAGAGCTTTCTACGCTCGACAGCAACGGATCTACGGTTTTTTACGCTCGCAAGCTACAAGTCTATGGTTTTACGCCCGGATGCCTTTGTGCTTGGTAGCTTTTATGCTCGAGAGGCCACAAACCTACGACTTTATGCTCAGCAGATAACAAATCGTCGATCTCACGCTCGGTGGCGCTCAGTTTACGCTCAGAGGCAACAGATCCGCAACCTTTACGCTCGAAGAAACTTTCTTTTCAGGAGCTACAAATCAAACAGTTCTACGCTAAAGGAGCTTTCTACGCTCGACGGCTACGAATCTACAGCTTTACATTCGACAGCTATAAGTCTATGGTTTTATGCCCGAATACCTTTGTGCTCGGTAGCTTTTATGCTCGAGAGGCAACAAACCTATGACTTCACGCTCAGAAACCACAAGTCTACGATTTTACGCTCGATGGTGTTCTACGCTCACAAGCTACAGATCTTCAGTCCTATGCTAAAGGAGATTTCTACGCTCGACGGCTACGAATCTACAGCTTTACGTTCGACAGCTATAAGTCTATGGTTTTATGCCCGGATGCCTTTGTGCTCGGTAGCTTTTATGCTCGAGAGGCAACAAACCTACGACTTCACGCTCAGGAACCATAAGTCTACGATTCCGCGCTCGATGGTATTCTACGCCCAGAGGTTACAGACTGATGATTTCGCGCTCCATGACTTTCCGTATATTCGAAACAGTCCCCAAAGCGGTCAATTGCAAAGAGTTCGACACAGAAGATACTCGTTCTTGACCCAAAGCATCCCAAGTACCCGAAGCATACAGAGTTCAAACATTGAGAAATTACTCTTCTCGGGTCCAAAATTGGAGGTTCATCCAGACTCCAGTCTGAATATTTCGTCTATCAAAAGATGGCAACTCAGTTAGACAGCCATTTCTCGACCCTGTTCCAAGGGATTTCTCGGGAAGTCATTCTTGAAGACGAAGTCTGAACAAAAAATTTTGTTTATCAGAAGTTCAGAGCTCTACGCGGTCCCTCAGTCCTAGCAACAGGACAGTTCTAAAAATGTTTAAAATGCTCTACAGCGTTCTATAGACTATTTGCTATGCGTAAAGGACAGGACCTAGCACTCTTTCTACAGAGTCAGCGTAAAGATTCAGACGTATTGAAGCTACACATATTCAGACTTCACAGCAACATATGGCAAGATGATCATATGAAGAAGCAAGACGATTTTATTAAAAGATCAAAGTCATGATTACATATGAGGAAAATCCAATCTACAAGGGTTTTCTTTTCATTTTCATGATTACATCTGAGGGAAACTCCGTCTACAAAGGAGATACCCCCTCATCATCGTCTGAAGATTGCCCAGAAGCTGTTCTGATAGGTTCTCGCTGGGCTTCAATTCTTCATCCATCTTCTCCAGCAGTCGGTCAGTTGCCGCAAACTGACAGACAGGGCAATGATCAACGGCGGGCGGATACAGAACTAGGCCTGCATAGATTTTGCAGATCCCATGCTCCGTGCACTGATCAAGCCGGGACAGAGCGAGTCTGTCTGCCTCTCGCCACCAGAAGTAACTGGAGCAGCGCCATACAAAGTTGCTGATTATCCCGAGCATGGGAGGCTAAGATATCCTTCCATGATTCATCGTTGCAGTGGACATTTGCTCGAAGATGCCGTCTTTTTTGGCTCTCTACATGCTGGAAGAACATAATCTCCTTCTTCCTCAGGTTGACCCGACGAACTTCGGCGATCATCTCTGCATGGTGATGGGAATGTAGTGAGAACAGGTTCACCCCCCAGCCTTTTTATAGGCAAAAGAGATCACAGCGGTCCCCAATAAATCCGCCATAAAGTCCGCATCAACCGTTTCAGCGCTCCATTCAGAAATGTTTCGAGTTACGAGGGGTCGTTCATGCTTTATTCAAAGCGTTTCAAATTTCGAGGAATTTAAAAGCTTTGAAGGGGGTCTTATAGAAGCATAAAAAATACACTGGGAGGATCTACACAGCCTCTTGATGCAGAGCAGCATAAACAGAGGCCTTCAGAGCCATCAAACGTGCAACAGAGCTTTCTCCGCTAAAAAAAACACACAGCATAAAGTATAAAGCTCAAAGGACCATCCGCGTAAGTGCAGTACGTCCAGGCCGCTCCAACATAAGATAGAGTACTTCATCGCCTCCATGGCGTAAAACTCAGCCGCTCTCAAAGCAGTGTTAATGCGTACGAGGAACGCTTCGTTTTCCCCGAAATGAACCTGTCAAGTCACGCAGTGAACCTGGCCGCTGACTCCTGACAAAAAGTGCTGCACGGTTACCCAGACGACGACTGGAAACGTTGGCAGACCCCTCGGGATGCGCCTACAGTATGATGGCGGATCTCGGCATTTAATGCAGAGGATTTGGTTAAAATATCACCAAATCGTCGGTTACCAAAGTCCCGCAGCGTAAACCGCTCTTTCGCGTACAAGGGAATACGTCGCCTTGTTTTACACAGGCAAACATGAGCTGTTTTACGCTCCACAGTAGACAAACCGCCTGCCACGTCAAAGGCTACACTTCGTACAGGGCCCGAGGCACGTCTCTACGTCAAATTGCACAGAGCGGTGACAGTTTCCCTCAAGACACGTCTCTGCGACGGATGCACAGAAGGGCTGCAGACCTTCAAAACACGTCTCTGCATTTAATGCACAGGATGGTGGCAAATCTCTGTAAGAGATTTGATTACACCTTCGAAAGCCGTAATTCCAGCAAAGACGTCCACATCAATACTCTGGCACGGTACGCAGCGGCTTCTACGCCCATCCAGGATCTGTGCTCATTCGACTTCAAACGCCCACTTAGTCTCTACGACCATTCGGCTTATATGCCTGTTCGGCTTCTAAGCCTGTTCGGTTTCTATGCCTATTCGGCTTCTACGCCTGTTCGGCTTCTATGCCTATTTTGGCTTCTACGCCACGGGTGACAGTCATTTGGCTTCTGCGCCAACCTCTTCTACACGAGGGATACCTACCTACGTGGCTTCTACGCCGTGATCTTCGCAGCAGATATACGCGTTTTGTCCCCTTAGTTGGACACGTGTCACATGCTCACTCAAAAGGTTATTTATGCGCAGGTATTGGTTATTTTAACCGTTGTGTAAAAGGGTGTTGTACTGTCCACTCCTCGGTTGTTACACCAATGGAGTGGTCACTGTCACCAAAACTCTATAAATAGAGACCCCTATCAATGGGGAACAAGGTGAACAATTTGGAAGATCGAACCAGGTCGGAGAATTGGTAAAAGAGAGAGAGAGAGAGAGAGAGAGAGAGAGAGAGAGAGAGAAGGAGAAGGAGAGAAGAGTTCGGAGCTCAGGCAAAGAGTAGGGGTCGACGGATCTGGCACCGTGCATCCACCCTCCTTCGCAGCCTTCGAAGCCGCTACCCGTCTTCCACGGCACTTCTTTAACATCGTGTAGTCCAAGGACTAAAGTGATCGACTGCAGATCAGACACCTATAGCAATTTATACCCAGATTAAATAAATTATACTCCCGTATCCTCGTTTAGGATCGAATTGTATAAGTTTGTTTGTAAACCAAAGGGCACGGGTCTCGTATAAACCCTGTCATTGAAATACACTTTCACTCTTTCATTTAATACCACAAACAACAGTCCCGATCGAAAACTGAGAAGTCTTCTTCAGGCGCTCGAAATCTAGACTCTTCGCCAACACCATTGATATCATCGTTTTCAAACCGGTATAAAAGAGGCTGGTATGTTGCTCGGTCAGCGCAACTAGATCCGATTGAATGCCAGGAGTGGCCGCGATGTCAGCAAGTCCCCCTCCGAGAATGATTGTAGACGAAGTGGCCACAGCCGCCGCCTCGGCGGGTGGTGCGACAAAAGGAGGTGCAACGACGACGGTCGAAGTCATCAGCATACTCGCGAGAGGTGAAGTCACAATGACGGGTTCGTCCTCCTCTCGAGATGACAAAACCACTCCAGGTGAGCTGGCCCCCAAAAGTATTTCCTCCTCGAAGTCGAAAGCCTACGTATTATCGCCATGAGCCGGAGCAGAGCCAGAAGGTGCTTCAACGCTGTACTCCCCGTGGACGCCATCCCCTGAGAAAAGGACCAGAAAGTTGATATCAATATGATGGTAATCTTTCTAAAGGGAGACATAAAGACGACATTTACCCAGAGCCAACGGTATATATGGCGCATCTACAGCCGATGTAGCTAAACCACGCTTTAATAACGCAATGCGAACTATCATAGCTGGAGAAGGAGGTGGGCCAACCGACATCGCCCGGAGTTCTGCCAAGCCTTCACCGAGACGCAGTCGAGGTTCGTCAACTGGAATCTCGCTAGGCGTGCTCGCTGACACAGCGAGAGTTTTATCCGTTGCTGGTCTAGGGAAAGATTTTCCCATCTGCCGCGGCCACGCAGGCAACCTCGCTCCACTACCTGGAGCAGCAACGACAGCGACCTCTAGCGAAGATTCTCCGACGCCGCCGGCTGGAACTGTAAAAGGTCCCTCTCTAAAAGGCGAGGAACCTCTAGCCAAGGAATCATCCCTGATATGGGGAGATGCAGGCTCACTCCCAGGAGCCTAAATACCAAGAATGCGGAGAGGACAAGCAACCGTCTCCTTCCTTCTCTTACGAAGAGAAGCTTCCTTCGGAGCAGAAGCCCGTCGCTTCCCAGAAGAGACTACCAAAGCCCCCACAGGCGGAGGCACTTTACACCTCGACACCGACACCAGAGGCTCATCCGGAGTGCTAGACTCCTCACCCTCGTCAGAAGAAACCGAGGGGACTTCAACTCTTCCCCCAGGCTGGGGATGAGGCACCCTGAAGCTTCCACGCATATCAAAATCACGATGGAAGGTGTTAATCGCCACATAGAACTGGACGTAAGAATGGAGAATGCGGAGCTCCGTGGAGGTTGTAACGACCGGCACAATAAAGATTGCTTCCGTACAACCCATGATAAAATATCGCCACCCTCTGGCTCCATCAATGAGTCCGCCCCTTGACCTAAAGCTGGTGACGGCATTGCCCACGTGCAACAAATCGTACCCTAACTGCCTGGCGAACCGACTAGGCAAGTAGGGCTCGAAGAAGCAATGGTCTTCGCTCCTGTACAGCAGATGGGAGGGTCTAATGCAGACCAACCAATTGAAAGCTTCCGGAGAAAGATCGGTCTTCTCTCCAACTGAATCCTCAAGCCTCACCCCTGATTGATTGCGATGTACAGGAGGGGGAGTACAAAGGAGCTTCCAGCCGTGACTGAGGTTCAACACCAGCCGACAGTCCAAAGTTGTGTTCACATTTCAGGGAGAGTCTTTGTAGTTCAGCAAGAAATTACCCCCCGAGCCGCTACCAGAGCCGGGAGACATCACCTGGGGGTTGTGGAGAATTAACCATCCCATCAAGTACAGGTATGGTAATTCCACCCGGGGAAAACTCTCATGCCGAGCTTCATCGACGAGCAACCCATCAGTCATGGCTCTCAGGCCAGCCTGTATACGACACACCATGGCAGGAAGCAAGCCCAGTATTGCCCCGAACACCAGGCGCACTGTCGGCCACAGGATATTTCGGTGAATGCGGTCCGCGGACGCTGTACTAGGCACTACTACTCGACGTAGCCATATCGAGAGAAAACCGGCCAGCTGGGCTTCCTTAGGCAGAGGCCTGCGGCAGCGCCTCAAGTAACTATAGGCCTTAGTGCCTTCGGGATACTTTCCTACCCCCTCAACGAGAATCTGATCTGAAGCTTTAGCCTCCTCCATAAGATCCTCAACGACCTGGGTACTAAGCACGCCCAAACAGTTCACGGGCTCATTCTTGCTCCCCGAGGCTATCTCCGACTTGGCGGCCCTAGCTCGGTGGAAGAAGAGGTAGGACATCCACTTGGTGGTGTGAGCCAAATCAGAAGGCTCGTTATAAAAAGCGGTGCACGTGAAGTATTGACACATCAACTCTTGATACACTTCCGCCACCCGAGGGTCCAAGTCCCCCAACTCCCGGTTGGTGGGAACATACTCTTCGTATGGGGTATCCCCCATCGGCAGTCTCGAGACCATTACCATCTCATGGAGGGCTAATCCTAACTCCCCCAGTGGAGTGGCGAAGGTCCCGGTGAGTGAAATATATCGCTCCATCAGTGCCAAGAACAAGTTAGGGTTGGGAGGCAACCCAACACTAGTCGTACTCACAGCGGCATACAGTCCAATGCCCTCCAGTTCTCTCCGAAAGTGCTTCAAAGCCCAGTCAACTAGGCAAGTCCATCGGAGGTTTGTTGGGGTGATCCACCCATTGCACCGAGGATTCTCCTTGGGGTATACCCCACCTCGTCCCATGAAGTTGTTGTAGAAGGTCGGCAATTGGACCGGCTGGATCACTGAGCTGTCTTCACTCGGGACACTGCCCGGGCATAGTCCCCTGAACAACGTCACAACGCCGGAAGGGCGGCTGACAAACGACCCCTGGTCAGCCCCTTTCAGATGAAAGATCTTCCCTGGCTTGCCGTGAAGATCGGGAGTCAACGTCCACGACATCCTCCTGGGATGCGTCGTATGGAAGAAAGCCGAGATGGGATAATCCCTCGGCATCGTTGGCAGATAAAAAACCAAATTCCCGACAGGGAAAACACAGGGTTCCCTCTTGGGCTTCGTCTGGGACTGTTTATCAATCATGTCCCCAAAGAGGAAAGTCGGCTTTATGTACTGCTCCCCGTCTACGTATGTCAGGGGCTCCCCGTTGATCATGTTCAGCAGCGTCCACTCACCCTGAGCCGATATCAAAAACTCCCTTCCCTCAGGATACTGGGGTCCGGAGATAGGAAATGCCACGTGGGACAGATCCTCCAGATAGTTCGAGTACAGCATCCCGGTAGCGGAATCCATCACCTCGGCCAATGGAGACTCACCCAAATCAACTGCAAAAGTGCAAGGAAAATATGTCATTACAAATCTTGCACAAACATACAGACCAAAGAAACGACAGTCTGTGCTCTACGCCAGGATTGTACGAATTTGGTTATTTTACGCCGGAAGTCCCCTCCACAAGCGTAAAACTCTAATTTTACGATATACGCCAATTTTCGGTAGCCAGAGCTTTTACGCTCGGAACTACGAAAATATGGAGTTTTTACGCTGGCACATTAGAAATGTAGGCGTAAAAGATGAAAACGCCTCCGTGCATCATCTTCCTCAAAGAGGCTATCAGCACAGAAGATGACCTAGCGCGGTCACGTTCAACGTGTGCGAAGGATTTTTTTTGTCATTTTTGTCATCCCAAAAGGCTCTACCTCTAAGACCGGGTGCGCTGCTCGTCGGCGGGATACTCCGCTCAGAGTAAAGTTCACCTTGCCCGACCAGAGACTCCCTCGCTGGGGCAGAAGAATGAGAAGAAGAACCTATGCTCTTTTCCTTAGTGGAGGGGGTTTGTTTCGGCGCCATTTCTGAAGACTCGAAGTGCTCGGAGAAGGAACGAAGAAAAACTCGAACAGTCGAAAGCTCTCTTTCGCAGAAGACGGATAAAAAGTTTTTCTCTCAAAGGCTTAGGATATATATAGAGTTCGAGTCGACTCCTCGAATCCTCGGACGGACTCCTCGAAACCCTAACCAAATCTCGCAATTAATAGGTGGTTATGATTGGATGCTATGTCAGCCCACTACTCTCAAAAGACGGACAGTCAGCGAATTCAAAAAATTCTTCGCGCAAAGCAGTTCGGCGGTTTCTATGCTAAAGGAGCTTTCTACGCTCGATAGCAACAGATCTACGGTTTTACGCTCGCAAGCTATAAGTCTATGGTTTTTCACCCGGATGCATTTGTGCTCGGTAGCTTTTATGCTCGAGAGGCAATAAACCTACGACTTTACGCTCAGCAGATACCAAATCGATGATTTCACGCTCGGTGGCGCTCAGTTTAAGCTCAGAAGCAATAGATCCGCAAACTTCACGCTCGGAGAAATTTTCTTTTCAGGAGCTACAGATCTACAGTTCTACACTAAAGGAGCTTTCTACGCTCGACAGCTACGAATCTACGGCTTTACGTTCGACAGCTATAAGTTTATGGTTTTACGCCCGGATGCCTTTGTGCTCGGTAGCTTTTATGCTCGAGAGGCTACGAACCTATGACTTTACGCTCAGGAACCACAAGTCTACGATTTCACACTCGATGGTGTTCTACGCTCACAGGCTACAAATCTCCAGTCCTACGCTAAAGGAGCTTTTTACGCTCGACAGCTACGAATCTACGGCTTTACGTTCGACAGCAATAAGTCTATAGTTTTACGCCCGGATGCCTTTGTGCTCGGTAGCTTTCATGCTCGAGAGGCAACAAACCTACGACTTCACGCTCAGGAACCACAAGTCTACGATTTCACGCTCGATGGTGTTTTACGCCCAGAGGCTACAGGCTGATGATTTCATGCTCCACGACTTTTCGCATATCCGAACAGTCCCCGAAGCGGTCAATTGCAAAGAGTTCACACAGAAGATACTCGTTCTTGACCCCAAAGTATCCTAAGTACCCGAAACATACAGAGTTCAAACATGAGAAATTACTCTTCTCGGGTCCAAAATTGGAGGTTCATCCAGACTCCAGTCTGAACATCTCGTCTATCAAGATGGCAAACTCAGTTTGACAGACAAAACCTCGACCCTGTTCCAAGGGAGTTTTGAGAGGTCATTCTTGAAGACAAAGTCTGAACAAAATTTCTGCTCATCAGAAGCAGCAGTTCAGAGCTCTACGTGGTCCCTCAGTCCTAGCAACAGGACAGTTCTAAATATTCAAAAAAATGCTTAAACAGCGTTCTATGGACTGTTCGCTACGCATAAAGGACCGGGCCTAATACTCTTCTTATCAGAGTTGGCATAAAGAATCAGACGTGTCGAAGCTACACATATTAGACTTCACAGCAACGTATGGCAAGATGATCATATGAAGAAGTAAGACGATTTTATTAAAAATTAAAGTCATGATTACATATGAGGGAAATCCAATCTACAAGGGTTTTTTTCTTCGTGTTCGTGATTACATCTGAGGGAAACTCCGTCTACAAAAGGAGATACCCCCTTGTCGTCTGAAGGCCGCCCTCGGAATCTGTTCTGACAGGTTCTCGCATTGGTGATCTTTCTCTTCTTCCAAGAAGATGATCAGTGGCAGGAGGATACAAAACTGGGCATATGACACATCCTCCAACAGAAGGAAAGGAGGGTAATTCTGCTTTCCTACAGACCACCGCCACTCTAGCCGGTCTGTCTGCCTCTCGTCACCAGAGGTAACTGGAGAAGGCGCCACGTGCAAGCAGCGTGGTAAAATATGATTCTTCGTCTCTCCCGAAGAACCACCATACAAAGTTGCTGATTATCCCGAGCAAGGGAGGCTAAGATATCCTTCCATGATCCATCGTTGCAGTGGACACTTGCTTGAAGATGCCATCTTTTTTGGCTCCCTACATGCTGGAAGAACATGATCTCCTTCTTCCTCAGGTCGACCCGACGAACTCCGGCGATCATCTCTGCATGGTGATGGAAATATGGGGAGAACAGGTTAATCCCCCCCATCCTTTTTATAGGCGAAAGAGATCACAGCGGTCCCCAATAAATCTGCCATAAAGTCCGCATCGACCGTTTTAACGCTCTATTCAGAAATGTTTCGAGTTACGAGAGACCGTTCATGCTTCATTCAAAGCATTTCAAATTCCGAGGAATTTAAAAGCTTTGAAGGGGGTCTTGTAGAAGCATGAAAAATACGCTGGGAGGAGCTACGCAGCATACTGATGCAGAGCAGCATAAACAGAAGCCTTCAGAGCCATCAAGCGTACAAGCAGAGCTTTCTCCGCTAAACATAGCATAAAGAATAAGCTCAAAGGACCATCCGCGTAAGTGCAGTACGTCCAAGCCGCTTCAGCGTAGACAGGGTTCTTCATCGCCTCCATGGCGTAAAACTCAGTCGATCTCAAAGCAGCGTTAAAGCGTACGAGGAACGCTTTGTCTTCCCCGAAATGAACCTGTCAAGTCACGCAGTGAACCTGACCTCTGACTCCTGACAAAAAGTGCTGCACGGCTACCCAGACGAAGGCTGGAAACGAGGACAGACCCCTCGGGATACGCACCACAGTATGATACAGATCTCTGCATTTAATGCAGAGGATTTGGTTAAAATATCACCGAATCGTCGTTTACTGACGTCCCCTCAGCATAAACTGCTCTTTCGCGTACAAAGGGATACGCTGCCTTATTTTACATAGGCAAACATGAGCTATTTTACGCTCCGCAGTAGACAAACCGTCTGCCACGTCAAAAGCTGCACTTCGTACGGGGCTCGAGGCACGTCTCTACGTCTAATTGCACAGAGCGGTGATAGTTTCTCTCAAGGCACGTCTCTGCGAGGGATGTACAGAAGGGCTGCAGACCTTCAAAACACGCCTCCGCATTTAATGCACAAGATGGTGGCAAATCTCTGCAAAAGATTTGATTATATTTTCAAAAGCCGTAATTCCGGCTAAGACGTCCACATCAGCACTCTGGCACGGTATGCAGCGGCTTCTACGCCCATTCAAGATCTGTGCTCATTCGGCTTCTACGCCCATTCGGCTTCAAACGCCCACTCAGTCTCTACGACCATTCGGCTTCAAACGCCCACTCAGTCTCTACGACCATTCGGCTTCAAATGCCCACTCAGTATTTACGACCATTCGGCTTCAAACGCCCGCTCTGTCTCTACGACTATTCGGCTTCTACGCCTACTCGGCTTCTATGCCCATTCGGCTTCTACGCCTACTCGGCTTTTATGCCTATTTTGGCTTCTACGCCAGGGTGACAGTCATTTGGCTTCTACGCCAACCTCTTCTACACAAGGGATACCTACCTACGTGTAAACTCCCTCACCCAAAATAGCTATTTGTGTATATTTTATATTATTATATTTATTATAGATGTTGAATTTATTTAGAGTATTATCTTAGTTAATTAGAAAATAATTTTTTTAGTATATTTACTTATATAAATATTTATTTAGAATTATTTTTAGGCTATTTTAGATTATTGGGATTTTTTCATAATTTTTAGTTAATTAAAAACTAGTAACACTAATTTTTGAGGACTTTAAAGAATTTATTTTATGTTCAAACTTAATTAAAAATATCCCAAAATTTTATTTTAGGTTCTAAATAATAAAATATATTTTCTAGATTTTTTTGGGAATTTTTCGATTATTTTTAGCATTTATTTCGAGTTAATTATGAAAAACTGAATTAAAAACTAATTTCTGAAAAAGAAAACCCAAAAAGTAATTAATTCTGTCCGGTCAGCAAACAAGGGGCCCACCTGTCAGCCTCCCGCAGCAAACAGTGCCGGGCCCGCCTGTCAGTGACTGCGGGACGGGCAGCATTGGATGGCTGCCACGTGTCAAGATCTGAGCCGCGACTGCTTTCTCTCTCCTCTATATATATATTAGTTTAAGTTTATTTCTAGGGTTTTTCTTCAGCCGAATTTTGGAGAATTGCCATCTAGGGTTCTTTCATCTTCCAGAAGCCATTGCGCATAGCTCCGGACACCAAATGAGGCCTAGTTTTTTGTGTTAGAAAGATATTGAGGTTAGCTTTCTGATTATATAATTTGTTTTACGAAATTATGAGTATTAAATTCTGGAAAATTCGTAGAGCACAACATGTCCGAAAATAGACGTGTTTCGATGTTTTTGCGATTCCGGGAGAACCAGGAATCAGAATCATGAACCGTTTAAAGTTTCGGAAAGCTAATATCGAGATCATTGACATATGTTTTTCTCAGAATTTAATTCGAAGTATTTTTATACTTTTAATTCTGTAGAACTTCTAGGTTAGAATTTAACCATCGGTGCACGATATGAAACTTGTATGTGCCATAATTCCCAAACGAATTTGAATTCGGACGAGCTGTAAATTCCAGCATATTTTTGACGCTGAAATCTATAGGAAATCATGCATGAAAGTTGAGTTTGTGTCAGTTGACTTTTTGGTCAACAGACTGCCTCGATTTGCGTGCCATGAGTCTCGAGTTGATAAAATTCAGTTTCTTTGGACAAAATTTAGGAATTAACATAAAAATCAGAATAATAAGATTAAAATAGGATTTTAGAGTAATTATTCTAGAATTAAATAAGTTAAAATAAATTATCTTTTGACGTGATAAATTTGTAATACATAGGCTATTTGGACTGTGACTTGGACTATGATTCATACCAGCAGCAGGACCCCAGGCAAGATACCTTGCTAAATTGCTTACAGTATTTTGCATGCTTAGTATATTTTTGTATATTTATTGTATTTCTGTTTATTCTTGCATGTGTAGTTTTCTTTCAGTCATTACTATGTATTAGATATGTTGACACACACATGGCACTTAGTATCATAGAGGACAATCATTAGGCGTATGGGCTTTTAACC
Source organism: Iris macrosiphon (assembly GCA_036927795.1). Lineage (NCBI taxonomy): Eukaryota > Viridiplantae > Streptophyta > Magnoliopsida > Asparagales > Iridaceae > Iris > Iris macrosiphon. Next base: position 98,043,274 of record JAYESA010000015.1, on the reverse strand, counting down.
ACTCTGGTAACACCGTAGTCACTAGCACGCACTATGGTCGGTCGTGTCCGATGGTCGCTACCCCCGAGGTATGTCGATTGATGGAGTCCGAGGGTCGCTACCTTAGAGGTATGTCGGCTGATGATGTCCACTGACGAGCGTGAGATTGTGAGGATTAGATCGAGTAGCCTACCCTTGCCCATACGTCGAAAAGTTGTCCTTATTTGCATTCATATAGATGGTCTTGTACAGCGTACTTATTTATTTTTAAATTATATGCATGTTTACTGTATTCAAATTGGCTCATATTTTCTGTATCTTGTTACGTCCCTCTGAGGACCTGGTCCGCTGCCAGGTGTATCTATTCTTGAGTATTTGCAGGAGCACAGATAGGATGGCTATATATGTTTCGTGGATGTCCTCTCTTTGAGCCCGTGATTGCTAGATGGTGTTCTTATATGGTGTTGTTGTGTTGTACTTATTTTAATATTTGCTCTTACATTCGAGTTGGTAGTGGATTTGTTTCCATCCAACTATCATCCTTAGATATTTATGTTGACATCTAGTTATATAGATGCTGGTTATTATTTATATTGATTTTCTGTGGATGAGATTTAGATTGTACCCTATGACTTGTGACATATGTTTATACCACTTGTGGAATGATTTTCATATTACAGCGTACGTATGGATTTTGGTTTCCATATATTGGAGTTGCCATATCCATGCGGCTGGCATGCTTACGTGTTCCTAGTCCTACGTATTTTGGGACTGGGGCATGACACTACGTGGCTTCTACGCCGTGATCTTCGCAGCAGATATACGCATTTTGTCCCCTTAGTTGGACACGCATCACATGCTCACTCAAAAGGTCATCTATACGCAAGCATTGGTTATTTTAACCGTTGTGTAAAAGGGTGTTGTACTTTCCACTCCTCGGTTTTTACACCGACGGAGTGGTCACTGTCACTAAAACTCTATAAATAGAGACCCCTATCAATGGGGAAAAAGGTCAAAAAACTTCAAACTTGAAGATCGAACAAGGTCGAAAAACTTCAAACTTGAAGATCGAACAAGGTCGAAACTTTGAAAGAAGGATCGAACAAGGTCGAACTTCCCAGAAAGATCGAACCGGAGGTCAAAAGAGAGAGAGAGAGTTCGGAGCTCAGGCAAAGAGTAGGGATCGACGACTTTGGCATCGTGCATCCACTCTCCTTTGCAACCTTCGAAGCTGCTACCTGTCTTCCACGGTACTTCTTCAACATCGTGTGGTCCAAGGGCTAAAGTGATCGACTGCAGATCAGACACCTATAGCAATTTATACCCAGATTAAATAAATTGTACTCCCACATCCTTGTATAGGATTAAATTGTATAAGTTTGTTTGTAAACCAAAGGGCACGGGTTTCGTATAAACTCCGTTATTGAAATACACTTTCATTCTTTCGTTTAATACCACAAACATGCGTAATGTGCCAAAGTGATAATGTGGACGTTTTAGCCAAAATTACGGCTTTTGGAGATATAATCAAATCTCTTGCATTAAATGCAGAGATCTGCCCCCATCCTGCGCATTAAAAGCAGAGGCGTATCTTCGAAGATTTGCCATTATTCTGCGTATTAAATGCAGATACGCACCTCGAACCCTGTACGAAGAGCAACTGATGACGTGGCAGTCTGTTTGTCTTCTGAGGAGCGTAAGAAGCTCACGTCTGCCTGTGTAAAACTAGGCAGCATATTCTAGAGGCGTGTCTCGAAGATTTGCCATCATTCTGCGCATTAAATGCAGAGGCGTGTCTCCAAGATCTGCCATCACTCTGCGCATTAAATGCAAAGACGTGCCTCGAGCTCTGTCATCACTCTGCGCATTAAATGCAGAGACGTGCCTCGAGCTCTGCCATCACTCTGCGCATTAAATACAGAGACGTGCCTCGAGCTCTGTACGAAGAGCAGCTTTTGACGTGGCAGTCTGTTTGCCTTCTGCGGAGCATAAGAAGCTCACATCTGCCTGTGTAAAACTAGGCAGCATATTCCTTTGTATGCGTAAAAGCAGTTTACGCCAAGGAAATGTCACTAAACGACAGTCTGGGTTGCTGTGCCGCGCCATCATTATAGCCGTCGTCTGGGTAGTCTTGCAGTACTCTTTGTCAGGAGTTCAGACGTTAGGTTCACTGCATGATTTGACAGGTTTATTTCGGGGAATACGAAGCGTTCCTCGTACGCTTCAATGCTGCATTAAAGCGGATAAGTTTTACGCCATAAAGGCGATGTAGCACCCTTTTTACGCTGAAGCAGCCTGGGCATACTGCATTACGCGGATGGTCCTTGAGCTTATATTTTACGTTGTGCTCAGCGGAAAAGCTCTGTTGCACGTTGATGGCTCTGAAGTCATCTTTTTACGCTGCCCAACATCAATATGCTGCGTATAGCTATCCAGCATATTTTGTATGCTTCTACAAGACCTCCTTCAAAGCTTTCAAATTCCTCGTAATTTGAAATGCTTTGAATGAAGCATGAAACGGTCAAGTCTGACACGTCCTTCAAGGCTGACTTTATGGCGGAGTTACTGGAGATCCATTTGGATTCGGTGGGCGCTCTCTTGCCTATAAAAGGCTGAGGAGTTTAACCTGTTCTTCCACATTTCCTTCACCACACAGAGATGATCGCCGGAGTTCGTCGGGTCGATTTGAGGAAGAAGAAGACCATGTTTTTCAAGCATGTAAGGAGCCAAAAAAGACGGCATCTTCGAGCAAATGTCCTCTGCAACGATGGATCATGGAAGGATATCATAGCCTCCTTTGCTCGGGATAATCAGCAACTTTGTATGGCGGTTCTTCCGAAGAGAGGAAGGGTCTCATTTGACCATACAGCTTGCAAGTTGTATCTTCTCATGTCGTTCGTGGACGAGAGCAGACAAACTAGCTCTGTCCTCGAGTATTGAGTTGGGTAAAATACCTCAACTCAATCTGTCATGGCATACGGAGCATGGGATCTGCATAATTTAGGCAGGCCCAGTTTTGTATCCTCCCTTTATTTATTATTTTCTTGTTAATCGGTCGCAGAAATCAACTAACTGCTGGAGAAGATGGATGAAGATCTCCGCTCACGCGAGAACCTGGCAGAACAGATCCTGGGCGTGGCCTTCCGACAACGACGAGGAAATCCTTTGTAGACGGGATTTCCCTCATATATAATCATGAAAATGAAGAAAAAACCCTTTGTAGACTGGATTTCCCTCATATGTAATCATAATTTTAATAAAATCGTCTTCTTCTGTGCATATGATTATTTTGCCATATACTTTGCGGTAAAGTCTGAATATCTGTAGCTTCGACACGTCTGGTAATTTTATGCCGACTCTGATAGAAAGAGTATTAGGTCTCGTCCTGTCTTTTATGCACAACTAAGGATGCGCAGAAAGCCGCTTAGCATTCGAGTATTTGAACTGTCCTGCTGTTAGGAATGAGGAACCGCGTAAAATTCTGAACTGTCACTTCTGATAAATAGAATTTTTGTTCAGACCATCATCTTCAAGAATGATTTCTCGAAAATCCCTTGGAACAGGGCGAGAAATAGCTGTCAAAAACTGAGTCACCATCCTGAACTGTAGATGAAATATTTAGACTGGAGTTTGGATGAACTTCCAATCGACCCATGGAGAAGAGTAATTTTCAATGTTAAACTCTATATGCTTTGGGTACTTGAGATATTTTGAGGTCAAGAGGGAGTATCTTCTGTGTGAACTCTTGCAATTGACCGCCTTGAGAATTGTTCAGATATAGGCGTACTCTGGCCTGCGTATTCTTAGATATACGGAAAGTCATAGATCTGTAACTGTAGATAAGCGTAAAATCATAAGTTCGTAGCCTCTCGAGCATAAAAGCTGCTGAGCATGAGAGCATCCGGGCGTAGAACTGTAGATTTGTAGCTTCTGAAAAGGAAATCTTCCGAACATGAAGTTGTGGATCTGTTAACTCTGAGCGTAAAAGCCACCAAGCGTGAAATCATAGATTTGTAGCTGCTGAGCGTGAAGTCGTAGGTTTGTAGCCTCTCGAGCGTAAAAGCTACCGAGCATAAAAGCATCCGGGCGTAAAACCATAGACTTATAGCCTGTGAGCGTAAAACCGCAGATCTGTAGCTGTCGAGCGTAGAAAGCTCCTTAGCGTAAAAACCACGAATCTGCTTTGCACAAAAACTTTTTGAATTCGCTGACTGTCTGTCTTCTCTGAGTAATAGGCTAACGTAGTCCCCAATCATAACCGAATATTAAATATGAGATTTGGTTCAGGATTCGAGTGGTGCATCCGAACTCTATATATACCCCAAGTTTTTGAGAGAAAAACTGTTCATCCGTCTTCTGTGAAAGAAAGCCTTCGACTGTTCGAGTTCTTCTTCGTTTCCTCTCCGAGCCTTCAAAGTTTTCAGTAATGGCCCCGAAACAACTCCCCTCCTCTAAGGAAAAGAAGATTGATTCTTCTTCTCGCTCTTCTGCCCAAGCGAGAGCGACTTCGGTCGGGCAAGGCGAACTTCATTCTGAATGAAGTGTCCCGCCAACGAGCAGCGCACCCAGCCTTAAAGGTAGAGCTTTTGGGATGAAAGAGAACGACTGAAAATTCTTCGCACACGTTGTACGTGAACGTGCTAGGTCGTCTTCTGTGCTGATAGCCTCTTTGAGGAAGATGATGCACAGAGACATTTTATCTTTTACGCCCACATTTTTAATGTGTCAGCGCAAAAATTCCATATTTTTACAGTCGGGCGTAAAAGCACAGACTGTCGAAACTTGGCGTATATTATAAAATTTGAGTGTTACGCTTCTGGATGAGAATTCTGGCATAATAACTCAACTTTGACAGTCTGGCGTAAAATACAGACTGTATACTGCCAACCTTGAATTTTACGTCTAGGAAATGGATTCCAGCGTAAAAGTCAAGTTTTTACAGTCTTGGCGTAAAGCACAGACTGTTGATTTTTTTTGCATATGCTGCAAGATTTGTAATAGGAACTGACGTGTCTTTCTTGCTTCTTGTAGTCAACTTGCATACGTCTTCGCTGGCTGAGGTGATGGATTCCGCTGCCGAGATGCTTTATTCCAACTACCTGGAGGATTTGTCCCACGTGACATTTCCCATCTCTGGACCCCAGTATCCTGAAGGAAGGGGAATCCTGATATCGGCTCAAGGCGAGCGAACGCTGTTGAACATGATCAACGAAGAGCCCCTGACGTACATAGACGGGGACCAATACATAAAGCCGGCTTTCCTCTTCGGGGACATGATTGGCAAGCAGTCCCAGACGAAGCCCAAAAAAGAACTCTGGGTTTTCCCTGCCAGGGACTTGGTTCTATATCTGCCCAAGATGCTGAGAGACTATCCCATCTCGGCATTCTTCCATGCTACACATCCCAGGAGGATGTCGTGGATGCTGACTCCCGATCTTCACGGCCGGGCGGGGAAGATATTTCATCTGAAGGGAGCTGACCAGGGGTCGTTTATCAGCCACCTTTCCAGCTCTGTGATACCTTTCAGAGGACTGTACCCGGGCAATGCCCCGAGTGAAGACAGCTTGGTGCTCCAGCCGGTCCAATTACCGACTTTCTGCAACGATTTCATGTGGCACGGGGGAGTATACCCTAAGGTGAATCCTCGGACAAGTGGGTGGATCACCCCTACAAATCTTCGATGGGCTCGTTTAGCTGAATGGGCCCTGAAGCATTTTCAGACCGAGCTTTTGGGCATTGGTCTGTTCGCGACTGTGAGTGCTACCAGTGTTGGGTTACCTCTTAACCCCAACCTATTTCTGGCACTGATGGAGCGATATATCTCACTCACCGGGACTTTTGCCACTCTACTGGGGCAGTTAGGATTGGCCCTCCACGAGATGGCAGAGATCTCGAGACTGCCGATGGGGGATACCCCATACGAAGAGTATGTTCCCACGAACCGGGAGTTGGGGGATTCAGACCCTCGGGTAGTGGCCGTATACCAGGAGCTGATGTGCCACTACCTCGCTTATACCGCTTTTTATGGTGAGCCTTCAGATTTGGCTCACATCAATAAATGGGCGTCCTACCTCTTCTTTCACCGGGCCAGGACTGCTAAGCCGGAGAAGGTCTTGGATACGAAGGATCAGCCTTTGAATTTTCTGAGCGTGCTTACTGCTCAGGTAGTCGACGATCTCATGGAGGATGTTGGGGCCCCGGACCAGATTCTCGACAAAGGGATAGGGAAATATCCTGCAGGCACTAAGGCCTACAGCTATTTGAGGTATTGCCGTAAGCCTCTGTCCAAGGAAGCTCAACTGGCTGGCTTCCTCTCCATATGGCTGCGCCGATTGGTGGTACCCGACATCGCATCTACGGACCGTATTCACCGCAACACGCTATGGCCTGCAGTGCATCTGGTGTTCGGGGAAAGACTGGGCTTGCTCCCTGCCATGGTGTGCCGCATACAAGCTGGCCTGAGGGCCATGACTAATGGGCTGCTCGCCGATAAAACTCTGCGTGATAGCTTTCCCAGGGTAGAATTACCATACCTGTATTTGATGGGATGGTTAATTCTCCATAACCCCAGGGTGATATCTCCCGGCTCTGGCAGTAGTTCGGGGTGTAGTTTCTTGTTGAACTACAAGAATTCCTCCTGGAACGTGACCACAGTTTTAGACTGTCGGCGGGTGCTGAACTTCAGTCACAGCTGAAAGCTTTTTTGTACTGTCCCCTCTGTACATCTTAATCAACAGGGGATCAAACTTCAGGATATGGGCGACATGAAGACCGTTCTTTCTCCTGAGGCTTTCAATTGGTTGGTCTGTATTAGACCTTCCCATCTACTGTACAGAAGTGAAGACCATTGCTTCTTTGAGCCCTACCTGCCTAGTCGGTTTGCCAGGCAATTCGGGTACGACCAGTTGCACGTGGACAATGTCGTCACCAGCTTCAGGTCCAGAGGCGGACTCATTGATGGAGCGAGAGGATGGCGATACTTCATCATTGGTTGCACTGGAGCAATTTTTACCATGCCCGTCATTTCATTCTCCACGGAGCTGCGCATTCTCCACTCGTATGCCCAGTTCTTTGTAGCAACCAACACCTTCCATCGTAATTTTGATATGCATGGAAGTTTTAGGATGCCCTTTTCCAAGCCTGGGGGAAGAGTCAAAATCCCTTCGGTTTCTTCTAACGAGGGTGAAGAGTCCGTTAATTCAGATAAGCCTCTGTTGGCGGTACCGAGGGGTGAAGTACCTCCGCCTGCAGGGCCTCTGGTAATCTCTGGAAAGCGAAGGGCTCCTGCTCAATAAGAGACTTCCCCTCGCAAGAGGAAGAAGAAGACGGTTACTCGTCCTCTCCGGATTCCCGGCAATGAGGCTCCTGAACCTGCATTTTCCCCTATTTGGGGATGATTCTTTGATTGGAGGTTCCTCGCCTTTTAGAGAGGGACCCTCTGCAGTTCCGGCTGGCAGTGTCGGAGAATCTCTGCTGGAGGCTGCTGTCGCTGCTACTGCTTCAGGTGGTGGAACGAGGTCGCCTTCGAGGCCGAGCATAATAAGATTCTATATATCTTTATCCAGATCAGCATCGGGAGAGACCCCTACCGTGTCTGTAAGCGCACCCAGCGAGATTCCACCTGGTGAACCTCGAGTGGATCTCGGCAAAGATTCGGAAGAGTACCTGCCGATGTCAGTTAGCACACCTCCTTCTCCAGGTATGACAGCTTGTCTAGCATAATTAAGAAATAATTTAGCTGTACTGGCCGCAGACGTGACATATACACCATCGGCCATGGGTAAATGTCGTCTTTACGCCTTTTTTTAGGAAAATTAACATCATATTGATATTAACTTTCTTTTGTCTTCTTTTCAAGGGAAGACATCTTCGGGGAGGGCAGCGTTAACGCACCTTTTGGCACTGTTTCGGGTCCTGGCGGCGACACGGAGGTGCCTGACTTTGAAGAGGAGACACTTTCGGGTGCCGGCTCGCCCGCCGAAGAGATTCCGATATCTCAAGAGGAGGATGAGCCTGTCACTTCGACAATGCCTCCTTCGAGTATGCCAGTCACTTCGTCCGGTGTTGGCGCATCTTTTTTTGTCGCACAACCAGTTGAGGCGACGACTGTGGCAATATCGTCTGCGGTCGTTCCTGGAGGGGGATTCGCCAATATTGCAGCCACTCCCAGAGTCCATTCGGATCTAGTCATGCTGACTGAGCAGTATACTAGTATCTTCTACACCGCTATGAAAACGTTGATATCAATGGTGTTGGAGAAGAATCTGAGCTTCGAGGCACTGAGGAGGTCCTCTCAGTTTGCGATAGTGTGGATCAGAGAATACGATGACACTGGGGTAGCTGATATACTGGAGCAGATAGTTAATGGTTTGGAGAAACCCATTAACAAATATCAGCAGCTATCTCGAGGCAGCATTGACGACCTGGTCCAGGCTAGGTTCGACTCCTTGACTGCAGAACTTGCTGGGCAACTGGAATCTCTGGACAAATCCGTCCAGGAACAGCAACAGGAGATGGATCAGGAGCGTGCCCAACTGGAGTACGTCATTCCTCAGCTGACTCAGTACAAAGTCGACTATGAGGAAGTGACAGCAAGGGTCCGCAGATTGAGAGATAAACTCGCTCAAGCGGAGGAACTGGTTGTCTCTTTGTCGGCAACTCGAGATGTGCTGACGAAACGGAAGGAGACCGCCCAGCAGAATCTGACGCAAGCGGGTATTGTCCGTACGTGTTTCGTACGTACTCGGTCCGAGCTATCCGCTTTGAACAATAATGCAGCAAGGTTGGAGCGTGCTCGCGCTGATGTCTTGAACTCCAGGGATAAGAGGATGGCTGCTCTGGCACGGCAGATTCGCGACCTAACTGCTCCTCCCAAATGATGTACTTTTTTGCTTTTCAATGTAATTTTGCTCTTTTTGGGAATAATAAAGAGGCTTTCATCTGACTTTGTGGACCCATCATTTTGGAATATAAATGACAGATTTGGGTGAAAGTGATATCAGAGGTAATATGGACATGATATACTCTCGGTAAGTTTTAGTAGGACATATCTATTCAGAGGTTATATGGACATGATAGAATATGCTTCAGCTAAAATTTGTACACAAAACACTATCAGAGGTAATATGGACGTGATAGGTCTTGAAGTTCCAAATTAGTTGAACATATCTATTCAGAGGTTATATGGACATGATAGAATAAGATCCAACTAGTTTCGTTTTGGAAGTAGTTTTGTCAGAATAAGATTTTTGCCATATTCCACTTGAGCAAAGGAGGTTAAGCATAGTACCTCTTCAGGAATTTGCCATTGATAGGAGCCATTAACAAGTCTCCATTAGGCTTGGCTAACCTGTAAGCGCCGTTTGAGAACATCGTCTCGATCACATAAGGGCCTTTCCACTTGGGCTGAAATTTATCCTTACTCCTGTGAGTAAGAATCATCGGCCTTCTCACAGCTAAAACTAGTTCGCCAACTTTGAACACTCTTTCCTTTACTTTTTGATTAAAAGATCTGAAAATGCGTGCTTGGTAGAACGCGATGCGCTGTTGAGCTTGGAGGTGTTTCTCGTCTAATTTTTCCAGCTCTTGAAGCCTTAACAGGTCATTCTTTTCTTGAGTCAACTCATTAGCCATGGCTATCCTGAGTGACAAAATTTGGATCTCGATGGGGAGAACTGCTTCGCTCCCGTAAACTAATGAGAATGGGATACAACCTGTCGGTGCTCGTACCGTTGTGCGGTATGCCCAGAGACATTCTCCCAGCTTCTCATTCCAATCCCTCTTGTTCGAAGAGACAAACTTTTTCAAGAGCTTGATAATGGTTTTATTGAAAGCTTCCGCCAAACCATTAGCAGCAGGATTATATGTCGTAGAGGCCATATTTTGTATCCAATTTTTATCGCAAAATCGATGAAACGCTTGGATGATGAATTGAGGCCCATTGTCATGAATTATCCTCCGGGGGATCCCGAAGCGATAAATGACGTGATGCTTGATGAAGCTGATCACATTAGATGTCTTTACCTCAGCAAGAGGGATCACCTCTGCCCATTTGGAGAAATAATCCGTGATGGCCAGTATGAACCAGTGACCTCTGGAAGAAGAAGGGTGAATAGGATCAATGATATCCATACCCCATGCTTCGAAAGGCCAGGACGCAACCGTAGGATGTAGATGTTCAGAAGGTTTATGGATAAAGTCTGCATGGACCTGACAGGCTCTGCATTGTCTTGCATACTTTATTGCATCTGTGATCATAGTAGGCCAGTAATAGCCCATTCTCCTTATACGATCCTGTAGCTTAGGACCGGGTTGATGCGCTCCGCATACGCCGTCGTGAGCTTCACGGATAATCCGCTGTGCTTTATCACCAGAGAGACATCGTAATAATAGTCCGTCATAAGACCGACGATATAGACATTGTGAAGATGTGTCAAAATAGAAGCACAATAATCGTCTTTTGACGGATACTGCTTCTTTAGGGCCCTCCGGCAAGATTCCGTATGCTACGAAATCTATAAAGGGACTTCTCCAGTCTCTCCTGGGAGGATCTGTGTTCACAGCGTAGCTGTGTTCTATGTAAAAGTTATTTTTCACACAGAATAAATCTATGTTAAGAAGGATCATCGAATTCTACCTTCTTATAGGGGTAGCTAAATCTGCAGCTAAACTGGCTAGGGCATCAGCTTCCAGATTCTGAGATCGAGGTACATTCTCTAGGAAGAACCCTTTGAATGTCATGGCTATCTCGACCGTTGCTCGGTGATAGGAGATGAGGTCTGGATTCCGGACTTCATATATTCCTCTGACTTGATTGACGATCAGCAGAGAATCACCGAAAGCTTCCAGAGATTCAACGCCCAATTCTTTAGCAACTTAGAGCCCGATTAGTAGAGTGTTATACTCTAATACATTGTTAGGACAGGGCTCGCTAAGAGAATATGCTCGGTAGATGACGAGCTTATCAGGAGTAACCAGGATAATCCCTACTCCTGAGACCACGTTTCCCCTGGGACCAGTTCTGGAGGCACCATCGAAGAATAGCTGCCATGTATCACTTTCCATTGTGGAATTATATTCTACAACTTCGTCGGGAATGTCCTCGTACAGTTTGGAGGTCTCCGGGATCGGATGAGAAGCTAGGAAGTCAGCCAACGCTTGGCCTTTGATAGACTTCTGAGGGACGTACACCATGTCATACAGTGTTAATAACATCGCCCAAGTCGTGAGTCGAGAATTAAGAACACTTGGCTTGTTCATCAATACCCAGAGCGGATTGATCCTGGAGATGATGTGAATAGTTTGGCCTGTGACATAGTGCCGTGTTTTCTGGATAGCGAACATCAGAGCCAAGCATTCTATCTCCACTGGATTGTACCGGTGTTCGGCTCCGACCATCATCCTGCTGAGGTAGTAGATAGCCTGTTCGTGATCCATATCATTCTTTTGTGCGAGAAGAGCTCCCAGAGAATGATCCATCGCTCAAACATATAGCACGAATGGTCTTCCTATGACGGGAGGTACCAGAACTGGCAGACTAGTGAGGTAGCATTTGATATCGTTAAACGCTTGCTGACAGGCTTCATCCTATACGAAGGATACACCTTTCTTCATGAGACGAGAAAAGGGCTGACATCTCCCAGAGAGGTTGGATATAAATCTCCGGATATAAGCCAGACGACCTTGAAATCCCCTGAGTTCCCTCAGATTGTGGGGCGGCCTCATTTCTAAGATGGCCTTGACTTTGTCAGGGTCCACTTGAATGCCTTTGGCGGTAATGACAAATTCCAGGAATTTGCCACTAGATACCCCCAGAAAGGACTTTGTAGGATTCATTTTGAGTTGATGTTGGTGCATCAACTTAAATACTGTCTTCAAGTCTTGGATGTGATTATCCTTGAGGCGGCTTTTGACAACTATATCGTCCACGTAATACTCCACTATTTTGCTTAAATGCTCATGGAATATGTTACTCATAGCCCGTTGGTACGTAGCCCCGACATTCTTCAATCCGAAGGGCATGACCGTATAGCAATATACCCCCAATGGTGTTCGGAAGGCAGTATGCTTCTCGTCTTCAGGATGCATCTTGATTTGATTGTATCCTGAAAATCCGTCCATGAAAGATATACGTTCAAAACCGCATGTATTGTCAATCATGACGTCTGTGATAGGAAAAGGAAACTCATCCTTGGGGCAGGATGCATTCAGATCTCGGTAATCGATGCAGACACGTACTTTCTTATTTTTCTTCATGACCGGGACAATATTGGCGACCCAGTCGGGATGTTGTTCTTCTCGGATGAAACTGCAGGCTATCAACTTCTTAATTTCAGCTTCAATGGCATCCATCATGTCCGGACGAAACCGGCGTTGGTGCTGCTTCACAGGCTTTGAATTGGGCAATATATTGAGCTTATGAGTAGCCACCTTTGGATCAAGGCCTGGTATGTCCTCATAATTCTATACAAAGACATCGATATAATCTTTTATCAGCTGGATAACTTCTTCCCTTTCTGCTTCGGAAAGATTGTTACTGATAAATATCGGCTTTGGCAAAAGTTCATCCCCAACGTCAATCTGGATAACTTTATCTTCAGTGGGAGGTTCTCTTTGCTCGAAGCAGAATTCCTATTGTGTATCCATTTGCTGAGCCCAAGCATCATTCTCAAATAGTTCAGATTCTTGTTCGTCTACTTCGAAGGAATCTGTCACTACCATATTTACTAATAATGTTCGCTCGAGAGTATGAGATGAGTCGGAGGGCGCTGAGCCGTTTTGAGAAGAGGAAAAGATATCCTCGTTGGACTCAAGAGTTGCAAGGGAGGTGGTATACCCTAACCCGAAGCTAGTTCATTGATAGTAGGGATCGCCGTGCAGCGGTATTCGTCTGCCTTTCCCATAATTGAGACCTGGTTTCAGCTTCAAGTCATAACCCATACTTTGCATGATCTTCAAAGCTTGCGGACTGTATCTGTGAACCTATATTTTACCAGCATCTTTATTGAAAGAATCCTCTTGTACGGTCGTTTCATTGTGCATGTGGCCGAAGACTATTGAATGCTGACTGCTGCAAGTAGGCGGGACAATGAAGATAGATTCCTCATGCGGTCCATATGTCTTAGTGACATTGGATGATGACGCTACTTCCCACATATATGGATGATAGGAATCTATAGCTTACAAGAATTTTTGTGCTATAGGTTCTATATCGTCATGGGGGGAGGATTCCTGATTTGGAATTTGAGCGTCAATATACTGAAAAAGAGGATCTTTATTATCAGCCGAAACCGCATTCCTGGTTGCATTTACATCAATCGGCTGCCTGTTGCGCCAAAGGTTGATGACCAAGGGTGGAGGCTTCTGGTTTAAAGTGATCACTAGAGGATCATCCCCTTTTCCTGGCCTAGTTTTGTTCAAGTGGATAGCCATAGGCTCTATGGCTTTTGGACGAGTAGTCCGTCCTTTCACCTTGAATGACAGAGGTTGTTCGGTAGAGGGTTATTCTGGCTCCCGATGGGATTCCTTCTCTGCTTCGCCTGACACCTCTTCCATGTAGACTTGAGAGTACAACATGGCATCAGAGTAGTAGGATTCTACTCTTTTAAACGGGTTCAGGTCAGCGAACTCCGTTTGTACTGTTCCTTGGGCATTTACATATTTAAAGCATTGATGTAGGGTCGAAGGAACGATGTTGTGGTCGTGGATCCAAGGTCTATCCAGCAGAATATTGTAGGATATCTCTGAATCAATGACATAATATGTAGCACTGATCTGAGGTCGCCAATCTGGATCCTCAGACGAATTTTCCCCAACGGCTTACTCTTTCTGGCGTTAAAACCCACGATTGTAGTGGTGGTGTAAGCCAATTCGCTGGTAGGAATCCTCAGCGGTCTGAGCAGACTATGAGGAATGATGCTGATTGATGATCCCGGATCTATGTGAATCCGGTCGACCTCCATGGAACTGACGTACCCGGTGTAATAGAGGGGTCTGTCATGCCTGTTATGTTTTAATAGCATGTCATCTTGAGTAAAAGTGATATTCGGGACCACCTCCATCATACTATGGCATTGAGCACATGCCACGGGTTCTTCGTCAGGGGACTGGAGCTGGGTCAAGTATGCATCTGCCTGCATCAATGCTTCACTCAGGGCTTGACGAGTGTCTTGAGAGAGCCTGAGTAATTCGAAGATGGACAACCTGGCTGGTGTGTTAGCCAATTGGGCCAGGATGTTAAAGTTGTACGGTTTCTCTAAACCTTTGTTTCGAATATTTTTCACAGGTTTATCGAAACGCACTTCTTTTTGCTTTCCTTCATCCGTCGAAGTTGGTCTCGAAGGACCGACCTCTGGTATGGCGGGTTCTTGCTCTGAAGGCTTGGTAGCTGAAGCGTCTGCCGGTGCATCTTCTTGACTTGCTCCATAGTCCTGGAGGTAAGCTCTCCCTGAACGAGTTCCAGTAGCCAAGACCTCGTCTTCTGATGCCGAGTGTACCGTAACCGTGTAACATGGTTTACGCTTCGAGTTTTTCTTAGACTTAGCTTTAGCAGCTTGAGTCTCTTTCTCGATCTCTGGCACCAGATCTGGATGAACCCATATGATCTTGCCCCGCTGGGTAGTTAGGGGTAGCAGGACATAATTTTGACCCCTTGCTGGTGGGAGATTAACGATGTTCATCGTTGTCCGAGAAATAGGTGTAACACCGTCCGAGACTTCTTGGGGAGGCAAATTACCAAATTGCAGAGAGATCATGTTGGCTGTGACCGTCTTCTCGCTATTGCGCAGAGTGATGGCCTTAGCATCAATCAGCTCCTGGATCTTCCTTTTCAGTACATAACACGCCTTTGTAGGGTGGTGTATGTATCTATGAAAGATGCAGTACTTGGGATTGTTAGTACTGCCGACTTCATTAGGCCACTTTTCCTCAGGAAGGGTAATCTTGCCGCTTTTGACGAGACACTCGAATATGCTCGGAATATCGTCGTCGTCGAAAGAGTATACTTCAATGGGCCTGGAAGTCGCAAATTTTGTCTGCGTGGTTGCCGCAGTCTTTTGTCTGGACGTATTGATTGCCAGAGCTTCTTTTCTTTTGGAACTGCGAGGATGGTCGCTGTTGGAGGATGACCTCTTGCCTCTATCAGAGGTAGAGATCATGATGCTATTATCACATGCCTTCCGACTGTTGTCCTAGGTGGCTACCTGAGATGATGAACGAGGGCCAATCATGGAACTAATATGGTCCTGTGAATACCAAGATTACGGGAAGAAGGTTCTTCCTGCAAATGTCGACCAATGCTGAGTCTGGAACCCCGGAAGGCATTTGCAAAGTGGCTTGACGAAAACGTTCGATAAAGGTGCGAACGTCCTCTTTTTCCTTCTGCTTCACCTCGATGAGAGAGGACATCGACATGTCCATCCCTCCCTCGTAGAATCATGCGAAGAATAAAGCCTTGAAGTCGTCGAAGGAAGTAATGCAGTTGTCCGCCAGGCTGCGGTACCACTGATAAGCCACTCCCGAGAGACAGCCCTTGAACACCCGAGTGAGGAGGGCGTCATTCCCTTGTAATAACACCGTCATCATACTGAAGTAGTTCATGTACTGACTCGGTGATATTTTTCCTTCGAACAGAGCCATGGTCTATAGTTTGTATTTAGGAGGGAAAGGGGCCTCTTCCCAGATAGCCGGGTAAGGCTGGTTGATTCCCAATTTCTTGAGCTGATCTTTGTGCTTCAAGGCATCAAATTGGGCTTTCAACTCCCGTACTGCCTGCATCAGATTTTCAGCCGGTAGCGGGACCACGGAGTGGTGAGGAATCGGTTGTATCGCGACTCCAACGGGAGGTAATACATTCTATGAGTGAGGAAGCGGAGGAACTGCTGACTCCTGATCTAGAGCAGGCTCTTGGATTGCGTTGGATGGTGGTAAGTCCATCCCCACACGTATCTGAGTTGGTGGGACCGATGCTTGAGCCATAACAGCTGTGTGTTGGGTCAGCATCATCTGGTTCATGTTCTCCATCATGGATTACATTTCTTTCAGAGATGTCTCCAGTACAGTGATCCGTTGCCCAACGCTCCCTGATGGGAAAGCTTTCTCGCGTTCATCCCCAATGGCATAAACTTCTATCTCCCTGGGTGTCATTAAAAGATTAGTATAGGTCTCTGTAGAAGTTGACTCTATACTTTCGGCATCTGATTCGGGAGACTGGCGACCCCCAGCATCGAAATCAGAAAAGTACGAAGCCGGTTGTCGTGACCTTGAACGAGTATTTCGGAACACCCCATCTTTAGTGTTCCTAAGGAGCATATTAAATCTTCTTCGGCTCGGAGTTCTAGAGGAATGATGTCTTGAGCCCGACCTTCCTCTAGGTATGTGTGAAGCCATGTTCACAGATGCATGCGTGGGCCCTTCTTCCTGAAAGACAGAGAGTAGCTCAACCGGTCGAAAACTGACCATTTTGTTTCATAACAGCAATAATTAATTACAATCCTATGACTATTACAATAGTGCTCGTTATGAGGCGTAATAGACATGCTGGAATATCCCCTATCCTTGCATTTCTGGATCAGATACTCACGCAGGTCAGGAGGATTTACAGAAAAAAAGAAGAAGATGGCTTGTTCCTTCTGTTCACATCAGTAGGCATGCGGATGTTGGGAACCATAGTTTTCCCTGTGCCACCTATATACAACAGGTTGGCCATCTGGGTGGCGAATAATCCCCGAGGAGGGTGTCTTTCCACAAATTGAGCCTTCTTTACGCTGAGGGGCTTCCCCTGGAGTAATTTGGAGCTCTGCTCAGGCTGGCGTAAAGCTGAGGATGTCCTCAGTCGGCCGTCAGCCTCTCGCGTAATCCGGAGGGCAGGCAGATTCTTCCCTTGCTGGCATAAAGGCCGAGAAGTTAGGCAGTCCGCCACTTGCTTTCCCCTGCGTAGATTGCAGGTATCATCTGCTCTTCCGCGGAGGGCAGATGCATTTTTACGTGCGGAGCGCGTTTGAAACTTCTGATTTGGTGCTAAGGCATTGTCAGAAATTCTGTCTGCCCTGTCAGCGACAGGAGACTGGATTTTATGCTCAGAACCCGGAGTAGGCTTCGGGACTAGCGCTGAGGCATTGTCCGAAGTTGTGTCTATTTCGTCAGGGACGGGAGACAGAGTTTTACGTGCAGAGCGCGATATATACTTCTGGATTAGCACTGAGGTATTGCCAGAAGTTTTGTCTATTCTGTCAGTGACGGGAGACTAAATTTTACGTGTAAGGCACAGAGGGAGCGATGCTACAACCTCGTTGGTCGAAGAGGTCGGAGAGTCGACAGGAATGGTAGGGGATGTCTTGGGCATCCAGACCTTACGCAGCTTCCTGTTGTCTTGGAGAGAGAGAGAGTGAGAGCTACCCCATGTTCGAAGCATATCTTCGTAGGCAGACTGGTCGAACTGGACGACCAGGGTCTTCTTTACGGATCCCACGGATATCGTATCATGTTGAGCAATTGCTTCCTCATCAGAAGAGAAAGACTTCTCCAGCAGAGTTGCCATCTTATTGTTTGATAAATAAACGAAAGATATGGAAACGAGGTTTTTATACGAAAACTCGCTCTTATGTTTACAAACAAGAAGTACAATTAATCCTATACGAGGATGTCTAGTACAATTTTTTAATCTGGGTAAATATTGCTATAGGAGTCTGATCTATAGTCGATCACTTTGTCCCTTGGACCACACGATGATGAAGAAGTACCATAGAAGACAGAAAGCAGCTTCGGAGGTTGCTAAAGAGAGTGGATGCTCGATGCCAAAGTCGTCGATCACTACTCTTTGCTTGAGCTCTGGATTCTTCTCTCTCTCGACCGTTTTCTCCACTAATTTTTGACCAATTTTTTGATCTTGGACCTCTGTCAATAGAGGTCTCTATTTATAGAGTTTTAGTGACACTGACCACTCAGTCGGCGTAGAAATCGAGTAGTAGAAAATATAGCACCCTTTTACACGATGGTTAAAATAACCGTTGCCCGCGTATAAATGACCTTTTGAATGAGCGTATGATGCGTATCCAATTAAAAGACAACGCGTATAACTGCTGCGAAGATCACGGCGTAAAAGCCACGTAGGTAGTTATCCCTCGCGTAGAAAAGGTTGGCGTAGAAGCCAATAACTGTCACCATGACGTAGAAGCCAAGTAGGCATAGAAGCCGAGTAGGCGTAGAAGCCGAGTAGGCATAGAAGCCGAGTGGGCGTAGAAGCCGAGTAGGCGTGGAAGCCGAGTGGGCGTAGAAGCCGAGTAGGCATGGAAGCCGAGTGGGCGTAGAAAATAGCTGATCCTCCTCCCTTGACTGTGGCCTGAGTTGGCGTATTCCAAGGAGATAGCGTACAGCGTGCTCCCATAGCTGAGAATAGCCTGATGGCGTAATGTGCCAAAGTGATGATGTGGACGTTTTAGCCGAAATTACGACTTTTGGAAATGCAGAGATCTGCCCCCATCCTGCGCATTAAATGCAGAGGCGTGTCTTCGAAGATTTGTCATCATTCTGTGCATTAAATGCAGATACGCGCCTCGAACCCTGTACGAAGAGCAACTGATGACGTGGCAGTCTGTTTGTCTTCTACGGAGCGTAAGAAGCTCATGTCTGCCTGTGTAAAACTAGGCAGCGTATTCCAGAGGCGTGTCTCGAAGATTTGCCATCATTCTGCGCATTAAATGCAGAGGCTTGTCTCGAAGATCTGCCATCACTCTGCGCATTAAATGCAGAGACGTGCCTCGAGCTCTGTCATCACTCTGCACATTAAATGCAGAGACGTGCCTCGAGCTCTGCCATCACTCTGCGTATTAAATGCAGAGACGTGCCTCGAGCTCTGTACAAAGAGCAGCTTTTGACGTGGCAGTCTGTTTGCCTTCTGCGGAGCGTAAGAAGCTCACGTCTGCCTGTGTAAAACTAGGTAGCGTATTCTTTTGTATGCGTAAAAGCAGTTTACGCCAAGGAAATATCACTAAACGACAGTCTGGGTCGCTGTGTCGTGCCATCATTATAGCCGTCGTCTGGGTAGTCGTGCAGTACTCTTTGTCAGGAGTTCAGACATCAGGTTCACTGCATGATTTGACAGGTTCATTTTGGGGAATACGAAGCATTCCTCGTACGCTTCAATGCTGCATTAAAGCGGATGAGTTTTACGCCATAAAGGCGATGTAGCACCCTTTTTACGCTGAAGCATCCTGGACATACTGCATTACGCGGATGGTCCTTGAGCTTATATTTTATGTTGTGCTAAGCGAAAAAGCTCTGTTGCACTTTGATGGATATGAAGTCATCTTTTTACGCTGCGCAGCATCAACATGCTGCGTATAGCTATCTAGCGTATTTTTCATGCTTCTACATGCACCAGTAGTTTTATCACCTTCATCAGAGGAAACAAATGGTATCTCCTCTCTTCCAGTAGACTTATGGGAGGGCATTCTGAAAATTCCATGTACATCAAAATCACGATGGAAGGTATTGATGGACGCATAAAACTGTGCGTATGAATAAAGAATGTGCAACTCCATAGAGAGAGAAGTCGCGGCACAGCAAAGGTTGCTCCAGTACAACCCATGATGAAATACCCCATCCTCTAGCTCCATCAATAAGCCCACCTTTGAATTTAAAGCTGGTGATGGGATTTCCCATGTGCAACTGATCATATCCAAATTGTCTGGCGAAACGGTTATGCAGATAAGGCTCCAAATAGCAGTGGTCCTCACTTCTGTACAGCAGGTGGGAAGGTCTAATGTAGACCAACCAGTAAAAGGCTTCAGGAGAAAGAATAGTCTTCTCCTGACCTATATCCTGAAGTTTAGTCCCCTGTTGATTAATATGTACGGGGGGAACGGTGCAGAAGAATTTTCAACTATGGGCAAAATTTAATGCTAGTCGACAATCTATGACGCTAGTCACATTCCAAAAAGAATTCTTGTAATTCAACAAGAAGTTATTGCCCGAACCACTGGCAGATCCGGGAGACATCACTCTGGTGTTGTGAAGGATTAACCATCCCATCAGATATAAGTATGGCAATTCCACTCTTGGATATCCTTCACGCTGCGTAGTATCGGCCAGCAGCCCATCAGTAATAGCCCTCAGGCCAGCTTGTATCCTGCATACCATGGCAGGGAGCAGGCCCAATCTTGCTCCAAATACCAAACGCACTACGGGCCATAAGGTGTTGCGATGAATGTGATCCGCAGACGTAATGCCAGGCACCACCCATCGGCGCAGCCAAATAGAAAGGAAGCCAGCCAGTTGAGCTTCTCTTGACAGAGGCTTTCGGCAATGCCTCATATAACAGTAGGCTTTGGTTCCTGCAGGATAACCCCCTATCTCTGCATTGAGAACACAATCTGGAGCCCCCGCATCTTCAATAAGATCATCGATTGTGTTGGCATTAAGAATGCTCAGAGGGTTCAAAGGTTTTTCTTTGCTATCTACAACCTTGTCCTGCTTGGCATTTCTAGCCTGATGGAAGAAGAGGTAGGATACCCATTTGTTAATATGGGCTAAATCAGAGGGCTCTCTGTAGAAGGTGGTGCATGCAATATAGTGGCTCATCAGCTCTTGGTACACTGCCACTACCCGAGGGTTGGTATCCTTCAACTCTCTGTTGGTGGGGACGTATTCTTCATAAGTAATATCTCTCATTGTCAGCTTTGAGATATCTGCCATCTCATGAAGGGATAGGCCCAACTCACCTATTGGAGTGGCGAAAGTCCCATTTAGCGAGTTATATCGTTCCATCAAAGCTAAGAACAAGTTGGGGTTGATAGGAAGCCCAACACTAGTAGCACTCACAGCCTCAAATAAGTTAATACTTTCTAGCTCCATCTGAAAGTGCTTCAGGGCCCATGCAATTAAACTGGCCCATCGAAGATTTTAGGGGTTAAGCCATCCACTAGTGCGAGGGTTAACCCTGGGATATACTCCTCCCAGCCCCATAAATTTATTGCAAAAAGTTGTCATTTGAAATGGCTGGATCAGTGAAGTATCTTCACTAGGGATGCTGCCCGGTAGTAAGCCTCTGAAGGGCATAATAGGGCCAGAGGGACTGCTCACAAAGGATCCTCGGTTTAATCCTTTCTTATAAAAGATCTTCCCTGGCTGGCCATGAAGATCAGGAGTCAGGGTCCATGCCATCTTTCTGGGATGTGTGGCATGGAAGAATACAGAGATAGGGTAATCTCTGGACATCTTTGGCAGGAACATGACCATGCCATCAGCAGAAAATACCCAATCTTCCTTTCTGGGCTTTGTCTGGGATTGTTTATCAATAACATCCCCAAATAAGAAAACTGGTTTCTTATACTCAGTACCGTCTATGTACGTCAGGGGTTCCCTACTAATCATACTCAGCAACATTCTTTCTCCTTGGGCCGAGATCAGAGTTCCCCTTTCTTGAGGATACTCGTTTCCAGAAATGGGAAAAGTCACATGGGACAAGTCCTCCAAGTAGTTGGAATTCAGTATTCCAGCAGCAGAGCCCATTACTTCAGCCAGAGAGGGAGATCTGTAGGTCCACTGCAAAAAGCAAAAGAATAAGTCAATTTTTTATGCTGGAATTTACTTTCAGCGCGTAAAACGTAAGGTGCTACACTCTTGCAGTATACGCCAAAACTTGACAGTCTGAGTTTTTACGCCAGACTGCAAAAAATTGATTTTATGCTGCAATTTACCTCCAGTGCGTAAAACTCAAGGTTTGTAGTATACGCCAAAATCTAACAGTCTGAGTTTTTACGCCAGACTGCAAAAATTTGAGTTTTACGTTGGAGTTTACTTCCAGTACGTAAAACGTAAGGTTTGCGAAATACGCCAAAATTTGACAGTCTGACTTTTTACGCCAGACTGCAAAAATATGGAGTTTTACGTTGACACATTAAAAATATGGGCATACTTGCACATACACGTATAACGTGTGCGAAGGATTTTATTTCTCTCGAAGTCTTTACCTGTGATGCTCGGTGCACATCTAGACGGCGGAGCACTTCGTTCAGAACGAGGCTCGTTTGGCCTAGTAGGAGTCGCTCGTGCTTCAGCAGAGGAGCGAGATGATGAAGCGACATTCTTTCCCTTAGCAGCGGAGCTCTGTTTTGGTGCCATAACGAATCTGAGTTTTTTTCAGAAAGAGACGAAGAGTTCTCAGAAAGAGCCGAAGGGTTTTCAGAAAGAGATGAAGGGTTTTTCTCTCTCATGACCTAGGTCTATTTATGGAGTTCAAATGACTCTTCGAATCCTTAACCAAATTCGATTTTTAATAGTCGGTTATGATTTGGGACCACGTCAGCCAATTATTTGAAAAGGAAGACAGATAGTCATGCTACGTAACAGATCTGCAATTTTTTCGCTCAGAAGCTACATATCTACGATTTTACGCTCAGAAGCTACAGATCTACAATTTTACGCTCAGAAGGTTTTTACGTTCAGAAGCTACAGATCTACGATTTTATGCTCAGAAGCTACATATCTATGATTTTACGCTCAGAAGCTACATATCTATGATTTTACGCTCAGAAGCTACAGATCTACGATTTTACGCTCAGAAGCTATAGATCTACGATTTTACGCTCAGAAGCTGCAGATCTACGATTTTACGCTCAGAAGCTATAGATCTATGATTTTAAGCTCAGAAGCTTTTACGCTCAGAGGCTACGAATCTATGATTTCTTGCTCAGATGCTACGGATCAATGATTTTACGTGCATCTTACATTACGTGGGACAGATCAGTTAGCAGAATACGCGTATATCTTGATAATTTGGGTTTCACACTTAAAAAAGCCAGTTACAAGAGTTTACGCAGAAAATGCTCTTCTTCCTCAGTCGAAAGGACTTCATCAGACGAAGGGCCAAGGAGTTCCCTGAAAGTGTCTGTCTTCACTAGAAGATGACTTCTCTACTTTGGCCATTGATAGTTCATTCGAAGTATTAGCCAAAATCTAGTTCAGGGATGGCCTGCTCGACGGACATTTCTTACCCTATCTCGAGAAACTTTTGGGAAGCCATTCTTGAAGATGATGTTCTGAACAAATATTCTTCGTACTGGAGGCATATTTGTCAGAGTCAGCGTAAAAATTACTCAAGCATGTTGAAGCTGCATATTATCAGACTTTCTCACAGCAATATGGCAAATTAATAGTGTATAAAAGAAGACAAGTTTTTTAATCATGATTACATATGATAGAAATCCATTTTACAAAGGATTTTTCATTAATATTCAAGATCATGATTACATATGATGGAAATCCATTTTACAAAGGATTTTTCATTAATATTCAAGATCACGATGGGAATCTATTACGCTAGGTTCTCGTCTGATGGAGATCTTCACTTCTTCTTCTACAGCACTTCTTCGACCGGGGGGCCAAGAAAATGGTGAATGGAAGGAGGATACAAAATTGGGCTTGTTTAAATTATTCAAGCCCACCCCTCATACGTTATCGGCGGCCATGCTTAGATTTGTGTTAAGGATTCAAATCCAACACAATACTAGAAGATACGGCCAAGCTGCCCACCAGGGTCCAGCTTCATAATAGGGGAAAATACAGCTAGCAAGCTGTGTGGTCCAATGTGACCCTTCCTCTCTCTTTGACTAATCTCCATATAAAATCGCTGATTATATCGAGCAAAGGAAGCTATAATATCCTTCCATGGTCCATCATTACAGAGAATATTTGCTCGAAGACGTCTCTTTTTATGGCTCCTTACATGCTGGAAGAATATAATCTTCTTCTTTCTCAGGTCAGCCCAATGAATCTCGGCAACCATCTTTGCAGTGAAGGGAGTATGGAAAAAAAAGTTCATTCGCTTGCCCTTATATAGGCAGAAGAGAACATGCAAATCCCAACAACTTCTTAAATATCACTGAAAAATCAGCCTCGAAGAACGAGTCAAATTTGACCGTTTCATGCTTCATTCAAAGTATTTCAAATTACGAGGAATTTGAAAACTTTGAAGAGGGACTTGTAGAAGCATGAAATACGCTGGGGAATTGTACGCGTATTATACAGTCAAAACCCCCAACATATATGAAGTTCGCGTAAAATAGAGCTTCAAGGTTGTGTGGCATAAAATATGACTTTAGAGCTATACGCGTAAAATAAAGCTTCAAGGCTGTGTGGCATAAAACATGGCTTCAGAGCTACTCGCGTAAAACAGGACTTCAGAGCTATTTGGCGTAAAGAAGAGCCTTAGAGCTGCCTGCGTAAAGCAGCACTTCAAGGCTATTTTGGCGTAAAAATGTTGCTATAACTCCCTGCATAAAGTTTAAAATACGTTTGTCTTTTACGCAGCGTAAAGTTGTATGAGGAACTCTTCGTATTCCTCTGATGAATTTGTCAGACAAAATAGTGAACCTGACTCCTGACAAAAGTACTGCACGATGATCGAGAGGACGGCTGTGATAATGATTTTGTACAGAGATCCAGGTTGTTGTTTAGCGATATATTCTTGATACAAGTCATTTTTACGCATTCAAAGAATACGCTGCCTATTCTACATGGACATAAATGAGTTTTTATGCTCAAGATGAGACAATCAGATGCCATGTCAAAAGCTGTTTCTTGTACAGAGCTCGAGGCATATCTTTGCATTTAATGCACGAGATGGGGGCAGATCTCTGCATTTAATGCACGAGATTTTATTCTATTTTTAAATGACTGGGAAAGCTAAAACTGTGGCTAATACGCTCACATCACCATCCTCACATTTTTTACGCCAACCAGGCTATTTTTAACTATAGGAGTACGTCGTATGTTATCTCCTCAAAATACGCCAACTCGGCTATATTTGGAAAGGTACGTGATAAGACTATTTAGCCCAGAATACGCTCAAGACCTCAGTCGTGATGGATAATTGGCTATTTTATGCTGGTTATCTATTATTCATGAATCATCAAGTTTTACGCAGAGTTTGGCTTCTTACGCCAACAAGACAGTTATTTGGCTTTTATGCCAACCATCTTTTTGCAAGGGACAGTTACCTACGCGGATTGCATGCCATGATCTTCGAGAAGCAGTTATACGCGTTACCTCATAAAGGGACACATGTCATACGCATATTCAGAATACAATGGGAACGTGGGTAGCTGTTATCATAACCGCAGTATAAAAGAAGTCTTCTTCTTCACAGTTTGGTCTTTTACGCCAACAAGACAATTATTTGGCTTTTACGCCAACCATCTTTACGCAAGGGGCAGTTACCTACGTGGCTTGCATGCCATGATCTTTGAGAAGCAGTTATACGCATTACCTTATAATGGGACACGTGTCATACACAGATTCAGAAGATTATTTGAACTTAGGTAGCAGTTATTATAACCGTCGCGTAAAAGATGCAACTTTCTTCACAGTTTGGCTTTTACGCCGACTAGATAGTTATTTGGCTGATCTCTATAAATAGAGACCCTTGGTCACGGGGTAAAGGGGACCAGGAAAGGATCAGACAAAAGCACAAGGAGAGATCAGAGAGAGAGAGCATAGAAAGAGAGTGTTGATTGACAACTTTGGCAACGAGAATTCAATCCCACTTGCAACCTTTGAAGCTTCTTCTTCTTCTTCTATAGCACTTCTTCATCATCGTGTGGTCCAAGGGACAAAGTGATCGACCGCAGATCAGACTCCTATAGTAATACTTCCCCAAAATTATTCTATTGTACTTAACATCCTCGTATAGGATTAATTGTTCTCTTTTTCTTGTTTGTAAGCAAAAAGGTTTCGTATAAACCTCTTCTTGGTTTATCATCAAACAAGGAGCTCCAACACTATACTAGCTCACAGTCCCGGATCTTTTATGCCAAATTATTGACAGAAGCTAGGTTACAAGAGACCATCAACAAAGGAAAGGGAGGTCAACTGAAGACACAGCAGGGAACAGCAAGGACATAGCAAGGAGGACCCATCCGACGTCCTTTGGCACAGCAACAACAACATCAGCACAGAGCAGGACCGTACCAGATTTTGGAGAAGCCCCACTGCAATTATTATGGGAAACGCGAGCATATTTTAAGAGACTGTCGGACTCCTTGGGATAATATATGAGGTATGATTCCAGACAGCATATGGCGAGAGACTGTCCAATGCAGCAGGCATTGACGCTTCCACCGCCAATACAAAGGCTAGCACTTCCAGCACTGAAGTCAGTTCAGCAGATGACAAGACCAGGAGCACCTCGACCCCCAGCAGTCGAAGGATTTCAGCGAGGACCACCGCTACCTATACCGGAGGATCAGTTCATAAGGGCCAGTCATGGACTACCACCAAGGAATGGACAAGCTTTTGCACTAAAAGTGGATGACATGGATCAGGAGATTGATGTTATAGCAGGTATTATTCTTGCTTTACTTTTCCTGCTGTGACATTATTTGATACGGGAGCCACCCACTCATTCTTATCTTCTAATTTTATTGCCAAGCACAATATTGCCCTACACCTTTACCTAATTGTGTTAGAATTCTCACCGGAGGAGGAGTTGTACCTGTTAGTCGGATTTTTAGATCGTGTCCTGTAGTTGATTTATGGCAGAGAGATGAATGCCCGACTCTTAGTCCTTCCTATAAAAAATTTTGATATTGTGCTTGGGATGGACTCGCTAAGCAAGTACCATGCTTTCTTCGACTATTTTGGAGGAAGCATTCTTTATAAGGTACCAGACCAACCAGAAATTGAGTTTGCACGAGGATCCACAGAAGCCCTCGATGGTGTTCAGCTTGCTATGGGCAACGTTATTTATCACCCCATCATTTCAGAGTTCCAAGACGTCTTTCCAGAGGAATTGCCAGGACTACCTCCAGACAGAGACGTAGAATTCTCGATTAAATTGACACCGGTAGCAGCACCCATAACATCGCATGTTTATAGATTGGCAAAAAAAGATATGGATGAGCTGAAGGCACAGTTAAAAGAATTGGAGGAGAAAGGTTTCATCCGGCCAAGTGCATCACCCTGGGAAGCACCAGTATTGTTTGTACCAAAGAAGGATGGGTCAGTGCGTATGTGCATCGACTACAGAGCCTTAAATGCAGTGACTGTAAAGAATAAATATCCATTGCCCCGCATTGATGACTTATTTTATCAGCTTAGTGGAGCTAAGGTGTTCTCAAAGATAGACTTGAGATTAGGATATCACCAGGTGAAGGTACGGAGCAGGACATCCTGAAGACCATATTCAGGACAAGATATGGACACTACAAGTTTTTGGTCAGGCCATTTGGGTTGACCAATGCTCCAGCTATCTTTATGGACTTAATGAATCGAGTATTCCATCAGTATTTGGACCAGTTCATGGTCGTCTTCATAGATGGCATACTTGTCTATTCAAAGAGCCACGAGGAGCACGAGAAGAACTTACGGATTATCCTAGAGACCTTGAGGGAAGAGCAGTTATATGCAAAAATTAGTAAATATGAGTTTTCTTGGACAGAGTCTCATTTCTTGGGCCTGTCGTTACGGGAGATGGTATTTCTGTTGATCCAGAGAAAATCTCGGCAGTCGAGACATGGCCCGTTCCTAAATCAGCATCGGAGGTGAGGAGTTTCCTTGGACTTGCGGGATATTACCGACGGTTCGTGGAGAACTTCTCAAGGATAGCAGCGCCTATGACTGGGTTGACGTACAAGGATCAAGGGTTCGTATGGACCGATGAGTGTCAAGCCACTTTCGAGGAGTTGAAGAAGCGACTGACCACAAGCGCCAATATTGACTATCCCATTAGGATCAGGAGGTTATGTGATTTACAGTGACGCATCGGGAAAAGGCATGGGATGCATGTTGATACAGCATGGCAAGGTGATTGTATATGCATCTAGACAGTTACGAGTACATGAGAAGAATTATCCAACTCATGACTTGGAGCTTGCAGCTGTTGTTTTTGCTCTAAAGCTATGGAGACATTACCTATATGGGCAACGAGTGGAGATCTATACAGACCACAAAAGCCTCAAGTATGTCTTCACAAAGAATGAGCTAAATATGAGACAACGTCGGTGGCTTAAGTTGATGAAAGACTTTGAGATAGAGCTGCATTATCACCCAGGCAAGGCTAACCTAGTAGCAGACGCGTTAAGCCAAAAACCAGCAGCTTACTTCTTGACGGCACAGAGGGAGTTATTGGAGTACTTGCAAGAGCTTGGTATAGAAGTGATATTACCCGGAGCAGATGGGATATTAGCCAACTTGTAATTACAGTCATCGCTAGTAGAGAGGATCAAGGCAGCTTTGCCTACCGATGCCAGGTTCAGGAGATTGAAAGAAAGGACAGAGGCCGAAGAGCAGACAAGATTGCGTATTCATGGTGACGAGACATTACAATATGGTGAATGTCTATATATTCCCAATGGAGAGATTCGACAGGAGCTGATGGCAGAAGCTCATAGTTCGATATATTTTATTCATCCTGAAGGCACCAAGATGTATCGTGACTTGCGACAGCACTTTTGATGGCATGGGATAAAAAGAGAGAGAGAGCTCGCTTTGTAGCCAAATGTCTAATATGTCAGCAGGTGAAGGCGGAGCATCAGAGAATAGCAGGGCTACTGCAACCACTTCCGATTCCTGAGTGGAAGTGGGAGAACATCACTATGGACTTCATCACGGGTTTTCCAAAGAGTCCAAGTGGGAGAGATATGGTATGGGTAATAGTGGATCGACTCACCAAGTCCGTATATTTTTTGCCTTTTAGAGTTGGCCAGTCTATATCAGCTTTGGCTGACTTATACAAAAGGTAGATCGTGAGGTTGGATGACATTCCGGTCAACATTGTGTCAGACAGGGATTCACGTTTTATATCTCACTTTTGGAGAAGCATGCAGGAGAATCTTGGGACTCGTCTGAAGTTCGGTACATCTTATCACCCGCAAACAGATGGGCAGTCCGAACGTACTATTTAGACACTGGAGGATATGTTAAGGGCTTGTATGTTGGACTTTAGAGGATCTTGGAAGGACCACCTACATCTTGTGGAGTTTTCTTACAACAATAGCTATTAAGCGAGCATCCAGATGGCTCCGTTTAAATTATTGTATGGAAGAAAGTGTAGGTCTCCCATGTGTTGGAGTGACGTGGGAGAACGTCAGATTCTGGGACCGTAGAGACAGTAAAGAAAGTGTAGGTCAACACCGTAGAGACAGTAAAGAAGATACAAGGGCACTTGCGAGCAGCGCAAGACAGGTAGAAGCAGTGGGCAGACCTTCATTGTCGTCCCTTGGAGTTTAAAGAGGGCGATCATGCCTTCTTGAGGATATCACCTACTAGAGGCACTATTCGATTTGGAGGGTGTGGCAAGTTGAGCCTAAGGTATATTGGACCATTTGACGTACTAGAGTGAGTGGGAGAAGTGGCGTATCGACTTGCACTACCACCTTCACTCGAGGGAGTACATGATGTATTCCACGTGTCGTAACTTAGGCGATATGTGGCATATAGCAGTCATGTTCTTGACCACTCTGAGATCACCATTGGGTCGAGCTTGTCATACCAAGAGCAACCAGTGGGGATCCAGTCTATTCCCTTGGTCCGCGTGGCTTGGAGGCATTGTGCTCCAGGAGAATCTACTTGGGAGCGCGAGGACGACATGCGAATGTTCGTAGATCAAGGTATGGATTTACCTTGTTCATTTCTACCTCATACCATCCTTGATTTTCTACCGTGGCTTAGTTTTAATTTCGAGGACAAAATTTCTATAAGTTGGGTAGAATATAAACCCCCTAATTTTAAATATTTTAATTATTTAATTAATCATTTAATATAATTCCATTATTTCTTAGTTAATTAGAAAATAAAATTTAATTGAATTAATTACCTAGGTAACTACTCACCTAGAATTTATGGAACAAAATTATTATTATATTATATTTTATTTTTAGTCTTGTAGAAGGAGGATAGATTTTTTTTAGGATGTGCTAATATTTTTTGGGTATTTTTTTAGACTTATATACACATATATATAAATAAGTATATATAGTATTAAGCAAAGAAAAAAAAATCTTAAACTAAAAAAACCCATCTCTTAATCCCTAAGCCTAAACCAACCCCTCAGCCGCTTAACCCGATTACTAAACCCTCCTACCCGCTCCCAGTAGCAGACCCGCGGCCCCCTTCACATCCCGCACCCCTCGCCCCTTCTCTCTTTATATATATCTAATGATTGAAAATCTAACCCTAGCCTTCGAAATCCACCCCAAACGCGCCAACCCCGACCCCTGCAGCACCGCACAACCACCGGAGAACCGCCGGTCGGCGACGCCGACGTCACCCACGCGGGCACCGCAAGCAGATTCGAACAGCGACGACCGCTACTTCACGCGCAGTTTCCTATCCCGTCTCTTGATTATTTTTGGATCCGTCTTCACCGGTATGATCACAACCTATCCCCCTCTCAACCCTGTTAATTAGTTTCTATCGAACAGCGTTAAACACTAGGTAGAAATTGAGGCCAAGTTGAGGAAAAACCTCATATTTTAAACTGTTATGAACTGTTCAACAACCTATGTTTAGAGACTGATATCTTCCACCATAGACCCCCGAATTTAAATCTACTTTTTGCTATACGAAGTCTATATAACCGAGATTATTCCCTGTGAATTAGATTATTTTATTTTATGTAAGAATCAGAGATATATTGGGTTAAAAACTGAGAAAAACTTATTTTAAAAATATTAAAATTTGCGATACGGAGCGTGCCCCGCCAAACGAGACCGCCCCGTTGCATACCAATTATACCGAAAAGTGCGTATGGTATGTCTTGACGTGTGGGATTTTGCAAAAAATGATTTGGACGTGTATGCGCGTCAGAATCAACCCGTATCCGTAAAAAGTCCCCGTATCACAACTTTTGTAAAATATCGCACTATTTTGTGTATGCTTGCCGGAATGCGACGAAACTTACGCCATTGGATTCGTGGTATCATGCTAGTCCTGTGACCCAAGTTTCATACGATTCTGAGACGGTTGACCAAGCTGCCTAATTGCGGGTCCTACGGTTGACTTTAAAGACGAACTTGTGTTCGGCTCACCGGAATCCAAAATTGAATATACCATTGAGTTCGTATTGACGTTTAGAATTTGTTTGACCTATAATTTATCCTATTTAGAGATCTTTACCGCTGGCACACATTTCGGTGCAAAGTGGACCACATGTGGACCTCGCTTTGATCCAAAATTACCGTTTTGCCCCTATGTCTAAATTGGACGAAAGAGTAGTATTTTCTAGCTATCTCACTTATTCTGGGAATGTTGGTGACGTTTATTTCAGCATTCGGAGATGTTTATTCGGAGGCCATAGTTTCTGATCCTGTGTACTTGATGTTTGGACACTTATACTACGCAGATTGCTTGCCAGGCAAGTATACCTTGTCATTGTACTGTGTTATACATTCCATATGATACATGTATTTTATTTTTTGTCATTTAGTTCATATATTTTAACTGCTATATAAACTGCGCGTCCAAATATAACTTGGGTGCAACGATAGTGGTGTCGTATTCTGTTTCTTTATTATATATATGCATGTTGACCTAGTTTATGAGACTATCCCATTATCATGAGGTATTCTTATATTTCATTAGCC
Source organism: Iris macrosiphon (assembly GCA_036927795.1). Taxonomy (NCBI): domain Eukaryota; kingdom Viridiplantae; phylum Streptophyta; class Magnoliopsida; order Asparagales; family Iridaceae; genus Iris; species Iris macrosiphon. Next base: position 98,011,718 of record JAYESA010000015.1, on the reverse strand, counting down.
AGGACCCTATTATTACACGAGTGTGAGTCTCATGTAGGACACGAACTTGCGTATACGGTTGTCCACTGGTACGTATAGGACGTACGACGGATAAGGATAACCGCTGATAGAAATTGTATGTTAGAAGACTTGGCGGTTATTTATAGGTATCATCGTGTCATGGATGTGACATACTTAGAGCATGGGGTGGGGAGAACAACAAGTAAGGAGTTTGGGCTCCTTTGCACTTTCCTTGTGTAACCCGTACGCTCCGTCGGAGATGCGCGGTCATGATGACCACTATATATTATTATTATCAGGTGGCCTCTGACGTTCAAAAGACGTCATGCTTTGTAGGCCCCTGAATCTCCGAGAGAATCATGCCAATCCCATTTTGGCCAGATAGCCCACTTGCAGGAAAGTTGTTCTCAAAGTGCATTCACATAGATGGTTAGGTGACCCATTAGATATTTATTTTCAGTAATTATTGGCATGTTTCTATGTATCTTGTTACGTCCCTCTGAGGACCTGGTCCCTTTCCAGGTATAGACGGGCAGGATTATCCACAGGAGTACGGACCCGGACCTAACGCTTCATACCAGACCGAGGAGGTCTTACCTTCAGAGTACCTTTGATTCATCGCAGCTGATGGATATTCTAGTTGTTATTTCCTTTATTGACATTTATCTTATATTAGAGTTTGATCTCTTCTCTCATTTAGTTTTTAGTATAGTCGATTGGCAGTGTATTTATTTCCACCCGACTATCATTCTTTGATACTTCATACTTGAGATTCAGTTATTTATTTTCTATTTTTTATTTATGATGTAGATGAGATATAGATTGCGTGTGACTTATGTTGACAGTATATTACCACTTGTGGATTTGATATTCATGTACAACGTACATATGTGTTATGATCTTCCAACACATTGGGGTTTTTGTATACATACGGCTAGCGTGTTGCATATTTCTAGTCCTACGTATTTTGGGACTGGGGCGTGACAGTATCTTTGAATTTAGTATTATCAAGAGTGGTACCCTGGTATCAAGTACAAGTGTGAGGAGAGGGAATATAGGCTTGAAGTAAGCAGTGGAGTCCTGGTGTGTGTAGCAGTTGAGGGTAAGAGTGGCAGTAACATCATGTTAGTTAGGGTGGTGTTGTATTAGTTGTTAGTGTTGAGGTGTTGGTTAATGTTAGTAGTAAGAGAAATCAGTTATATATATGGTTGTGAGTAGAGGTAAGGTGAGGTAGTGATTTGAGTGTTAGTGCATTAATGAGTACATCAACAGTTTTAACAGCAAGAACATAATATCCTGTTGAACCAAGGGTTGCAGACGACCCTTGAACGAGGCAGAAGAGTAGATTTTAGGGCATTTGTTAGGTTTTATAAACTGAATCCCAGATATTTTAATGGCACGGAGGACGCCATTACGAAAGATTATTGGCTTCAAGATATTGAGACCATTCTGACAATAGCTAAAGTTTCGGCTGAGGAACATGGTGACCTAGTTCGCTTGTAGCATCGGGATCTTGCAAGAGATTGGTGGGCGACGATGGAGGTAGGATTGAGGAATCCTATTTCATGGGATAATTTTAGGACCCAGTTCAGGATGAAGTACTTTGTGATTGTGGCTCAGTACGAGCTACAATAAAGATTCACCAATCTCAAGAAGGCTGGAAGGACAGTAGATGTCTATGCGGCAAAGTTTTACCGACTGAGCATATTTGCTCTAATAATGGTAGCAACATAGTTAGAGAGAGCGATGAGGTTCCAGCAGGGACTTTACTTGGATATCTTACACATGGTAGAGGTGCATGACTACCAGACCTTCGAGACAGTATTAAAAGCGGGCAAGAGGGCGGAGCTTACCTCTCAGAGGATGGCATCAAGAAGAGTAGGCCGGAAGAGGCCTCATGGACAGAGCAGTGAGGGAGGACCAGTACCGCGAATGTCAGCACCATCCCCTAGCATTCTCATCCATGACGTGACACAGAGGAGGCTAGTGAGCTCGACAGTGATAGCATCTACTCAACAGCAGCAGCCGAGGTAGTAGCAGCAACAACAACAGCAACCATGAGGAGAACCGACGGGTTGTACGTATTATGGCAAAGGAGATCATACCCGGGATGTTTGTCAGGCAGTGGATGGACTATGCTTAAGATTTGAAAGCCCCGATCATAGGGTTGCCACTTGTCCAATAATACAGAGGCCAAGAGGGCCAGTACAATAATTTCCTGCATTGTCGGCTCTAAGGGCAGTGCAGCAAGGAGAACCAACAATAGCAGTATGGCCTATAGCTTAGCATCCATTTCTGACATAGGCTCAATTATACTGACAACAACAGTAGCAGGAATAACAGAGACCACAACAACGACACCAGAAAAGGCAATAACAGGGAGCTGGACAAGGCCAAGGACAGGCGTTCACCTTATCCCTGGAAGAAGCTATGGCGTCAGACGACGTAGTGGCATGTAATATTTCAGTAACAACCTTTCCTGCCATAGAATTATTTGATTCTGAAGCTTCGTACCATTTATATCTGCATAATATGTGACACGTATTGGATTGAAGTTTGAGGCATTACCAGAGAGGCTGAATATACTCACTGGCATTGGGATAATAGGAGTTATTAGGGTGTACCTAGCATGTCCAGTCATAGTATATAGGAATTTATTACCTGTAAAGTTGATCAAGTTTCCTATGGAAAACTTTGACGTTATCTTAGGTATAGACTGGTTGAGAGACAGTCATGCGACGATAGATTGTCATGAGGGTAGAGTGTTGTTTAGAGTCCCTGGTCTAGAAGTATTTTTTCTTAACAGAATAGTAGAATAGCAGAAGACCATCATAAGGAAAGAATCACAATAGTAGCAACGAAAAAGGATTCGATACCCAAAATAGTTGAAGAATTCGTAGACGTCTTTCCCAACGAGCTTCTCAGATTACCCCCAGTTAGAGAAGTAGAGTTCTGTATAGAGTTAATGCCAGGAGCAGAACCAGTATCCTAGAAGGTATACCCAATGTCACCATCAGAGCTTGATCAGTTATATCGACACGTAAAAAAACTGAAGGCAAAGAAGTTTATTTGGACCAGTGGATCACCGTGGAGAGCACCAGCGGTATTGGTGAAGGAAAAAGATGGATCAATGCGATTGTGCATGGATTATAGGTGATTGAATGCGGTGATAGTAAAGAATAAGTATCCATTGCCTATGATTGATGACTTGTTTGACCAATTAAGCGGAGCAAGAGTCTTCTCCAAGATAGATCTATGATCAGGATATCATTAGGTGTAAGTTTGGGAGCAGGATATACCGAAGACAGTATTTAGGTCACGATGTAGGCATTATGAATTCTTAGTTATGCCATTTGGACTGACTAATGCTCCAACAATATTCATAGATTTGATGAACCATATTTTTATGTCATACTTAGACCAATTTATGGTAGTATTTATCGATAACATCCTTGTATATTCTCATAATGAGGAGGAACATAAAAAATATCTCAGGATAGTACTGCAGACTTTGATGGAGCACCAGTTATATGCGAAGCTTAGTAAGTTTAAGGTTTGGCTGGATCATATATCCTTTCTTGGGCACATTATTTTTGGAGCAAGAGTGTCAGTTGATCCCAAGAAGGTAGATGCAGTAGAGAACTGGCCAGTTCCGAAGCCAGTGGCAGAGGTGCGTAGTTTTTTTGGCTTGGCCGGATACTACAGAAGATTTGTGTCGAACTTTGCTAAAATCTTGGCACCTTTGACTTTGTTGACGCACAATGAAGTTACATTTGTATGGTCATCAGAGTGCCAGATAGCCCTTGAAGAGTTGAAGAAGAAGTTAATCTCTGCACCAATCCTTACTCTTCCAGTAGGCTCCGAAGGATTCACAGTATATTGTGATACATCTGGCAAGGGACTTGGGTGTGTTTTCATGCAACACGAGAGAGTTATAGCGTATGCTTCTCAGCAGCTCAGAGATCAAGAGAAAAACTATCCAACTCACGATTTAGAGTTAGCAGCAGTAGTGTTTGCACTTAAGCTATGGAGGCACTATTTATATGGCGATCGGGTGAAGATCTTCACAGATCATAAGAGTTTGAAATATGTATTCACATAGAAGGACTTAAACATGAGACATAGAAGGTGGCTAGAGTCATTGAAAGACTATGACGTGGAACTTCAATACCTTTCAGGCAAGACAAATTTTGTAGCTGATGCACTTAGCAGAAGAGGTGAAGAATTTATGTTGATCACTCAGAAGCACATTCTAGAAGACTTATGAGAGATAAAAATTGAGATAGTAATTCTATAAGATACAAGAGTTATGGCTACTCTACAGATCCATTCAACTTTTGTGGATAGAATCAAGATAGCGCAGGCAGAGGACCCGAAGATTCAGAAGCTACGGGCAGAATATGAGTCTGGTCTTCGAAAAGAGTTGATGATTCATGTGAATGGAATGCTAAGGTTTGGGAACCGTCTATGTGTACCAATCTCGGATATTCGGCAAGAAGTTATGACTGAAGCACATAGTTTCCAGTACTCTATTCATCATGGAGGCACAAAGATGTACCAAGATATCAGGCAACACTTTTATGGAACGAAATGAAGAGAAAAATAGCACGCTTCATATCATAATGTCGGATATGTCAACAAGTAAAGGCAGAACAACAGAGACCGACAATGTTATTACAGCCGCTTCATATTCCAGAGTGAAAGTGAAAACACATCACCATGGACTTTGTGACAGGTTTACCTAGATCCCCGACTGGTCGAGATACAGTTTGGGTGATAGTGGATTGACTCACAAAAAGTGGCATATTTTTTTCCCTTTAGAGTGGGACAGTCTACATAGCGGTTGGCAGATTTATATATACGATAGATTATGAGGCAAAATGGCGTGCCGGTAAGCATAGTATCCGATCGACATACAAGATTCACTTCTCATTTCTGGAGAAGCTTGCACGAGAGATTGTGTACTAGGTTAAGATTCAATATGCATACCACCCCCAGATAGACGGACAATCATAGAGGACCATCCAGACTCTGGAAGATATGTTATGAGCCTGTATCCTAGACTTTGGTGGATCTTGAGAGAATCACTTTCACTTAGTAGAATTCTCGTATAACAACAGTTATCAGGCCAATATTCAGATGGCACCTTTCGAGGCACTATATGGCAGGAGGTGTAAATCACAGTTGGCATGGGACGACATTGGTGAGAGAAAGATGTTAGGCCCCAAAATGATCATGCAGACAGTAGAAGTTGTCAAGCAGATCAGAGAGCGACTTCGGGTTGCGCATGATCGGCATCGTCACTGGACAGACCAGCATCGTAGGCCTTTAGAGTTTCATATCGGCGACCACGTGTTCATGCAAATTTTGCCAACCCGTGGAGTTATTAGATTCGGGGTCTGCGGGAAGCTTAGTCCGTAATATGTTGGGTCGTTTGACATTCTCAATCGGGTAGGCGATGTGGATTATCGTCTTGCCCTTTCACCTTTGCTATGAGATGTGCACGATGTATTTTATGTATCCCAGTTGCGTAGGTATGTCCCGGATCCGAGTTATATCCTCGGTCACTCTGAATTAGTCGTTGATACCGACTTATCTTACTAGGAGCAACCCGTATCCATTCTGGACCGAATAGAGAAGGTACTCAAGAAAAAGACTATTTCTCTTATCCGAGTTGCTTGGGGCCATCACACTCTTGCAGAATCGACGTAGGAGCACAAAGAGGATATACGGTCTTGGTACCCGTACCTGTTCGATTCAAAATATATATTCTACCTTATGCCTTCGTATCTTAGATTTCGTGATCAGGTGATCATATATGCGTTGAGATGTTATTGCTTGCATATTTGCTAGTAGATTTGTATCATTCTTGTCCTAACTTCTCTGGCCTTACTTGGATTCGAATTCCGAGAACGAAGTTTGTCACTACCAAATTTTCTAGGAAAATATATTTTGGTCATTTTATAATTAATTAAATATTGTGCATATTGTATAATTATTTATTATATTATTTAATTATTATTAAATGTTAGTTTATTATTTTGGACTTGTGTTAGTGGACCTAACTAATTTAGATTAGACCCATGGACCAACATTTACTATTAGTTAGAATTGAGCCCAATTAGAAGCTCATTCATTAAAATGATGATTAATTTAATTAAACCCATTAGACTAGAACCTTCTCTCCTTAATTATTTCTTCATGAGAGGCCCCAAGGGGTATATTGGTCATTGCATAGTAGCTTGAGGTAGGGGCTAAGGGGGTCGGCCATTAAAGAGGGGGGAATTTTTCTCTCCTCTTTTTTATTACAAATCTAGATCTAGAATTTTTTCAACCAAATTTCTCCATTCCCACATCAAATTCTTACCAAATTTCTTCCCAATTCCTTCCCAAATCATCATTGAAGGCTATTAGAGCAAGAATCTACAAGGAGGAAGCAAGGATCTACAAAGATGAGCAAGGATCTATAAGTTGAAGGCCAATTTTATCAATTTGGAGGTTGCATTGGAAATATATCTCCCAATAGGTACAATTCAGTTTTTATCCTTTAATTAGGTTCTAAATATGTGTTTTAACCATTAGAAACCACCCCATATGATGAGGCTACCCATAGGAATTGGAATTAGGTTCATAGGAGGCCTATGGAGAAAGTTATGGTATATTTTATGTCAATTTTGGGAGAATTCCGAGATTGACACATATTATGTTTGTCAATTGGTCAATTAGACCAAATTGACATGTGTTTGTTTGTTTGTGGCTAGTATGGTGTCCATAATTGGATACGTGTAGGCCGTATCCCAATAATTTGGAGATACAGGTTGATTTGGGAGTTTCCTCCGACACGGGGCTTTGTGCATGTCATATTTTGACACAGATATGTAGATATGTGTTTATCTCTTCGTATTGTTCATATTTACTATTTTAGACTTGCTTATGTCCTTCGGGGTACGTTTGGTTGTGTTGTGGACTCGTATCGCAAGCGTATTATAGATCTAGTGTGATACGGTGCGATGCACTCCACGTGTTTATTGCATTGCATTCCTCAATTCAATGTGACTTGTGTATATCTATTAGATGTGATATATTAGATATGATATATCTATGTATTGTGTATATATCTATAGTATATGTTATATATATGCATATGTGGCTATATGTATAGATGAATGATGTATATATGTATATGTTTTTATATAGGTATATGTAGATATATATATATCTATATGTATATGTATATGGTTATGGTTGTGTATATATATATATATATATATATATATATATATATATATATATATATATATATATATATATATATATATATATATATATATATATATATATATGTATATATATATATATATATATATGTATGTATGTATAGAGATAAGATTGTATATATGTATATTGATATCTCTATGTATCTATTAAGTATAGTGTATATATATGTATGTGTTTGTGAGTGTGTGGATGTGTGAAGTGAGGGGTCGGGCACCACTAGAAAAAAGTAGTAGTTGCAGTTAGAGGGGATGTAGCATTCAACATGTATGCTTGAGCAGCAGCAACCAAATGCAGAGGCAGTGAAGCACTGCATCAAGAGCACTACACAGTGCAGCAGAACTGTGCACTGCAACTGAGCTCGTGCATAACAAACTGTGCAGGCGGATGCAGTTTTAGTGTTCAGCTACACTGAAGAACAACAGCCAATGTATGCAGCAACTTGCAAGCAGTCACCAGCGAGTAGAAGTATCAGCCACTGCAGCAGCCTTGCACAAGTAGCAGTTATATCAGTGTGCAGTACAACTATAGTGTGCAGCCTCATGCATAAGCAACAAGCAGCAAAGGAAGATGCTCGAGCAAAGCCAACTACAGAAACAGAGCAGTAGCAGTCTCCAACTGCATAGCAGCTTGCATAACCAACAATAAATTGTTCAGCAACAACCAGTAGCAACTGCAGCAAGTGCAGTTTTAGCATGAGTGCATCATTGTTCTAGCAATATGTAGTACAGCCTTGAGCACAGTGCAACCATCAACAAGGGTATCAGCACAGGGAGCATTCAAGGCTCAGCTAGCTAGTTGTTCAGGCAGTTAGTTAGATGGTCAATGTGTTTAGTTAGTTTAGTGTTAAGGTTAGTTAGTTAGTCTAGCTATTAGTAGTTAGATAGATATATATTAATACTTGTTAGATATGTAGTATTGTATTGATATGAATTATATGATAAGTTAGTAGGTAATATTGTTATGCATTATTAGTGTTAGATAGTTAGTAGTATTTAATAGTTAGTTAATGATTAGCAAATAGTTTAGTAATTGGGGGTTAGCTATATATTAGCTATACCTTAGGATTTGGATTACCTTTGGATACCAAGGTAATGTCAAGGTAATTGGTCGATACTCAAGGTATTGGATTTGAGTATCGAGAGGGGTGTGTAGATAGTGAGATACGTATTAGTTCAAGCCAAGGTATCCAAGTTGCATTAGTTAGCTTAGCTACTATATGTATTGTCATATATATATATATATATATATATATATATATATATATATATATATATATATATATATATATATATATATATATATATATATATATATATATATATATTAGTATTTTATTTATAAAAACTTGCGTATCCTATGATACGGTGTTTTGTGTGTATCTTAGTATCCTAGTTTAGCTAGTGTAGCCTAGTTGCATAGTGTATAAATCCAATATCCTAGAGATAGACTCATACAACCTAGAAATAGGTAGTTTGACCAAGTTTGACAAATTTTACCTAGAATTGACCTAGTTTGACTGTTTTGACTTAGAAATAACTTTATGACCTAGAAGTTGACTAGTTTAACTTATTTTTATTCTGAAACCTTGTATTGATATAATATTCCCTATTTAGGTCTTCGAGGCACTGTATCGGACATCTGTGATACTGTTTACCAGACTTCAGGTGAGTACATTCTCTGATAGTTTCTCATCTATGATATCCTCTATGTCTTTTGTATCTAGTATTGATATCATTGATTTCTTGACACGATGGTTACATAGATTGGTATTTCTGGATCTTGTCATGAGATATTATTCCTTGGTATGTATGGTGTATCTTGTGCAAGCCTTGTTCCTTATTTTTCTTGTACATGTACAGACATTGATTCTAGGGGAGACTAGCTACCTACCCAGTGAAGCCCGTGTCATGATGTACCATGGTTGTTTCTATTACACCACTCGGGGGCGGGAAGTATTTAGTGTATATATGTGATCATACCCTCCTTGTGCATGTCTTATTCCTTGTGAGTGTTGGTCATACACCACACGTATAACTAACCAGGCCCTTATCCTTGTGCAAGTTCCCAAGCCGATCACATGTTAAAGCTAGTACTCACTCACTTAGTCATTAGTATTCTTATTCATTGCCATATTATTCATTCTTGTATTTATTTCCAGTATTTTCTTATTGTATATCTCTTGTATCTATATGTTGCATCTTGTATATTCATATATATTTACTGTTACATAGTTTATATCATTGATAAGAACTGCTGTTAGAGATGTACTCTACTCCTTTCCTGACTGGATATATTTTTCCTAGATGACACTAATGAGTGGTGCCCCACTCATTATGGACCTCTGGATATTGTGGGTTTAGAGCCAGAGACCTTGGCTCAGGAGGGTCTCATCCCGACTGAGACGGACGACCCGGGACTTGTAGCACCTTAGTTATTCTTTTTATACTGGATTTGTCTCCAGCTTACTTTTATTAGTATCTTTGACTCATTTGTTATTATTTTGACTTATGAGTTGTATTGTGACTATTCTATTCTTTTACCATATTCGTGCTATTTTTTATCTTAGATCTGTGATTGAGTATATTTACGTTATTGGTAACATATTATATTGATTAGATAGATTATCCAAACAATGTTCTACCATCGATACTACGGCGTAGGCTGGACGTTGTTCCCGACTTGCATCCCTAAACCGGGTGCGGGTCGTGACAAAAATTTTCTAAGGTGGATAGATATGTCACTCCATGTTCCCAGTATACGTATTAGGAGCGTATTATTTCTCGCTGGTATATTATTTATTTGGTTGCATGAGACTAGACCCATTATTTGATTTGTCTTGGTTCTTGGTTTATGGTTTGGGTTGGTTTGGTCATGAGTTGAACTCATGGTCTAAACCTCGAACTCTGCTATATAACCCAACTTCTTTCTCTCTCCCTCTTCATTCTTTCTTTTTCTTCTCTCTCGTAGGTTTTTTTCTCTCTCCATATGCAAGTATACCTTACATAAAAATAAAGAAATCCCACATATTATTGGTCTATTATATTTATTGTGTGCTTTTAAGCATGTTTAGAACTTGGTATTTTCGGATTTGGTAGATGGAATGGTATAGATCTAGATTTTTTATGAGTGTGGATGTTCTTGAGTTTTTCTTGGTTTTAATCTTCAAAATAAACTTTTTTTTAAAAAAACTAATTGTTCTATGTGATGGAGTACTTTATTTCGAGCAATTTGGCTTTTGAACCACTTGATTTGGAGTTGAGATGAGGATTTTATGGCAGGACTAGTTTTTTGGATTGTTGGAGTTTTTCATGGCCGAACTTGTTGTTCTGGGATGATGGAGTACCATGCGGCCCAGCAACATGCGCCCCCTCTAGCATAGGCCCATCTTGTTAGATGCATGTCTGCTTTGTGCATGCTTTTAAAAGTCTGACCCATAGTACCTTGAACGTATAAAAATCCTCTAAGGCCCGACTCCATGCATCCAGAAGATTATGCGGCCACGAGCCATGCATCTCTTCTTTTGAGCGCATGTCTCTATACGACTTTTGTGTCTCTGCATGACTTTATGTCTTTTGTCTTTTCACTCTGACACTTATGCCTTGTCACATCAATCACCTTTATATCACTTTTCTGACACTTCAATTATTGTCCATCACGTCGGCACTTATCCCAAGTAGTGAACTTTTGCCCGAGCATGCAGCCTGGAGAAGCATGCGGCCTGAAGAAATATGCGGCAAGGTTAGAACATGCGGCCGAGTTGGTTCATATGGCCTGACCTTCTTGTATACGACTTAGACACGTATTATCCTTAGTAACTCCCTGTGTACATGTAGTACTTTCTTATTGGGATCATTTATTTTATTTGGAATGTTTCTTATCATCCTCTATCTGGTTAATAATGGTTATTGCTTGTGTTATGATTCTAGGGGAGGATGGACTCAATAACCTGACCCTGTGCTAGAACTCATACTTATTATCTTGGTAATTTGACTCGAATATTGTATCTGTGCTGATACAATTATTGCCTGATATTGTTCATAATCTAATGTGCACTGAGGTACGACATACCGTGTTATGTGTTAAGTGATTTATATTTGGGTTGTGCATCGAGAATGCCTCCAAATTCCTGAATGTGTGATACTATATATATATATACTTTTCTTCCAGCACGGGCATGATATATGAGTCAAGTACCAAAGCGTGGCTAGGATTTTGATTATTGAATGTTGCATACACGCTCGGGTGAATCCAGATTGAACTTTCATGGATTTATATCTAGCGTGTCCGTACTTTGTACGACATCTTAAAGGAATTCTCATGTGGCCATGCCTTGAGATTTCAAAATAATATAGGGTTAATTAGGCAAGTAAAAGTGGTAGTAACATTGGAAGGAAATAATATTCCGAGATCATGCCAACGAATTTTCCCACGGAGATTCATTCTAAGTGCATTGTGGGTTGGCCACCACATATACTGTGTATCATCCGCCTTGTAGAGTGCAGTATCTGACCTATTATAAATAATGCTGAGCCACTATTTTACTATAGGAATATTGGAACCTCTAATACCGTAATCTATCGCAGTGGCCCTATGGGGAACTGGTGTAATTCGTTAAGTGCCTGTATAATCATTTTATTTGGCTCAGTTAGCTCATGTTCGACAATGGCATGATATGAGGATGCCTATTATGCATTATTCTGAGATAATCTTAGACTCCACAATTAGCAAGTCGTACAAGTGATTGGTTGATCCTATTAATTGGACTTGGTTGTTATTGTATTATTTTGTTAGTAGCCTAGAGAAATGGACTATCATAGTGTGATGGATTCAACCCTTGTCCTTGTTTGGTTGTAGGATTCGACCTTTGTGCTAGGATATGCCATGGACCTAAGTTACAACACATAACCTATATTATTATATATTTATTACTTGGATTTTTGTTTCTCCATTTCATGCTTCATTTATGGTACATGTTATTTGGGGTCTAACCCCACAGGTTTTACATGGCCAGGTTTCGAGCCAGCACCCGAGGATCCAGCGTACTTTTCTCTAACTTATGGTGCCTACCAGGAATATGGCCGCCGATGATAATGAGTGGGTTTTCTTCTTCCCTGTTCCTCATTGTACATTTCTCTTCTTTTGGGTGTTTAGCTATCGGCACCTGTTAGACTGCACGTATGGACATTAGTTCCTTTGCATGACTGTATATAAACTAGACTGTAACTGTAATATTGTCATATACTTTTGTTATTCCGCCAGCTTCTTATTTTGTACAGTTGGTCTCCAGAATATCTTGAGAAAATTGTTGGAATTCTATGAAAGAGTCCAGGTACGAAAAACCTTACTCTACAAACCCGTTGAAAGGCTGCACAGCTATCCGCCCGTGGGGAAGTAAAGTAATGTACTATGATAGCGTTTGGGATACCTTATTGCTTTATCATATATGCTCTATGATTACTATTTCTTGTTTGATTAATTGTGACATAGATGTTCGTGTGACCCTAAGTGACCTAATTGTAGCATGTACCCCCTTGTCTAGTTACAACTGTGATCGCCGTACGACGTATAGTACCTTGTACTGGATAGCTGGTCGTGTCCGTCTCTGTATTCTGGTACTGGAGCGTGATAGCTACGAAAACTTTTATATTGGTTATGGATGAATATGAAATTTAACTTTTTTGATACTTTGTTGGTATTCAAAATATGATATTGACGATATAATGTATGATGTTGGTTGTCACATAATGTCAAATTTTCAGTATCCAACAATATCCTAAATCTGTAACAATGGTTGCATCCTAGGACTGTCAAATTTTTTATAGTCCTAAATATAACCTACTAGATTCTTAGGGCTATCAAAATTTTGACAGTCCTGACCACTGTTAGGACTGCAAAATTTTGGCAGTACTAAAATAAATTTACTTGATTCTTAGGACTGTCAAAATTTTGACAGTCCTAAAGTAAACCAACTCAATTTTTAGGACTGTCAAAATTTTAACAGTCCTGATAATCCAATAGTTATCTTTAGGACTGTCAAAATTTTGACCGTCCTGACACTAGTAAAGACTGTCAAAATTTGGATAGTCCATCATCTTCCCATGGCGACTGAACATGAATTTTCAAAGGAAAAAAACCCTTTAACGGGTTCAAAAGTTCATAAATCACTCCCTAAATGAATGCTAAACAATATTTGAGACTCCACAAGATGAAATCTATGCATGAAGATGGAACCCTAAGATATTTTGAATTTGGGAGAGAGAATAAGCAAAATATGAAAAGGAAAAAATAAAATAAAAAGTTGGCTTTTATACTAGGTATATATTATTAGGTTGATAAACTTATAAATAAAAGTTGTTATAATATGGGTTATAAAGGGTTGGATTTTTTACTTTGTATTTTAGTCCCACAATGGTTAGAGATTAGTATTACACCTTTATTGGATTGTATAAATAAGGCCTTTGCCTCCAATTATGAGATTACAATAATAAGAGATCTTCTCTCCTATTTTTTTCTTCCTTTTTCTATGTTTATTCTAACACGTTATCAGCACGAAGCTCTAACAGGAGAAAATAAGTGAGAGCATCTCAGTAAAGCCACCATTTGCGGATTATCTACTTCGGTAATATGTATAGTTATTTATGTTTGTTTTTTTTGTATATGCATACCATAGGCGCAGCCTGATGTTGATGTTTATACATCTCTTGACATACTGCTAGGGCAAAAAAAATAATTTTTATCCATTCATCTTACTTCTTTTAGTTAACTCTGATATCACTCTGATGTTAATCGCATATAGATCTCTCGGAGAGAACACTGGAGTTATTCTTTATTTCTTTTATATATGTTAATACATTCAGATCAAAACCATCAGAGATCTGATGACCATGAACATGAATTGTTTGGTCTATATATATATATATATATATAAGTCTTCTGGAACATCATTGTTCGAAGAATACCATATGTGGTATTTTTGAAAGACTTCTGGAATATCATTGTTTGAAGCATACCATGAACATCTAGTGTTTGATATTTACCTACTACTTTTGGAACATCATTGTACGAAGCATACCATGAACAAGATTTATTTGGTATAAATAGACTTCTGAAACATTATTATTTGAAGCATACACCATGAACATAAATTATTTGATAATTTACCAAGTTCTTATGTCAACTTGTTATTATTGATCTTATACAGCAATATGTCGAGCCTCACAAAGCATGATTTCAAGTCAATAAACTTAGAAGGCCAAAACTTTCTCAATTGGAGATTGGATGCTGAATTGTACCTTCAAGCCAAAAGCTTAGGTGACGCAATTGTGACTGATAATCCAATATCTGCACAAGATAAAGCGAAGGCTTTAATTTTCCTAAGACATCATATTCATGATGATCTCAAGGCTGAGTACTTAACAGTCAAGGACCCTTGGTGCTATAGAATTCTCTAGCTGAGAGATATGATCACCAAAAAATGATCATACTACTAAGTGCACTCCATGAATGGCTCAATTTATGTTTCCAAGATTATAAGACTGTTGCAGCCTATAATTCAGCTATGTTCGGAATTACTTCACAATTGAAGTTATGTGGTGAAGAAGTGACAGAGCATTCCATGCTAGAGAAAATATTCACCGTATTTTATGTGACTAATATGACCGTACAACAGTCGTATAGGGAGAGAAATTTTAAGAACTATTCCGAACTCATTGTTATCTTACTCGTGGCCGAGAAAAAAGAGTTATTAATAAAAAACCATACTAGTAGACCAACTTGGTCTGCACCAATTCTAGCTGAAGTGAATGCGACTAGTGCTCGAAAAAAATGTAACCAATACTAGGGGTCGAGAAAATCACAGAGGTAGAGGGTATGGACGTCGTGAAAGCCAAAGAAATGGCTACAATCCGGATACAAGGAACGATACACAGTTCAAAAATAATGGATTTAATCCTCGAAAAAATAATGCCCAAATTCCCAATCCAGCTGCTCCAACTGATATTTGCAAACTTTGTGGAAGAGCTAGGCATTGGATGCAAAACTGTCGCATCTCACAAAAGAAAGTGGATGAGTATGAAGCCTCAAAGGGTGTAGAGAATAATTTCATGGAGGGGACAACACACATGGATTTTAGTAATTTCTTCTAAGATAAGGATGGAAACGTAATTTCAGAAGACCAGTTCAACGCCATGATAGGCGAAGTCAATGAATAGTTATTATAAGCTTATCTAAGTTTATTTACTTTCCACTTTGAATAAATTAGTAATTATATGATCAATAGTCTAGGTAGTTTACTTTCTTTAGACCAGTTTCATTTAGATTTAGATCAAGTTGTAATAATTAGTAATATGCCAAGTTTAACCATTTAGTAGCATATTAATATATTATTAATTTTTTGGTTTTGAAAGGTATAGACAATGATGATAGCATAGCCTTGATATGTAGTGCAACAACTTACACTATATTGAAAACTAAAACTTTTTCACAACATATGCCTCAAACACTGCCAAGGTGACCACCATTGCTGGACCCGTACAGATTATAGAAGGTTATGGTAGGGCTAATATTGTGTTGCTAAATAGAACACACTTAGTCATCCAAAATATATTATTATATAGTAGATCTAATAGAAATCTACTCAGCTTTAGTGATATTCGAATGAACGAGTTTCATGTTGAAACCATGAACGATGATAACAAAGAGTATCATTGTATCACCTCTAATGTTGGAAGCAATAAGCTCACATTAGAAAAGTGCAAGTTATCTCCTTGGAGTTATATCAAACTACTCTTAAGGTAGTAGAATCTCACCCCATCACTAGCAAAAGACTAAAGGATCCAAGGAATCTAATCTTTTGGCATGACATATTGGGTCATCCAGGATCGACTATGTTGAGAAAGGTCATCAACAATACCAATGGGCATAATTTATCATACCAAAGTCTTTCATTTCCTACTGAACATTTGTGTGTAGCTTGTTCACAGGGTAAACTCATTACAAGACCTTCACTTCTCAAAATAGCTTTTGAATCACCACCATTCCTTAAGAGAATACAAGGTGATATTTGTAGACCAATTGATCCTACTAGCGGACCTTTCAGGTATTTTATGGTTCTAATAGATTCTTCTAATCGATGATCAAATGTTTTCTTACTCTTATTTAGAAAATTTTCCTTCTCCAAGCTACTTTCTCAGTTGATTTAGCTTAAGACTCATTTTTCTGACCAATATGTTAGAACGATTAGACTTGATAATGCAGCTGAGTTCACTTTTCGTACTTTTGATGATTATTGTGCTTCCGTAGGAATATAAGTTGAACATTCTGTCCTTCATGCTCATATCCAAAATGGTTTAGCAGAGTCCTTGATTAAGGGTTTTCAACACATAGCAAGGCCTTTACTCATGCAATCAAATTTACCCATTTCAGCTTGGGGACATGCCATATTACATGCTGTTAAATTGATCATTGTTAGGCTAACTGTATATCATAAATTTTCAATATCACAACTTGTGACAGGCCATCAACCTAACATCTCTCATTGCGTAAATTTGGTTGTGCTGTTTATGTTCATATTCCCCCTCCTCACCGCTCTAAAATGGGACATCAACGCCGTTTAGAAATTTATATTGGTTTTGATTCACCCTCAATCATTAGATATTTGAAATATTTAACTGGTGATATTTTTACTGCTAGATTAGCAGACTGTTATTTTATGAGACTAAATTTTTGCCGTTAGGGGGAGATAGAAAGAAAATAATGTTCTTACAGAACTATTTGCCACAAATAAACGACATAAATTATCGAAAGATAATCCCACTCTGTCTCATCTAGATCCTCGTACTAATCAATGTGAAACTGAGGTACGAAGGATATTGCATCTACAGAAGATTGCAAATCAAATGCCAATTACATTTACTAATGTAGCTAAAGTGATTAAATCACATGTGCTCGCTGCAAATGCGCCAGCTCGAATTGATATCCCCGTAGAAAAAAATAGCAGAGTGACTAATGAATCTACTGCACGCCAGAAGCGTGGTAGAGCTATGGGTTCGAAGGACTTAGTCCCTAAAAAGAGAAAATGACCAAGTAACGCTCTTAAGGAGATTACACATAACACTCAAGAAGATGTTATGAATGACATGCCCATACTCTCTGAAAACCCAGAAGAGGTTATTGTCTTAGAAAAGACACAAGCCCAATAGGAGGCTCAGGTACCTGAAAGCAAAGAGATCTCTATATTTTATACATATACAAGAGAGGTATGGGATCGTAAAGATATAACAATCGATGAGATATTCTTATTCTCAATAGCTACTGAAATATCTAAGGGCATTGATAACACCGAACCACGTAGCATCGATGAATGTTGACAAAGAAAAGATTGGCCAAAATATAATAATGCTATTCAAGCATAATTGGATTCCCTTAATAAACATGGAGTATTCAGATCTATAGTAGAAACACCAACATGCGTTATACCGGTAGGTTACAAGTAGGTGTTTGTAAGAAAGCGAAATGAAAAGAATAAAATTGCTCTATTTAAGGCACGATTAGTGGCACAAGGGTTTTCTCAGAGACCCAAGATTGATTACGAAGAGACGTATTCTCCCATAATGGATGCAACAACGTTCCGTTATTTGATAAGTCTGATAGTTGAGAAAAAGCTGGACTTGAGACTTATGGACGTTGTAACAGCCTAACTATATGGTGATTTAGATAGCGATATCTATATGAAAATCTCAGATAGATTTAACCTACCCAGCTCAAAAGCTAAGAACATGCATTCCATAAAGCTAAGATGTTTATTGCACGGTTTAAAATAATCTGGAAGGATGTGTACAACCGTCTTAGTGAATATAAAAATGGAGGGATATAAGAATAATCTTATATGCCCATATAACTTCATAAAGAAATCTAAGGAGGGTTTTGCTATAATTGTAGTATATGTCGATGACATAAACTTGATTGGGACAAGACATGAAATCAATGAGACTGTAAACTATCTGAAAAAGGAGTTCTAGATGAAAGATCACGGAGACACGAAATATTGTCTCGGATTACAAATTGAGCATTGTACTAATGGAATTTTAGTGCATCGATCCAAATACACAAAAAATATATTAAAATAGTTCAATATGGATAAAGTTCATTCCCTTAGCACTCCAATGGTTGTTCGATCTTTAGATATCAATAAAGATCTATATCGTCCTAAGGACGACAATAAAATGGTGCTAGGACCTGAAGTACCGTACCTTAGTGCCATTGGGGCATTAATGTGTCTATCATAATGTACAAGGCCAGACATATCATTCTCTGTCAATCTGTTTGCTAGATATAGCTCAGTGCCAACTCGCATATATTGGAATGATATTAAACATGTGATAAGATATCTTCGTGGAACTACCAACATTGAATTATTTTATACTTGTGGTTTATCTGACATCGTGAATCTAGTTGGCTTTGCAGATTCAGGTTATTTATCTGATCCCTATAAAGGTCGTTCACAAATTGGATATGTGTTTCTTAATAGCAATGCAGCTATTTCTTGGCGTTCAACAAAACAGACAATGGTTGCTACCTCCTCAAATCACTCAGAAATATTGGCTCTCCATGAAGCAAGTAGAGAATGTATTTGACTGAGATCGTTGATTCAACACATTCGTAGCTCCTGTCACCTTTCCCCTACCACATATACTCCAACTGTTATTTATGAGGATAATGCAACATGTATTGCAAAAATTTAAGGTGGATTCATTAAAGGAGACAGGACCAAGCACATCTTACCGAAGTTTTTCTTTACTCATGAGCTTCAGAAGAACTTTGATATTGACGTCCAACAAGTTCGCTCAAGTGATAATCTTGCAGACTTGTTCACCAAATTATTGCCAAAGTCAACTTTTCAGAAACTAGTTCATGGAATTGGAATGCGATGTCTTCATCAATTAACTGTTCAGGATCAACATCATCCACTACTAAAAATTGCGGGATTAGCGACCTTTTAGCGACATCCAAATAAAATATCGCTGAATTATAGGTATTTAGCGATGTCCATATAAAATGTCGCAATACGTCGGTGATAGTGACGTGGAGCAACGTTTAGCGACTATAATTATTATAAATATATAATATGTCGCTAGGTAGTCACTAAACGTCGCTAACTTTTTAATTTTAGCGATTTTTAGCGACATTTATGTATTTAAGTCGGAGTATATTATTATATCCGCGATGTTTAGCGACGTATAGACCGACGTCGCTAATTTATTTCATATATGGTTTGACGAATTTCTCTTCCCCCCATTTCCTTCGAAATCTTAAAATTTTTAACACCCCCCATCCCGGCGCCCCACCTTGTGACCCCACTCCGGCCGCGTCCTCCCCCCTCCGGGGTGCTTCTTCCTCCATCAGCTCCTCCTTCCTCCGGCTTCCCTCCTCCCTCCACCGTCCTCCCCCCTCTGGTGGCTCCTCCTCCCGCCGACGTTCTCCTCTCTCTAGTTCCCCTCCTCCTTACTTGGTGAGCTCCACTCTCTGTCTCTCTCTCTAATATTACACAACACAACACGACACGACACAATACGACATGACATGACACACACTAACCCTAACCCTAACTCGGACACACACACACGTACGTGGACACACTAACACATGCGGACACTAACCCTAATACTGACACGGACACACAGACACACACAAACATAGACAAGACATGACATGCCACGGACACACGGACACAAATAAGACACAGACATAGACATGACACGAGCTAATGAAGGTCAGCAACAACCAAATAAGTATTTATTTCTATTTTTCTTTATTTATTTTTCGTGTACTAGAATTGTGTCATCGCCAAACTTGACATAATTAAAATTATAACCAACTCAAAGAGATAAAATTCTCCTTATTTAGTTTAACCCTAACAAATAAAAATGTAAACTAAAAAATCGAAGAAAATAATATAAAATCGATCTATGAATTGGACCCGGGTTCGGATCCATGAATGGTCTCGTATCACTAATCAAGCAAGAAATCACTCCCGTTGCTTAATAGTTAATACTAGTTGTGAGAGTGTGGACAGTTTAGTTAAAGTATAATCTGAAGTTGAAACAGACAACACTAGTAATGTGATACCAAGAAAAGATTTTGTGCTCAGAACAAGGTTCACAGTTTTGGTTTTGGAATCGATATCGGACTATTCCTATGAGTATCGGGATCGACGGTATCGACAGTTTAGGATCGGAGTATCAGACTTTTTGATATCAAAATAAAATAACTATTACCCTTGTCGATTGGTTTACATGTGATAGATAAGGTTTCTTCTTTTACATGCTTTTACAACCTTACCATTCTTTTACATCCTTACTGATTGGTCTTTTTCGTTATTTTGAATTGACCAGAAAAGAGACCTACTTTGTCGGTATCGGTAAGTATGAGTCAGTATCGGGTATAGATCAGTATTGGATTAAGAAATGCCAAACTGTATTGGTATCGACCATATCAAATTGGTATCGGCTGATACTGTAAACTATGGTTCAAAATTAGAATGTTAACCCATTTTACTGGAGCTCCTCTTTTGATATATTGTAGTATTGTGGTAGTACATTATTAGCTCATTTTTTTTCCATTTAAGTCCCTTAATTCTATTGTATTTTAAATAAGTCCACTAGATCTTATTAATTGCTTAACCTCTCTCCCAAATCACTAGAAAATGTAGTTATGAGTCCCCTTCAGTCTACATCAGTCAAAAGGTTACATAATGGCAATAGACACGATATCATCAAGGAAGGACAGTAAAAATTCTAAGGAAAAAGTTATTAAGGGTAGCATCATAAGAATCAGCAATTTTCTAATTGTGATTGAGCATATTCTCGGCCTAATCATATTTCCTAAAATAGGCTTGTAGCAATACTCTAAACGAGCACCACTACGATATCGCTCTAATGCGAATCTAGGCCTGCATGGGCCACCACTAAAAATGTGTCACGACCCGCACCCAAAAATTGGGCATGAGTCGTGGGTACGCCCAGCCTACGTCGCAGCATCGGCGGTAGAATACTGTCTAAGTCTCAAATATAACTCACCCTGTCAATAGTCTCAACTCCATAAGGAGGACAATGATAATATATGAATCCACAGTTTATAATATACTCAATCACAAAGCTCTATATAAAGTAATTGGCACAATGAGAAATAAGGAAAGAGTTCTATCATAAATCAACACCAATATAAATACATCATAAGTCCAGTGTCTAGATGTCCTCAAAAGCCACAATAATAATACAACTCAATCTCAGTCTAGTACAATAATACATGAAATAGAATAGTCTAAGTGCAGGCAGGTAGAATATCCTCTAAGATGGGTAACTCCTCTGGGATTTCTGGTATGAAATCTCCCTCTGGTCCCGGGTCGTAGTGGGTAGGGCAGAAATCCTCCAAGTCCTCTGAAAATGTTATCCAATCAAGATTGGAGCGAAGCACAAACACTAAACAGCAGTTTCATTTATATTAACAAAAACTATAAAACAGTGTAAGGAATATAAGATGAAATAAATACTGGAAATGTAGAGTACTAGAGAATATAAAATAGGCAATAGAACATCTAGCAATGAACAATATACAAGTGAATGCTAGAACAGGTGAATCTAAAATAAAGAATAAACATCTGGCTAAGTGTTTGAAATATCAGTTTATTATGTGATCGGCTTGGGATGAGATCAGGCTTGATATATATGATTGGCTATGATACATGTGAGGTCAGGCTAACCATCTGGTTAGCTATGATGCGAGCAATAGTCAAGCAAATCATATATATCAGGCTATGAAGCATATAAATGGTCAGGCGACACCCGACGTGATGTGTGGGGTGAGCTATGATGCATGTAAGGTGGGGAATGATCACATAATCTGCTAATATTTCCTCCATCCCTAGCTAGCATGATAGATTCCAATCATGACTCCTTATGACAGGGATCTAGGGTGCTAACCCGTGTATCCACAGTGTCAGAGTCAAATATAGTATACAATTGAAATTATAGATTTAATCAACAAAATAAAAGCTGTCAGAGAATGTACTCGCCTGTGGTCCCAAGGAAGGTGCGAGGATCGATGTCCAAGATGAAATCATAGTGACCTAATTATGGAATATAAATGTCAAATATTGAATTAAAGGAAATAACATGTTTAACTAATTAAATGCGAGGCCTCTAGGTCAATTCTGAGGTTTACTGGTCAAAACTAGGTTAATTAGTTAATACCTTGCCAACTTGACACTCCTAGTACCCACCTACTACTACTACCTCACTATTATGCACTAATCATACCTTGGTGTCACTAGGCCCATGATACTAGGTATCTCAAAGCTCAATAGATGTGTAAATACTGACTCATGTAGGTACTAGATAGACATAACTTATAAACCTAGTTATTTAGTCCTAACCTTAATATTTATGTTATACTAGATACTACCAATACATATAACTTATATATGTATATATATATCACATAAACTAGTACTTCTAACAATATACAACTAGCTAATTTAGTAAATAACTAGACCAACCAACCCAAATGCCTGAGACCCTGCTCTACTACACTGCCTCATGTCTACCCCCATACCCTGTTGCACTGCCCTGCACTGTATTACTGATAACAAAATACACTAGTCTAGAACTGACACTCACTACACAAATTCACAGAATGATAACTGATATAGTGAACCATTCACAGTTTACACAGTCTGAAGTTGTTCAGACTTCACCTACATTTGAGACAAGCCTATGGCTACTGGCAGGAACAATAGGTAGTGTGACTTGTTCACTGATACACTCAGTCCCCCCCTCCCACAGTGAATCTGATACACTTCTATGCAGTTACCACTGTACAGCAGGGGGCTGAACTGATACCCTATAATTATACACAGGTTTCACACTCACACAGGTACACACTCACAGGTATTCTCACAGGCATTCACACAGGCATTCTCACACACAGGTACACTCAGATACTCACACAGGCATTCACACAGGAACATACACAGGTATACACACTGGCAACACTCACTCAGGTACACTGATACACAACTAGTCTACAAATCCCTTGGTACCTTAACCCATAATGTCAGTAATTTGCCTACTGCTCACTACTCTATCTGCTCACTGATACATTAAACCTACAATCCTACTGTTACTACCCCCAGAGATCCTACTGATACTAAATATATTGACACATAACTCATACACTGGTTTATACACTGGCACACACACAGGTACACACTCTCAGGCACACACAGCTCACACACACTCAGACACACACAGTTCACACACTCAGTGATACACTCACAGGCATATATGCCTCACACTGCACTCAGATACACTGGTTCACTCATATAGACACTCACACACTGCTTATCTAACACACAGATACACTGGGACTAACACACTGATACACACAGACACATAGGTTCTCGCACTGATCACCACACACACAGGAACAACTCACACACACAGGTACACAGTCTGAACTACACAGGCACATACACACACAGTTTTCTAACACACTGATACATACACTCTCAGGCACACACAGATACACTGGCACTCACATAGTCACACACAAATACTGGTCCCTGACTAAAACTCCCTCACTGAACTAATAAACACACTTACTGAGACACACTGACACATGTTTCACTCATACACACAACACTCACACAGGTCACACAGGCAGACACTCACACACAGTATCAGCTAATGGAACACTGATACACTAACCCATACAAAGAATACTGATAGATAGGTTCTGATACACAGATACACAGTAGAATTCTCACACAGAGCTACACTGACAGACACACACAGATAGATACTGAGACACACACAGATAGATACTGAGACACACACAGATACCCGACTGTACAGTGAACCAAACACACAGCACAGCTAGCACATCTCCCTCGACTGTGCACAGGACCCTCCAAGCTCGACTGCACAGTGAATTCCCCTAAATTACTACACAATGTCAAACCCGACTGTACACAGCTTTAATCCAAACAAACAACACAATACAACGTATGCATATATATATATATATATATATATATATATATATATATATATATATATATATATATATATATATATATATATATATATATATATATATATATATATACATCAAAAATGCAAGATTAGAATAGATGTAATAGCTATTCACTCTACTAACCATATCATCAAGCACTTGGTGTGCTGAAATTGAACCCACACTGAGAACTCCTGAAAACCCAAAACAAAAACCTAAAAATCGGGATCTCGACTATAGGTAGGAGGTGTAATCGTGTCTACATGAAATCTCTAGGGTTAGGGTTCCTAAAATTTGGGGAAAAACACCCGAATGTACACCAAAGCCCTAGTTTCTCCTAGGTCTTCATGTAGAACCCTAAAAATCGAAATCTAAACAATTTGATGGGCTCCTAATGGCCAAACACAAATGAAAAATAGAATTAAATGGATTAAATTCGGGTTCTTACCTATTGGGAGATGGTTTTCCAATGAAGGTTCTCTTTCTCCAAGTCTTCTTGGTCCAAGCTTCTTGATTCCCTTTGATGGAGGAGGAAAAGGGATTTCTAGGGTTTTAATTCCTAAAATTTGGGGAGGAAATGGTTTTTCTCTAATGGAGGCTAGGTTTAGATTTTCTTTATGAAGGAAAAGGGTTAAGGGAGGCTTCCCTTCATTATATAGGTCTAGGGTTAGGGTTCAAATGTAAAGGATTAGTTAACCCTTCATGTTTAGTCATGAAGAGATTAATTAATTAGGGTTTGTCATTTCTAGGGTTTTAATTCTAAAACTAAAATGGAATTTTAGGGTTTCACGAAAACTAGAATGCCAACTAGGGTTTGATCACTAGGGTTAATCCTATTGGGATTTTAGGGTTTAACCTAAACCTAACTTTTAGAACATCACATAATTATTTAAATAAAACACATCATTTAAATTATTTATATAATTTAAATTAAACAGGAGAAATTATACTAATGTCCTAAACTAGAAATGTGGTAGTGACAAGTCTACCCTCCTAAAAAAAATTTCATCCTCAAAATTGGATTGAACTAGAACAAGAACGAAATCAGATAAGGAATTATACCTCAGGTCTCGAAGAGATACGGGTATTTCTCGCGCATTTCGTCCTCTCTCTCCCAGGTCGACTCCCCTGGAGAGTGATGTCTCCATGCAATACGAACCAAAGGAATAGTCTGGTTCCGCAATACCTTCTCTCTGCGATCCAAGATTTCTACGGGCTGCTCAGGGTAGCTGAGAGTCGGACCAACCTCGATCTTCGAGTGATCTAATACGTGACTAGGGTCTGCCATGTACCGCCTCAGCTGCGACACGTGGAACACGTCATGCACTCCCTCTAGTGCAGGTGGCAAGTCTAGTCTATACGCTACTGTACCGACCCTCGCAAGAATACCGAAGGGTCCGATGTAGCGTGGACTAAGCTTTCCGCCTCCACCAAAACGAATCATGCCACACGTCGGAGAAATTCATAGGAACACTAGATCGCTAACCTAAAACAAAACAGTCTCAACACGCAGTCTAAACAAAACAATCACAAGCCAGAAAATGACAATCTATACTTGAAACTCAAGGGGTCTACGGTGGCTGTCGGCCCAATGTTGTTGTCTGTCCTGCGCCACTCGCAGTCTGTCTCTGATGAGTTTTA
Source organism: Iris macrosiphon (assembly GCA_036927795.1). Taxonomy (NCBI): domain Eukaryota; kingdom Viridiplantae; phylum Streptophyta; class Magnoliopsida; order Asparagales; family Iridaceae; genus Iris; species Iris macrosiphon. The sequence goes on along the minus strand of JAYESA010000015.1, from coordinate 97,985,729 downwards.
CTTTTTCTGCTACATCCACGACCATTTCTAGTCCTAGCAAGGCTCTCTCTCCAACATCGTCCCAAGATAACGGTGTACGACACCTTTGTCCATAAAGAGCCTCAAATGGCGATATTTTGATGCTGGCCTGGTTGCTGTTATTATAAGCAAACTCTACCAGGTGTAGATGATCTCCCAAGAACCTCCGAGATCTAGAACGCAAGTGCGTAGCATATCCTCGAGAGTCTGAATAGTTCTTTCAGATTGTCCGTGTGTCTGGGGGTGGTATGCGGTACTGAACTTGAGCTGAGTGCCCAAGCTAGCCTGCAGACTCCTCCAGAAGTGGAAAGTAAAACGACTATCCCGATCCGAGATGATGCTCACAGGAACTCCATGAAGTCTAACGATCTGCCGTACGTACATCTCTGCTAGCCTCTCCGTCGACGTGCCCACCTTGAAAGGTAAGAAGTGGGCTGATTTGGTCAACCTATCCACGATAACCCAAATCGTGTCCTTCCCTCCTGGAGAACGTGGAAGCCCTAAAATGAAATCTATGGTCACGTGCTCCCACTTCCACTCTGGGATAGGTAAAGGTTGAAGCAATCCACCTGGCCTCTGCCGGTCCGCCTTTACCTGCTGGCACACTAGACACCGGGATACGAAGCGTGCTACCTCGCGCTTCATTCCATACAACCATACGTGCTTCCTTAAGTCTCGATACATCTTGTTGGCACCGGTATGCATCGAGTACTGAGAGCGGTGTGCCTCCTGCAAAACCTCCTCGCGCAGCTCCCCGCTCGGCACACACAGCCTCGTGCCATGCCGTCAAGATCCATCATCCATAATGTAACCTCCGATTTCCAAATTTCCAAAATAATTAAATTTAATTTATTTTAAAATATCAAGTTTTATAAAATATTTCTCCTTGAAAATTTTTATTTGAATTTGAACGATGTTTGATTGTAGAAGGTAATTTAAAAATCTTTTATAAAAATCGTTTTTCATAAATGTCGCTTTCTTATAAAATAAGTAAATAAATAATAATATATATATTTCTAGTTTCAAATATTTATTGGCTTGATTCATAAAATTATTGTTTTAACTAAATAGTTATTTAAAAGACTAGTTGATAAAATAAAATAGATTTATAATTATTGGGATAGTAAATAAATAAATATTATACTTTCTAAGATTTTGCAAAATGTATTAATTAGTAGCTAATTTAAAATTTTGCTAGCTTTCCTAAAAAAAAAAAAAAAAAAAAAATATTTTCTGCAATTATAACCTTTGTTTTTATTTTACAAATTGCCATTTCCATTAACTAGCCCACACCCTTTCCCACATGAAGAACTTATTCATGTATTAATTCTGGGCCACTCATTATTGGGCCAACCCGCAACCCTTTATCCCTCACCATCTCTCCCTATTTAGGTTCTCATTCTCACATTTCCCTAGAAACCCTAATCTTCAATTCATTTGCTAGCCTCCACAAATTCCCTCAAGCCGAAGCCACCACCATTTTTGTGTGCTCGTGCCCGTGTGTCCATCATCACCGTGTCAGCCGTGATGGCCTCGGGTCCGACCCCGGGTGTCCCACCATATCCATTTCTTTTCCTGTGTCCAGATTTACAGTTTACAACCAGCTTTTCCGTGTCCGACACACCTGGACACATCCACATCCTCCAGTTTACAACAGCATCTCCGTGTCCGGCAAACCCGGACACGTCCACAGTAAAGCACCCATCGTGTCCTGCCCCGGACACGATCCACAGACCCAACCCCGACACAAAACCCGGAACCCTAACCCTAGACTCGAAGCCGCCGCCCGGAGTCGTCGTCGTCGTCGTCGTCGCCGCTGAAGCCGGTGGCCCGCCGCTGGAGCCGCCTCGGACCACCTCACCATCAAGCCCGCCTCCTCGACCAGACGCCGCCGTCGTCGAGATCCTGCGCCGACGTCTCCTCGAAGCCGCTGCCCTCGAGCGCCGAGCCGCTGCCCTCGAGCGCCGAGCCCGCTGCCTCGAGCTCCACGTCGAACCGCCGCGCCGACGCCCTGGCCGGCCGACCTCGCCGGAAACCTAGGTGAGCCTCTCTTCTCCCCTCTTTCATTCTTTCTTTTTTCTGAGTGATTGGTTTCTCTCTGATGGCAGAGATAGTATATTTACTTTAAAATATTATAATGTGTAATAATTAGTTATATTATAATACATTAGCTTTGTTAAATAATATAGTATACATATAACAATATATAGTTTTAAGTTTTGTTAAGTATATTTAATAAATTGGATTAGGTTTGATGTTAGCAGTGTAAAAATTGTTTGAAAGGATTTTAATATATTAAATAAAGATGAGTTTATAACTGTGGGATGATAAGTCTTTAATTGGTGTTGGACCTTAAGTAATAATAAATAGTTAATGAATATGGAATAGTTAATTTCATGTATTAGTTTAGTTTAGTATATGATCAGTAGTAATTTGTGTTAGTTCTTAATTGGTAATTAATTCCCTATCAGTTAATTAAATTATAAATTTGTTAATTATTCTTAACCAGTAGATTAATTAATCAGTTAGCTTATATATAATTAGCTAGTAGTTATATATTGGTTTAGTTAGTAGTTAATTATAATCAGTAGTATTATATAATCAGTAGTTAGTATTTAATCAATTTGGTTAATTTATATGTAAACAGTTAGTAATATAATTAGTTCAGTATCTATATTAGTTAAATATAATTAGTTTAGTGATTTCATGTAATTAGTTCATTTTTACGTATTAAATTAAAAGGTTTTGATTATGTTAAATATAATAAATCTTGGGTTTTATATTATTATTAAAAAATATAGTTTCAATAATAAAATGAGTTCAAAAATTAGTTTATTGGATCGGTGACCGATTTTACCATAAATGAAAAATATTGGCTTTTACATAAATTCTAGTTTTTATAAATAAACTTTTATTTGAAATTATTGTTCAAAATAAGTTCGAAATGATTTATATACGTAAATACGTATTTATAGTATATGTAATCAATTTAGTATTTATATATATATATATTTTAAAAAGGTATTTTAGCATATGTATGAGTATACATATATAATGTTCAACTAGTATAAATCAAATATGTATTTAAAAGATATATATATATTGTAAATACATTTAAATTGGTGCATGTATAAATATTGTAAGTATAATAAGTGTAATGTATATTATATACGTGTCCCTACTAGATGACCCTAGTTGACTAGTGCCCCGCCTGACATGGCCCTGAGACCAGTATTTTTGACTGTGTTAGTGTAGCATCTGATGCGAATGTGGTTTGCTTGTGTTATGTTTATAGGACTGTTGGTTTACCAGGGGATACTCTGGAACAGGACATTGGTTTCACCAGCTAAGGACCCAAGGCGAGTACCTTCTCTGATTAGTTTCTAATTTATGATATCTCCTATGTTCACTGTATCTAGTGTAAATATCCATGATCTTGACACGATGGTTACACGGATTGGTATACACGGATCTCGTCATGAGATGTTATTCCTTATTTATGGTGTAGCTTGTACAAGACTTGTTTCCTTGATATCTTGTACATGTACAGACACTGATTTCCGGGGAGATTTGCTACCTTCCTAGGGAATCCTGTGCCATAGCGTACCATGATTGGATCTACTATACCAGTCGGGGGTTTGGGGAGTACTTTAGTGTAGATATGTGATCATACCCAACTTTATATGCACCATAGCTCACCCCACATCTCACGTCGGGTGCGGCCTGACCATTTATATGCTCCATAGCTGTTACGTGTGATTAGCCTGATCTCTACATGCACCATAGCTAACCAACGGTTAGCCTGACTTTATATGAAACATAGCTAACCAACGGTTAGCCTGACTTTATATGAACCATAGCTAATCACATGTAACCAGCCTGATCAAGTTCCCAAGCCGATCACATGTTAAAGCTAGTACTCACACACTTAGTCATAGGTTTCTTGCTCATGGACATATTGTTTTTCTTTCCTGCATTTACTTACAGTATTTCCAGTATTTCTCTCATTGTACATTTCTCGTACCTATACATGCATCTGGTATGTTTCCATCTAGAACTGCTACATAGTTTATGTCATTTATATAGAACTGCTATTTAGAGATGTACTTTGCTCCTTCCTGACTGGAAAATATTTTTCCAGACTGTGACCTTAGTAGACTGGTTCCGACACACTTGGGGATTGGAAGTTAATGATTGCAGGTATGATTATGTTGTCATTAGACTTGTATGGTATTCTTTTATTTCTTCATTTCCTATCGTGCTGTAGTTGTGATTGAGGATTTCTAGATTCATTTTTGATATCCACGTCTCCTTATGGAGTTGGATACTAGAGTGAGATTGTTTAGATAGTACTTGACCTAGACAGCGTTCTACCGCCGATGCTGCGGCGTAGGCTGGACGTACCCACGCTCTCGTGCCCTAAACCGGGTGCGGGTCGTGACACGTTTTTAGTGGTGGCCCATGCAGGTCAGACTTCGCGAGTTGTGCGATGTTGTAGTAGTGTGGCATCCTTGTTATACTACTGCGTGCCTGCTACAGAATATAGGACATAGGATACTAGGATGAGAGAGGATACTCAATCACAAATTCTTGAAAGATTTCCTGGGATGACCCCATGAGAATCTTATTTTCAATTTAAATCTTTCCTTGTTTCCGTCCGCTCTCGCTTGTTGTTACTGAACTTGATTCTTGTTGAGCAGTTATTAAATTAAATTCTTGGTATCATTGTTGAGTTTGATTCTTGTTGACCAGTTGTTAACTTTAATTCTTGGTATCGTTGTTGAGTTGATTTCAAATTGAGATGAATTTTTACGGACTAGGATTTATGGTATCATCTGATGACATATATTGATGAGGACAGTGAGGAAGGTAAAACGTCTACTTTGGTTATGGAACCTAGAATTTATCGCAGCCATATTAGCTGTGGTGACGGGAACGTAGGAACCTGACTTGGATGTACATACTATAGTTATGAAGCTTAGAGTCTTTCGTAGCCATACCGGTTGGCGTGGCGAGGATTCTAGATGACATGATTATAGAGTTGCATACCTTAGTTACGGAACCTGTCGGTTATCGCACCTATGCTTACTGGCGTGGCGAGGATTCTGAGTGTCATGATTTCAGACAGACGTGTATGATTATCAGGTTGTATCCTAAATTGGTTCTTAAAATATCATCTCAAGACTTGTCTATTTCTGTTATTCCCGGACTTTGTTCCACCACTTCTTTCTTTACTAGCAGTAAAGATACCTTCTGTCCTCAATTCAGTCTTTGAGCTCCTATTCCTTGAGGATTTCTTGTTAAGTATGATAATTAGTGGCTTGTAATTTTGTTTGTGTCTTGTATTAGTATTGACTGTGTTGCTAGTGAGTTGTAAGTGTTTCTTAGTTGGACATGTGAGCAGTAGGCTTTAATCTAGAGTTAGCCCTTAGCATAGTACCTTGTACCAGTGATTCTAGGAGTAGGGTCATTAGAGACTGAGAGTTAAGGAGAGTATAGAGTATCAGTGATAGTTCTCAGAGTTAGTATCAGAGCCAATTACCCGTCCTGGATAATCATGATGATGTAATTGAGTGATCTATGTAAACGATTAAGTATCCGGGAATTGTGTTAAGGATTTATGGAGCATGATGTCCAATTTGATGATTGATATCGGAAATGTTAAAGGCAAAGAGATATATACGCATAAATTTAATGAGGTGTCATGAGTAGAGAAATATCGGAATAGGTAATGAAGATGGTGAAGCGTATCACGGATTAGTTTAATAGGCTTTAAAGGATTGAAGGAAATACATATACAACCATCGAGATGAGGAACCATACACATACCCATGAGAGTAAAGAAACATGAATGTTATAGAGGATACAGGTGATCATGAGTCTAATGAGCTTGATGAGATAATCCATTAATGCAGCTAGTGATATAATACCAAGAGTGCCGATGATTCTATATCAAGGATTATTGAAAATGGTGCTAGTAACAGTAAGCACTCGGTGTGGTGATAATTAGATGATATACCAGTTGACATAAATTGAAATTATGAAAGAAAACACAGTTGATGGTAACTTTGATCATTGGAGATAATAGTGCAAGTGATTCGGGCAGTACAAATTTAGTACACAGTTCTAGACAATATAGGTATTGAGTGCACCTTGAGTATAAGAGACCGTGAGCACTAATATGTACATTGAGGAGTTATAAATTAAAAGGTGGAAATGAATTTTAAATTTTCAAATTTTTAGGGAGTTGAGATTTTATGTTGTTAAAATATTGAGGATTTAAATTTGATTCAATAAACATAGTTAAGGCTACAAAGATTTTAGAAGTGATTAAATTTTATTTCGATGTGAAGTATCTGATTTTGAGGAGATATATGCATTTTATTTTAAGTTAATCGGGAAGTTAAACCTTGACGATTATTTTTGAGGATTAATTTTTGGTAGATGGGAGATATGAATATTAATATATGATTAGTTGATATGGGTACCAGTGTACATGAATAGGAAATTGTTAGTGTGCTAGAGTTAAGTGTTTGTTAGAGATAGTAGACACTACAAGTAATATGTTAACATGATCCTTCTTCCTTCCTAATGTTCTTTTTCTTTCACCTTTCGATTGATTGATTGATTTTCCTAGTACTGTGGTTCACATGCATGATTTTCTTGTTAGAATATAACTAGTAGTACCCCCTAACAGAGACTGAAATACCATGACAAGACACATGACCTATATAATTTCTCAAATTGCATGGCTGTAGGTAGAGTTTTCTTAAACCATGATCATTGGGTTTTGACCATAGCAAAGATCTATGACGAGGTTATGACTGACAAAAAGAGACAAGAGGATTGAATTTGTGGATGAGCATTAAAAATTAAATAAAGAATTTAGGGGTTGTTATAATGGAGTTGATGGATCATTGATTTTATGGAAATCAAGGTATGATTGAAATTCGAGGACAAACATTAACTTAAAGGGAGAATTTAGAAATTCACAGAGCCAAAAATTTGAGGATTTATTAATTTTAAGGAGGTCTTGATATGATTGAATTGATTATTAAAAATTTAAGAGATTATCATTTTATCTAATTGATTGCAAGATAGAAATTTTATATAGTATGAATGTTGCATTGAAGATACTAGAAGCATCGCATCGTTGAGTATCTGAGGAAAAAGAAAAGCAGGAAATAAAATCGTAAATGGAATAGTGTCAAATTAAATTCTTGGGATGAGGAGTTAGATTGGAATAAGCATCAATTGAATTTGAGTTAGATGATTGATGAGTGTTTAAAGTTAAATTTTGGGATGCAGGTTTTTAAGTTTTATAAATATGCATTGATTGGATTTCAACTAAAAGGGATTGGATAGTAAACTTTGTATTTAGTTATTTACTCAAAATTGAGGAGATTATGATACGACTGGAATTCAATTAAAATATTGAGGATTTGAGTATAAAAAAAAAAAAAATTTTACATTGGGATAATAAATTCAGAGGATGAAAAAAAAAAAATAATAATAATATTAGTTCAAATTTCGGAAACATTTTACATACGGATAAAGAAATATGGAATGAAATGAAGCTCATGGTAAAGAAGATTATAATATAATTGATTATGGGAATCATATAATTGAAGGTCGTAAGGTAAGATCATGGTATATTGAGGTTGTGATTTAAATTAAATCTTGACCATGACAGTAACATTTGAAATCGAAGAAAATAATCGAGGTATAGTTGATGTTAAGATAAACAAACTCGAATTAGATGATAAGGATTTTGGACAGGTAATGAATTTTGATTCAGAAATTCTAAGATCTAATCTAATAAAGTTTGTGGAATTTGAAACTTTTATAAATATTAGTTAATGATGAATCACAAGATTGAGAAAAGTAAAATGAACGAGGATAAAAAGGAAGGATTATTTTCCAGATGGTATTAAAGACTATTTTTCCTAGAAATTAAGAAAGGCAATTAGATGTCTCTTGATTACATTCTGAAAGATGTATTTAGGTTGCTTAAATCAAATTATCGACCGTATCTTTCGAATTAGCTATAACTTTCATGTCTATATCATTCATTATACTGGGTCTTCCTAGGTTTAGTTACTTTGAAAAGGTAACGTGCATTATTCAAATTATCTGTTTTTGTGATCGTGTCTACTTCCCAAACCTAAACTTTCTAGAGGATTCAAGGCCGAGCCATGATTCCTTCAAGTCACTCCTATCTTAAACCATATTTTCTTTTTCTTCATGTTTTCTGCTGTTTGGTAAATATTCTCCTTATAGAAATATTTTTTTCAATGATATATTCATCATTATGAACAACAAAATTTTTTCTATCCTAGTCGTCCCTAAATTTCGAGGACGAAATTTTTCTAAGGTGGATAGACTTGTAACCTCCGATTTCCAAATTTCCAAAATAATTAAATTTAATTTATTTTAAAATATCAAGTTTTATAAAATATTTCTCCTTGAAAATTTTTATTTGAATTTGAACGATGTTTGATTGTAGAAGGTAATTTAAAAATCTTTTATAAAAATCGTTTTTCATAAATGTCGCTTTCTTATAAAATAAGTAAATAAATAATAATATATATATTTCTAGTTTCAAATATTTATTGGCTTGATTCATAAAATTATTGTTTTAACTAAATAGTTATTTAAAAGACTAGTTGATAAAATAAAATAGATTTATAATTATTGGGATAGTAAATAAATAAATATTATACTTTCTAAGATTTTGCAAAATGTATTAATTAGTAGCTAATTTAAAATTTTGCTAGCTTTCCTAAAAAAAAAAAAAAAAAAAAAATATATTTTCTGCAATTATAACCTTTGTTTTTATTTTACAAATTGCCATTTCCATTAACTAGCCCACACCCTTTCCCACATGAAGAACTTATTCATGTATTAATTCTGGGCCACTCATTATTGGGCCAACCCGCAACCCTTTATCCCTCACCATCTCTCCCTATTTAGGTTCTCATTCTCACATTTCCCTAGAAACCCTAATCTTCAATTCATTTGCTAGCCTCCACAAATTCCCTCAAGCCGAAGCCACCACCATTTTTGTGTGCTCGTGCCCGTGTGTCCATCATCACCGTGTCAGCCGTGATGGCCTCGGGTCCGACCCCGGGTGTCCCACCATATCCATTTCTTTTCCTGTGTCCAGATTTACAGTTTACAACCAGCTTTTCCGTGTCCGACACACCTGGACACATCCACATCCTCCAGTTTACAACAGCATCTCCGTGTCCGGCAAACCCGGACACGTCCACAGTAAAGCACCCATCGTGTCCTGCCCCGGACACGATCCACAGACCCAACCCCGACACAAAACCCGGAACCCTAACCCTAGACTCGAAGCCGCCGCCCGGAGTCGTCGTCGTCGTCGTCGTCGCCGCTGAAGCCGGTGGCCCGCCGCTGGAGCCGCCTCGGACCACCTCACCATCAAGCCCGCCTCCTCGACCAGACGCCGCCGTCGTCGAGATCCCGCGCCGACGTCTCCTCGAAGCCGCTGCCCTCGAGCGCCGAGCCGCTGCCCTCGAGCGCCGAGCCCGCTGCCTCGAGCTCCACGTCGAACCGCCGCGCCGACGCCCTGGCCGGCCGACCTCGCCGGAAACCTAGGTGAGCCTCTCTTCTCCCCTCTTTCATTCTTTCTTTTTTTTGAGTGATTGGTTTCTCTCTGATGGCAGAGATAGTATATTTACTTTAAAATATTATAATGTGTAATAATTAGTTATATTATAATACATTAGCTTTGTTAAATAATATAGTATACATATAACAATATATAGTTTTAAGTTTTGTTAAGTATATTTAATAAATTGGATTAGGTTTGATGTTAGCAGTGTAAAAATTGTTTGAAAGGATTTTAATATATTAAATAAAGATGAGTTTATAACTGTGGGATGATAAGTCTTTAATTGGTGTTGGACCTTAAGTAATAATAAATAGTTAATGAATATGGAATAGTTAATTTCATGTATTAGTTTAGTTTAGTATATGATCAGTAGTAATTTGTGTTAGTTCTTAATTGGTAATTAATTCCCTATCAGTTAATTAAATTATAAATTTGTTAATTATTCTTAACCAGTAGATTAATTAATCAGTTAGCTTATATATAATTAGCTAGTAGTTATATATTGGTTTAGTTAGTAGTTAATTATAATCAGTAGTATTATATAATCAGTAGTTAGTATTTAATCAATTTGGTTAATTTATATGTAAACAGTTAGTAATATAATTAGTTCAGTATCTATATTAGTTAAATATAATTAGTTTAGTGATTTCATGTAATTAGTTCATTTTTACGTATTAAATTAAAAGGTTTTGATTATGTTAAATATAATAAATCTTGGGTTTTATATTATTATTAAAAAATATAGTTTCAATAATAAAATGAGTTCAAAAATTAGTTTATTGGATCGGTGACCGATTTTACCATAAATGAAAAATATTGGCTTTTACATAAATTCTAGTTTTTATAAATAAACTTTTATTTGAAATTATTGTTCAAAATAAGTTCGAAATGATTTATATACGTAAATACGTATTTATAGTATATGTAATCAATTTAGTATTTATATATATATATATTTTAAAAAGGTATTTTAGCATATGTATGAGTATACATATATAATGTTCAACTAGTATAAATCAAATATGTATTTAAAAGATATATATATATTGTAAATACATTTAAATTGGTGCATGTATAAATATTGTAAGTATAATAAGTGTAATGTATATTATATACGTGTCCCTACTAGATGACCCTAGTTGACTAGTGCCCCGCCTGACATGGCCCTGAGACCAGTATTTTTGACTGTGTTAGTGTAGCATCTGATGCGAATGTGGTTTGCTTGTGTTATGTTTATAGGACTGTTGGTTTACCAGGGGATACTCTGGAACAGGACATTGGTTTCACCAGCTAAGGACCCAAGGCGAGTACCTTCTCTGATTAGTTTCTAATTTATGATATCTCCTATGTTCACTGTATCTAGTGTAAATATCCATGATCTTGACACGATGGTTACACGGATTGGTATACACGGATCTCGTCATGAGATGTTATTCCTTATTTATGGTGTAGCTTGTACAAGACTTGTTTCCTTGATATCTTGTGCATGTACAGACACTGATTCCCGGGGAGATTTGCTACCTTCCTAGGGAATCCTGTGCCATAGCGTACCATGATTGGATCTACTATACCAGTCGGGGGTTTGGGGAGTACTTTAGTGTAGATATGTGATCATACCCAACTTTATATGCACCATAGCTCACCCCACATCTCACGTCGGGTGCGGCCTGACCATTTATATGCTCCATAGCTGTTACGTGTGATTAGCCTGATCTCTACATGCACCATAGCTAACCAACGGTTAGCCTGACTTTATATGAATCATAGCTAACCAACGGTTAGCCTGACTTTATATGAACCATAGCTAATCACATGTAACCAGCCTGATCAAGTTCCCAAGCCGATCACATGTTAAAGCTAGTACTCACACACTTAGTCATAGGTTTCTTGCTCATGGACATATTGTTTTTCTTTCCTGCATTTACTTACAGTATTTCCAGTATTTCTCTCATTGTACATTTCTCGTACCTATACATGCATCTGGTATGTTTCCATCTAGAACTGCTACATAGTTTATGTCATTTATATAGAACTGCTATTTAGAGATGTACTTTGCTCCTTCCTGACTGGAAAATATTTTTCCAGACTGTGACCTTAGTAGACTGGTTCCGACACACTTGGGGATTGGAAGTTAATTATTGCAGGTATGATTATGTTGTCATTAGACTTGTATGGTATTCTTTTATTTCTTCATTTCCTATCGTGCTGTAGTTGTGATTGAGGATTTCTAGATTCATTTTTGATATCCACGTCTCCTTATGGAGTTGGATACTAGAGTGAGATTGTTTAGATAGTACTTGACCTAGACAGCGTTCTACCGCCGATGCTGCGGCGTAGGCTGGACGTACCCACGCTCTCGTGCCCTAAACCGGGTGCGGGTCGTGACACATAATAGTAAAGTCGTCCGATAATCCTATTCGAACCTGTGCCCTGATACTCCTCAGAGCCTCATCATCATACTGCGCAGCTCTGATTCTGTCTATCAGCTCAGACTGTATCTGTAATCCCCATATCTGAATCTCAACTCCGGGAACTAATACCTCAATTTCCAAGCTTTCTAGATCAGCCAACAAATGTCTATCCCTCGTCAAGTTCATAGCCATCGGATACCTGCTCAAGGCATCGGCGACTACGTTGGCCTTTCCTGGGTGGTACTGCAATGAGATATCGAAGTCCTTCATCAACTCCAACTACCTCCTTTGCCTCATGTTCAGCTCCTTCTGTGTGAACACGTACTTCAAGCTCTTGTGGTCCGTGAAGATCTCCACACGCTCTCCGTATAGGTCATGTTTCTACAGCTTTAGGGCGAAGATAACCGCTGCCAATTCCAAATCGTGGGTGGGGTAGTTCTTCTCATGAGGGCGTAACTGTCTGGAAGCATAGACAATTACCTTCCCGTGCTGCTGAAGAACACATCCCAGACCCTTCCCTGAAGCATCACTGTAGATAGTGAATCCACCTGTCCCCGCTGGCAACGTCAAAACTGGAGTTGTCGTCAATCTCTTCTTCAGCTCATCAAATGCGGCCTAGCAATCCTCCGTCCAGACAAAATCCACATCTTTCCTGGTCATCGGTGCTGCAATCCTAGAGAAGTCTTGTACAAACCTCCTGTAGTATCCTGCTAGCCCGAAAAAACTTCTGATCTCAGCTACCGAACTGGGGGTAGCCCACGACTCCACTGCCTCGATCTTCTTTAGGTTAACCGAGATTCCGTCACCCTTCACCACATGCCCAAGAAATTTAACCTTGTCAAGGAAGAATTCGCACTTGGAGAGTTTCCCGTACAGCTCCTCCTTCCTGAGAGTCTCTAAGACCAACCTCAGGTGCTCTTCGTGCTCCTCCGGGGTCTTGGAATACACAAAAATATCGTTGATGAACACCACCACGAACTTGTCAAGGTACTGGTGGAACACCTTGTTCATCAGGTTCATGAATACTGCAGGTGCATTGGTTAAACCAAATGGCATTACCATGAACTCAAACTGGCCGTATCTGGTTCGAAAGGCTATCTTCGGCATGTCTTCTCTCTTCACCTTCACCTGGTGATAGCATGACCTCAAATCTATCTTCGAAAACACCTTCGCCCTGCTCAACTGATCGAAAAGATCATCTATCCTCGGTAGCGGATATTTATTCTTGATAGTGAGGTTGTTCAAAGCTCTATAATTGATGCACATGCGCACCGTGCCGTCCTTCTTCTGCACGAAAAAAACTGGAGCTCCCCGTGGTGATAAACTGGATTTGATGAAGCCCTTGTCCTGCAGCTCCTCAACTTGCTTCTTCGGTTCTGCCAGCTCGCTGTTGTTGACTCTATAGACATGTTATGAAATGGGCTCCGCTCCTGGCACCAAGTCTATAGAGAATTCAACATCTCTGTCTGGCGGCAAGCCTGGCAACTCCTCTGGAAATACATCCAGGAACTCTACTATCAAAGGATATGGCAACTCCTCTTCTTCCATCCTGGCTCCGCAAAATGTGCTCCTGCTCAACTCTGCTGCTCCTCTGGCGACCTCGAACTCCGTCTCTCCTGGTGGTCAAAATAATACTCTGCCTACATGACAATCTATAGTAGCATGGTGCCTACTCAACCAGTCCATTCCGAGTACAATATCGTATCCCGGAAGTGGCATGACGAGTAAGCACACGCTCAACTCTCGGCCTCCCACTGACACTCTCCGGTCCTTGCAATAATCATGGACTAGGATAATACCTCCGCCAGTCGTGATCTTGCAAATCCTAGCTAATGGTTCTGTCTCTAAATGATGTTGAAGTGCATAAGATACAGACACGAAACTATGGGAAGCGCCAGAGTCGAATAATGTAAATGCTGGAATGCAATCGAGAAGAACTAAACCTGTAATCAAGTCTCCTGCTAGCTCAACCTCCTCGACTGCCATGGCGTATGCTCGCCCCTGGGGTGCACCTCTCTGCTGCTGGTGCTGAGCAAACCTCTGCTGCTGTGGTGGAAGTGGAGGTCCCCTTTGCTGGCCTTCTGGTACGGTAGGTACCCTAGCTGGTCCCCTCTGGGCGGCTGCTCCACCCTGGCCTAGACGAGTCTAGATGGTAGGGCAATCCCTCAGCTGATGTGTCGTCAATCCGCAGGACAAACATATGCCCAACCTCTTCCTGCAGATCTCTCTAGTGTGTCTTGCCTTCCCGTAGTACGCACACTGGATGGCGGGCTGAGTCTGCCTCTGCTACTGGTGCTGGGCCTGTCCTCGGGCTAGTGCCTGGTGCTGCTGATGCTGCTATTGATATGGCCTCTACTGCTGCTGGAAGTGTGGACGCTTGCCCGGTCCCGCACCACTGTTTGCTCCTCCTGAAGCATCGCGTCCCCTCTTGGGCCTGAGGTCCAAGTCATCCTCGGCTATCTGGGCATCCATTAATATGCCCTCGAAGGTAGCAGTGCGACGTCCCGACGTACGAGACTTGATCTCCCTTGCAGCCCCTTTCTGAACTTTCGGGCCCTGTCTCCTAGATCTCTAATCATCGATGGCACGAAGTGGCTCAGGCGGCAAAACTCCGCGACGTACTCATCAACGGACAAGCTCCCTTGGACTAAGTCATGGAACTGACTCTCCAAGGCTCCCAGGGCAACATCAGGAAAGAACTTCTCCTTAAAGAGCTCCCTGAAAGCCTCCCAAGTGAGCTCCCCAACAAGTCTCGGCTCAGTGCGAAACTACGTCAGGGCGATGTCGATCATCTGGCTGCCGGCGGCCTCGATCTGAAGAGCCTCCGGAAACTGCACCAAGCGCAAGTTCCTCTCGATGTCCTCTAGCCAATCGTCGGCGTAGATTATCCCCTCTGTACCTTTGAACTCCCGAGGCATCATCCTCTTGAAGTCCACAATGGCGCCCGGCCTCTTGTGGTACTGGCCAGGATGCTGTTGCTGCTGGGCGACTCTCTCAACAGCCTGGAGAGCCACCTGATGAGCATTCTCCATGCTCACCCCCATCATCTCGGTCTGGGCCTGGTGTGCCTCATCCTGCACCCTCTGGGCCTCTGCTGACGTCCTCTGGGCATCGACCATGCCCTGGATCAATACGAACATCTGTGCCCCATCGACGGGCACACCTCCTGGAAACTGAGTCGGTGGTGGTGGTAGAGGCTCCGTCGTAGCTATGTGAACCCACTGAACAGGTGGGGGAGGAGGACCCCCGAACAGTGCAGACATTCCCACATGCATAGGAGACATAGGAGGTGTTGCGGATGTCTGTCCAGCAGGGTGAGAGGTGGCAGACCTCTCTGAAGCTGCTGCTCCGAGTCTCAAGGATCTGGTCTTCGGAGGCATCTTGAAGACAGTTTGAAAGATTCAATTAAGGCAATAGACACGATATCATCAAGAAAGGACAGCAAAAATTCTAAAGAAAAAGTCATTAAGAGTAGCATCATAAGAATCAAAAATTTCCTAATTATGATTGAGCATATTCTCGGCCTAATCCTATTTCCTAAAACAGGCTCGTAGCATTACTCTAAACGAGCACCACTACGATATCGCTCTAATGCGAATCTAGACCTACATGGGCCACCACTAAAAACGTGTCATGACCCGCACCCGAAAATTGGACATGAGCCGTGGGTACGCCCAGCCTACGTCGCAGCATCGGCGGTAGAACGCTGACTAGGTCTCAAATATAACTCACCCTGTCAATAGTCTCAACTCTATAAGGAGGACAATGATAATATATGAATCCACAGTTTATAATATACTCAATCACAAAGCTCTATATAAAGTAATTGGCATGATGAGAAATGAGGAAAGAGTTCTATTATAAATCAACACCAATATAAATACATCTTAAGTCCAGTGTCTAGATGTCCTCAAAAGCCACAACAATAATACAACTCAATCTCAGTCTAGTACAATAATACATGAAATAGAATAGTCTAAGTACAGGTAGGTAGAATCTCCTCTAAGATGGGTAACTCCTCTGGGATTTCTGGTATGAAATCTCCCTCTGGTCCTGGGCCGTAGTGGGTAGGGCAGAAGTCCTCCACTGAAATGTTATCCAATCAGGATTGGAGCGAAGCACAAACACTAAACAGTAGTTTCATTTATGTCAGGACCCGCACCCAGAATTTGGGCACGAGTATGCGGGTACGTCCAGCCTACGTCGCACCATCGGCGGTAGAACCCTGTCTAGGTCTTGATGCTAACTAAACAATCTCACACGAGCATCCGACTCCATGAGGAGACAAGGATACCACAATATAATAGGAACAACATACTCAATCACAACTACAGCACGATAAGATCTCAAGAAACAAGATAAAGTGCAACATCAGTCTAAAATAGAAATAGTCTAACTCAACAATAAAACTAAATCTTAATAAGTATGCCGGAGACAAATCCGGTACCAAAAATAATCTGCTAAAAGAACTAACTAGATAACTAGTGATTCCGGCTAAACCTCCCAGAATCAGTACTAAACTACCAAATCCAAGTCTGCAGCTACTCTCCAAGTGGTCCATAAAATGTCGAACACTGGTCCTCTAAGGCATAGTCTGGAAAAATATTTCCAATCAAGAAGGAGCAAAGTACATTTTAATAGCAGTTCTATATCAATGATATAAGCTATGTAGCAGTAAAATAGATGAAAATATACAAGATGTATGTACATGTACGAGAGATATACAATAGAAAATACTGGAAATACTGTAAGTAAATACGGGACGGAACAATATGTCAATGAACAAGAATACCATGACTAAGTGTGTGAGTACTAGCTTTAACATGTGATCGGCTTGGGAACTTGATCAGGCTGGTTATATATTATTAGCTATGATTCATGTAAGGTCAGGCTAACCATTTGGTTAGCTATGAGGCATGTAGAGATCAGGCTAATCATATATAACAGCTATGAGGCATGTAATGGTCAGGCCGCACCCGACGTGAGATGTGGGGTGAGCTATGATGCATGTAGAGTTGGGTATGATCACATATCTATACTAAAATACTCCCCACCCCGACTGGTATAGTAGATCCAACCATGGTATGCTATGGCACGGGATTCCCTAGGAATGTAGCAAGTCTCCCCGGAATTCAGTGTCTGTACATGTACAAGATAATAATGAAATAAGACTTGTACAAGCTACACCAAGAATAAGGAATAATATCTCATGACGAGATCCGTATACACCAATCCGTGTAACCAGCGTATCGAGAATATGGATATTTATACTAGATACAATGAACATAGGGGATATCATAAATAAGAAGCTAATCAGAGAATGTACTCGCCTTGGGTCCTTAGCTGGTATTACCAATGTCCAGTCCCAGAGTATCGTCTGGATGATCCAACTGTCCTATAGACATATAATAAAATAATACAATATTTGCATCAGATGCTACACTAACACAACATAAATACATTGAACTCAGGGGCTATGCCAGGTATGGCACTAGTCAACTAGGGTTAAGTGCGTCAAGTTGCACGGACGCCGCGTCTGTGATTGCTTGGCAAGGCAGACGATCAAAACGGTACGGGGCTTGCCAATACGTCAGTGTACGTGTGGCAATCTGCTAATAGTTCACAGGGTCATAGGTCAGGTGTAGTTACGGGGTATTCGTATTTACACTCGGCCATCTAGTACCTATATATATATTATACATATTACTACTAACATATACATTAATGTTCATTCGGTACGAAAATAGATATGTGTATTTATATATTTTTAAGTAAAATTAATACTGTATGTTTAATTATAAAATATTCACTAGAAAATACTTTATACAAGATATATACATATGAATATAAGCCAAATTAGAATTTTACTATATATACTAAATTCCAAAATACAATTAACATATGCTAATACATGTACCATATATACTAACATATAATATGTATATATTCATATATACTGATTTGAGGATGTACTATATATATATATATAGTATATACCAAGTGAAATTACACATATACCATATACGTATATATGTACATATTTATATACCAGTATAATATATATATTTATACCAAATACATTTACATTTATATATACAACAACCAAAGTTTTATATATATATATATATATATACTAAATAATATATATGTACCAAATATATATATACAAATCTTAATACATATACCAAAATACATATATATATATATATATATATATATATATATATATATATATATACCAATACAAATATATATATATATATACATATATATATATATATATATATATATATATATATATATATATATATATATATATATATATATATACCAAAATAGTACGTATACTATATACAGGTATATATACCAAAATACGTACATTTACATACATCATATATATATATATATATATATATATATATATATATATATATATATATATACATTTAATACATATAGAGAAATACAAGAGGTATCTATATATATACATATACATACAAATATGTACTAATATATATATATGTATATACAATATATGAAGAAGGGAAGAGGGAGAGGAGAGTGACTCACGGTGGTGATGCGGGACTCGCCGGGGGAGAAACTCAGGGGATCGACTGAGTAGGGAGGAGCTGCGGGTCGTCGTATGGTGGTGTAAACCCCCTCGATTTATTCTATAGATAGTCAGATTTGGAGTTGGAAAATTTTGGATTTAGCAGCAGATGTTGAGGTTTAGAGTGGAGTTAAGTTTGTCTGGTATTTTAATTCATTTAATTAAACCCTTGGCGTGCCCTATCATTGCTAAATTATTCGGAGCCCAATATCAGCCCATAAATTCCATCGGACTATTGTACTTCTGACTTGACTCGCCAATCTAGGCACTGGACTTTTCTGTCACTCAAAATCAAATCCGTTGTGCCCTAAATTAATTACATAATTTCCCGTATCCTAAAATCCATATTTAATTTCGTGTCGGACACCTGTGTCGTTATCCTCATTTTTGAGATACCAACTTAATCCGTTGAGCCGGACCAACTAAAGGGTCCAAGACTGACTCCAAGCCCCCACCATTTTTGACCTTTGCATCATTTCCGAATTTTGACCCCAAGTACCCCCATTTAATTTAAAAGTGCGGGACAATTTAATTCTATTTAAATCGAGGATACCAATTTTGCCAAATCCTATTTTAATCCCCAATTAATCCTAATGACCATTAAGTTAAACCCGGGCCAAAACCCCAACACCCCCTCGCCATGCGAATAATCAACCGCAATTTTCTCCACAATTTTTGCGTCATTTTATGTGTTCGTGCAATTTCTCGAATTTAAGGGGCTTAGTTGCAATTTATTAAAATAGGTGTCCTAACCTCATTGGTCTAGGCCAAATGAAGAAGCCCCCTCTCCTTTGACTAAGTCAAGCCTCCCTCTCCCTTTCATTTGGATGAATAAATTTACTTCTCCATATGTAATCACATCCACCCATTTGAAATGGGCAAATCCTTACCACACATTCCCACATCACCTCCCATATTTAATTTCTACATCACATCCCTTCCCCCAAGGCTGGCCCTAATTCCCGCATTTGGGAAACCCCACCCCCTCTCTCTCTCCTCCTTCTCCTACATTACAAACCGTAGGAATTCCTTCTCCCATTTTCTTCTTCTTCTTCCTTTCACCTACTCCTTCTTCCTTCCTCCTCCTTACTTAGCGAACCCACACCCGGCCGAGATCAACTCCGGCCAGCTGATCCTCCAGGACCGCCTCGGCTACGACCAGCCCAGCAAGGTCGTCGAGTGGCTCATCAAGGTCGCCGCCTCCGCCAATGTCGGAGCCTCCATCCCCGACTTCATCGCCACGAGCTTCTCCCCGTACCTCTTCACAGCCGCCACAGTCGGCCATTGCCGCCACCCCCATACTCCGTTGCACCACCACTCGACGGTGATCCATCCCGCGACTGACTTGCCCCGGCAGTGCAGCGCACCACCCTCAGCCCCACTGTGCACTGTGCAGCTCCCCGTACCGCTTACTGCCGTCAGAAGCCTTCGACTCCGGTGCAGCCGACTGCTGTTCTCCCTGCGGCGGAGCAGTTCTTCCCATCCGACCGATCCCCGCGCAGCTCCGGTCCGTACAGCCTTGCTCCGGTCTGCAACACCCCCTGACTCGCTCAGGCCAACATTACGTTGCTCCGATCGACTTCCCCTGCCGATCCCTCCACAGCAGCTCCACCCCGATCCGGCCCGAGCTGCTCCTCCACGAGCTCCGGCGGTCGAGTCTTCTCCACCATGAGGCTGCACCACTACTCCAGTGGACCACTGAACACTCCGATGATCCCCCATCAATGCCACCACTGCTACCATCGGCAGCCACAACTCCGGCCAGCGGCCCGGCAGCTCCGGCCACACTCGCCATTTCTATCCAGTTTCTATGCCACCACATCATCTTCATCTTCTCCGGCGGGCTTTACTACTTGCACTCCGGAACCTCCACGGGCATCACCCATCGCGACGTCAGCTCGACGAGATATTTCATCGCCAAGGTGATCACTTCCCCAGCTCTATGTATAACCTATTCTTGGATATTACTTTTGGTTCACATGTAACCTAGTTAGGGTTAAGGTTTAAGAGGTTTAAAGTATGGATGTGAAATTCAGGGTTTATTACATGGTTTAAGAGGTAAATTATTGGTTATATGGACTATAGGGATCGTGTAAGATGCTATTTGAGTTAGGGTGGAAATGCTATAATGTGTTTAGGGTCTACTAAATGCTAAGTAAGATATCCTGGGGTGTAGTTCATTTTATGCATATTGTATATCGATGACAAGTAGTTTAAATTGATGTGAAAGGGTATAAGGATAATGAAACATTGGTGGATATTGAGGAGTAGGTATTGATGGTGAACTAGTGTGTAACATCAAACCCTTAGTTATTCTTTGAGAATTGATAAATAATGTCGAACTTAATTGAATAAGTAGTTATTGTGGAATGGTAAAGGTTGTTAACAAATGAGGGTTTAATGAATAATTATTTAATTATTTCGAGGAGGATAGTAAAGGTGCATGTTAACATCTGTGAATACTGAGGTAAAACTGAGGAGTGGATTATGTGTCAGACCATGAAATATCGTGATGAACATAGTAAGATTGAGGTTTGGATTGATGATATGGTACCAATGTTTAAATTGATTAGATGTAACATTGTCACGTCCCAGTCCCAAAAATACGTAGGACTAGGACACGTAAGCATGCCAGCCGTATGGATATGGCAACTCCAATATATGGAAATCAAATCCACACGTACGCTGTAATATGAATATCAAATCCACAAGTGGTATAAACATCTGTCACAAGTCACAGGGTATAATCTAGATCTCATCCACGAAAATCAAATATGAATAAAATAACCAATGTCTATGAAACTAGATCTCAATAAGGAGTATCTAAGGATGATAGTTGGATGGAAACAAATCAACTACCAACTCAAATGGGAAAAGTAAATACAATATAAGTACAACACCATCAAACAATATAAGTACCAGCTATCAATCACGGCTCGAGAGAAGACGTCCACGAAGCATCTATAACCATCCAAATCTGCGCTCCTGCAAATACTCAAGAACAGGTACACCTGGCAGCGGACCAGGTCCTCAGAGGGACGTAACAAGATAAAGAAAATACGAGCCAACTTGAATACAGTAAACATGCATATAATTTGAAAATAAATAAGTATGCTGTACAAGACAATCTATATGAATGCAAATGAGGATAACTTTTTGACGTATGGGCAAGGGTAGGCTACTCGATCTAATCCTCACAACCTCACGCTCGTCAGTGGACATCATCAGCCGACATACCGCGGGGGTAGCGACCCTCGGACTCCATCAATCGACATACCGCGGGGGTAGCGACCATCGGACATGACCCACCATAGTGCGTGCTAGTGACTACGGTGTTACCAGAGTGGTTAAAAGCCCATACGCTTAATGATTGTCCTCTATGATACTAAGTGTCAAGTGTGTGTCAACATCTCTAATATATAGTAATGACTGAAAGGAACTACACATGCAATAAATAAACAGAATGAAATAATTATACAGAAATATACTAAGCATATAAAATACTGTAAACAACTTGGCAAGGTATCTTGCCTGGCAAGAAAGCTGCAAAATGTAGTGTCCCAATGCCAACACAAAGAGTCAGAAGCTACGGCCTCAGAATGAACGTCTCCGGATGCTGAAATAAATATCACCAACGTTTCCAGAATAAGCAAAATAGATAAAAAGCACTTCCCTTTCGTCCAATTTGGACACAGGGGCAAAACGGTAATTTCGGGTAAAAGTGGGGTCCACATGTGGCCCACTTTGCACCGAAAAGCGTGCCAAGGGTAACAGTCTCTAAATGGGACAAACTATAGGTCAAACAACTCTAAATGTCAATACGAACCCAACGGTATGTCCAAATGAGGATTCCGATGGGCCGAACACAATTTTATCCAAAAAGTCAACTGTGGGGCCCGCCAATTGGCGATTTGGTCAACCATCTCAGAATTGCGTGAAAATTGGGTCACAGGACCAGCGCATTATCACGAGCAGTGGCGCAAGTTTCGTCGCAATCTGACAAGCGTACACAAAATACGCGCGAGTTCCACAAAAGTTGCGACACGGGATGTATCCGCGGATACGGCCTGATTCCGGCGCGCACACGCGTCCGAATCAGTCCCCACAAATTTTCACGTGTCCGGTTACGCTGCGTGCACCATTCGGTACACTTGGTACCCGGCGGGGCGATCCTGTTTGGCGGGGCGCGCTCCGTTTTCCAACCTTTGGAATCCTGAAAAAAGTGGGTTCGCACAGTTTTGTGACGAATTTAACTATGTCCACAGCAACTAATAGCATAGGATTATTTAACAAAAAATAAACTAAGTCAAGTGTTCTATAGGTATCAAAAAGAATTACCGAATTCGGATCTCTATGGTGGGAGATACGAACTCGGCAATATGGGTGGTCACCACAGTTTTCTACGATTCCAGAATTGGGTCTGCTCGCGCCCACTTTGGACGCTATTTTTTGCCTAGGGGTACACGTTTTCCGAGGTTGGCTATAATACAAATATGGAAGAGGGTTAAGGGGTGAGCATACCGGTGAAGACGGAATGGCGTTTGGTTGAGCGAGTCGACGGGAAACAATTCCGGAGCGAAGGTGCCTCATGTTGGAATCCGGAGTGCGCGAGGTCGAAGTCGTCGGGATGGTTTGGATGGCTTGGGGGGCTTCTCTGGCTGCGGTGACGGCTCTAGATGAGAAGAGGGGGTCTGGATATTTAGGTTAGGGTTTTTGAGAGCTATATATATATATATATATATATATATATATATATATATATATATTTAAGATAGGAAGAGAGAGGGTGAGGATCGGTTTCGGCAAAAGGGGGGGGAAGAATAGGCTTGCTGTGCAAATAGGGGCGGTCCCTGGGAGTAGAAATTACTAAAGTTGCTGGAAGGGGGCGTTGGTCTCAGCAACTAATGCTAAGGAGTTGCAAGTAGTTTGCTAAGGAAAAGTAGTTGCTTTGTTATTATCATTATTATTATTATTATTATTATTATTATTATTATTATTATATTTATTAGTAAAGCTTTATTTAATTATTCTTTTTCTTTCTTTTCTTTTCCTTTCTAAATATATATATACATATATATATTTGTGTATACATATATATTATATATATATACTCATAAGAAAATTCGTGGATTAGAATAATGCACACCATTAGGCTAGCAATAGCTCAAGGGGTCTCCTACATGGAATAAATTCCGAAAAATTCCTGATGGTCCCATAAGTCATCTAAGTGCCCGAACACCTAAAATAAAAATTATTAAAAATCTATTTCTCCTATTTAGCACATAATTACCATAATTTAAATTAATAATTAATAAATAAAGGGTGTATACGATTTTTAGGAAGGGGGTTTTACATTCTACCCAACTTATAAAAATTTCGTCCTCGAAATTAAAATTAAGCCACGATAAAATGTCAAGGATGGTATAAGATTTGTATCGTTTAAAATGCAAGGCTAGATTTAAAAAGGGGTGGGCAATGTTGCGCGTTGCACATCCCAAAAA